>JAFIDM010009631.1:177729745-177748586 GCA_023159025.1 Thereuonema tuberculata
ACCTGAAATTATGCCGTGTATTTTTGAAACACCCTGTATATTTATTTATTTATGTAAATACTTATTGTTAGCAACTGATATTGAAATAACGCTAAATAGTCGAGAGAAGTTTTAATTTGGCGTTATCAACATGTCTTTCTCAGTGAAAACAGACTACGTCGTCCATTGTGACAGAAAACATAATTGATCAGCTACCGGAAGGGCTGCGCAGTTCAAACTTCCGCCGGCCAACTTTCATTTTGAGGCCAATAGTTCTGAACGCTGTAACAAAAAGCATTAATTGTATAAAGCATCATTTTTTAACTACAGATGAAAAAAAGTTCCCCACAACCCCCATCCTTACCTTCCTTTATATCAGGGAAAAATAATTTCACTTTTAGTATAAATTCTAATCCCGGAGTGCAAAACAGGTTGTGGGTAATCGGCTTTTATATCACTTTTATCACTTTTACCTAATTCTACATGAATCATTATATTCGAATATAATATAGTCCAGGCAGAATAGAAAATAATCGGCATTAACCTATGTAGTTCCAAAAGTTTCAGGATTGTGTAGGGGTAGGTCCCCTGAACAATGTCCAATAAAGTCCCCTCGAGTACAGGCGCCGCGGGGGGTGGGAGGGGGGGGGGGTGAAAGGTCCCGTTTTACAGGTTTTCGCGCGTCTCGAAAACGGTGCGCCTTAGCGACTTAACCACGGAATGAAAAATAAAGCTTAGTAAATTTCCCACAACTTTGTAGAAACATTGACTTTTTGAAGCCTGGAAGAGGAAACATCGAGACCAAATTCTTTTCCACCTCAGAATTGCAGAAGCTCCTGTTTAGTGGAGCTCCTCTTCATCCTCTTCATCCACAGCTTCACAGGGTGTGACGCAATTTGCGCCATCTTCGGCAAAAGCAAAGCGTTTATCCGCAAGAGCTTCACCAAACTGCCGAGGGAAACTAAAGCCATAGTTGAGGTATTTCAAAATCAAACTTCAACACGGGATACTGTTGCAAAAGCTGGCAGGAGATGTTCCTCATCATGTACCAGCCCCCCACCCCCGAACCAACACGATTTGAACAGTCACCGTTATAACTGCTTTGTGAAATTCTCCACCAAGGTGAGGGCCAATCTGGCTTCCTTGCCACCAACCAAAGGTTCAGCACAACACTCGTTTCGAGTGTACTTACAAATGCAGCTGTGGCTGGGTAACTCTCTCGATTCAGAACGGTGGGGTTGGGTTCGAGATGATAGTGGAGTCCTCAATCCCATCAAAACAACAGACCCTCCTGCTCCTGCCAGAGTCCTTGAATCAATTTTTTGCCGTTGTGCTACCGGCTGCGGTAATATATGTGGCTGCAGAAACGCCGGTATCCACTGTTCGTCAATTTGTGGTATTGTGGATGCGAAGGAGCCTGCCTCAGCAGCTCACCAATCCAGGCGGAAGACCTTATGGACGAGGAAGACGCGCCAATGGACTGGCTGGGAATGAAGGAGACCGGTTGAAGATTTTTGGAATGTTTTTAAACAGTATATTCACCATTTTTTGTCAATAAAATGACTTTCCTTCAACTTTACTACTTTCCTCTCGTTAATTCTCTTTGTTTAAAAAAAACAATAAATATTTTTAATTTGTATTTGTTCAATACACCCACACTACTTAATAAGGCCATCTAAACATATATAAACTATATAAATAACGTTATGTAGACATTTATAACCCGCATTGATGTAAATCAGAACTGCGCAGTTTTCTCGCAAAATAACTAACGTATTGTCCGGCGTATAAGACGACTTTTTAAACCAGGAAAATCTTCTCAAAAGGCGGGGTCGTCTTATACGCCGGGTGCTGAAACTTCCGAGCCGGACTGGAGAATCTGCGGTCGCCGCATATGGTGGGGGGAAGCTCAAAAACGGCCGCGGCCGCATCCCCGCCGTATGGGGCAACCGTATGAAAGCAGCAAGGACGGCGCTGTACAAGTACGGTTGAAGAAAATCCACTCACCAGGTTTCGTGGAAAGAAGTGACTTAATGCGGTCCTGATGACGAGGTGAGGGGGCGCCTCACCGGGAAGGTGTAAGTGAAGGGCGGAGCAAGGTGCAGGCGCCCGGGATATGGAGAAAAGAGATAGAGCGGGGACAGAATAAACAAGGCTACAGTTACTTGGAGACAGGGAGACCTGACCAATTCAAGCAGACATTGTATACAACAACCAGCCAATCGCCAGTAAGATACATCGCTTTTAAAGGAAAAGTTTAATCCACTTGCACTGTTTTATGTTTACATGTTTGATGACAAACAGCATTATGTTTATAAGTGGCAGTTTTCCTACTAAGTATCCGCATGTCATAAGCATTTGAATTACAATTAACATATTGAAATCAAATCCGATTTTTTTAAAATTTTTATTTGGTGTGCGGTGAAGGAGAGGTAGTCTTATATGACGAGTATATCCCAAACTATATTTTAGTTGGAAAAATTGAGGGTAGTCTTACCGCCGGACAGTACGGTATGTCTACTAAATCTCGTACACATTTTTATAGCAATTTTCATTTTTATATTTAATTTTAATAATTTTGTTTGTAATTCATTTTTAATAGATTCTATTATAAATGAATGGAAATTTTATTTAACGGAAGTTTATAAATTACATGGAAGATAAAAATAATTTTTTTTTTTTTTTTTGATGGGCGATTAATTACTGCATTGGATGTTTTCGTAAGTAATAGTATCTTTAGAACAATTTTTTTTCTGAAAACTTTGAATTATAAAACATTATTCCACCTCTTCTGCATTGCTTTCTATATTTAAGTATTTTGTTAAAACCAGTTATATTTAAAAAAAAAAAAAAAAAAATAAAAAATTACTTAATTAAAATTAGCCCTTAAACTGCGTACAATAAGAAATAAAACACTAATTTTTAATAAGATACTGTTCCAAGAATTAGTTTCTAAAATAATTTGGAATTAGAAAAATCTAAATGTTTAAATTAATCATTTATTAATAAAGGTAATTAAAATTTAAGTATTATTAATTAACACGTGAAGATTCATTCTCTGTAATTAAGGTTACAACTTTTTTTTTTTTTTTTTTTTTAACTTTTACCTTTTGACAAATTTTATTTTTAAATTGTCATAAAATATTTAAAGAATTTATATTAATCATTGATTATGTACTATCATTCAAAAGATAAAAAGAAACCAGTTGTGACAGTCTTTTCTATTTAAAAATTTGATAAGTATCAGTCTACTTCTATTACGGAATCTTCCAAGTCTAATAGCTTCCATTTTGTTTGTTGGGTTGTAGAATCTCCGCTAATTTGACCATTATATTTGCAGATTCTCATTTTCAGCTTCTTGAATACCATGGATTCCAATATTTTTTTTTTTTTTTTTTCTCGGTTGTTATTTTTAGAATTTTTAATTTTCTTAAGACTCTCTGAATTCTTTTTAAAATCGAAAACAGAATTCAGAGAGTCTTAAGAAAATTAAAAATTCTAAAAGAAAATTTACTTAAAAACAAACTATTTAATAGATTTTTAAAAATATAATTCTTTATTACAGTTTTATTACAAAAGTGGATAAAATGATAAAACATTTAAAATAAAATAATTTGCATGCAAAACTTAATTTCTAAATTTCAAATATCAGTTTCCTCGTTTACTCAAGTTTTTATTTGGTGGTTTCACAGCAAGCTGTTTTCGCAGACTTGCTACGCTAGTTTCTCCTTCAAAATATCTTTGTGAAATACATTTTAGCAAAATCTTCATGAATGCAGGAGATTCCCATACTGTGGTTTTTTCAAGGAGTTGTTTCAGCTCTTCTTTAGCCAGGGACTGTATCTTAACACAAGCCAAGAGTTCATCCAAATGCTGTTCTCTTCGTTGAAGGTCTTGCTTAGCCCATTTTATAATAGCATCGATTACAGATAGGACAGAATGAGCACGGATCTCTTGCGAATTTAATATAGCCAATACTTCAGCGAAGTTAAGCAATGGGAATTCAACACTTGTGGAGGTACTGAGGAGATCGCGTGCAATGTATTTTATAACAGACTTCTTCATTTCCTCGTTATATTTTTCAGCTATTTCCAAGATTAAGATGAAATTTTCTTTGGCCAATTTCGTAACCATCACTTCACAACAGTGATTGAATAGAGAATCTAGCTGTAGCATATGAGACGCTTCCAATACTAGACCGAGCTCCTGCACGCTCGCTACTGGTACAGCAGTGGAGCCACAGTACATATAGTCCAGTAGAATTTTCATGGTCTTTCCAGAGATTGTGGTAAAACTAACAACATTGGAATCGCATTCCCTCATTCCGCTTGTGAACATTCCTCTGAAATACTGACTGGCTGCAGCCAATACATTCTGATGACAGAAGAATTCTCCACCATTGCATTTCAACACTACATCAGTTAGAATGTTGTTTTTCCTTTGATGCTCCAGCTGCTTGAGTACGGCTATTTGATGTTCTTTCCCTTGAAAGTCTTCAGCGCATTGATAACATTTCAGCCTACTACCTTTTGGCGTAGTGGATGATGCCATAACTAAAACTGGGGAGAGAAAAAAAAAATAATTCTGAAACAAACTAATGATATCTACAACAATGTTCAACTAGACCAGGAGTTCTCAACCGGGGTCCACAGGGATCTCATCGAATCACTTATTTTAAAATGGTTTATTATGAATTATTTACCAGTGTGTAGAATATATATTATTTACCACTGAAGAATAATTTATATGCATTAAATTAGTTTTCATTCAAAATAAAGCATAATCATTTACTATTTCGTTGATTATTAATATAATCCCTTTACTTTTTAGCTATGAGGGGGTCCACCTCCCCCCCCCAAAAAAAAAGGGGGGGGGGGGGAGGAGGCCAGGGGGAAAAAAAAAAGGTGGAAAACCCCGAATTTACAAAAAAAAGTTTTAAAAAAATTTTATAAAAATTTAAACATTTCTATTTAAATTTTAAAATTAAATCGGCCCTCCCCCCCCCCCCCCTCAAACATTTAACTGAAGTGTCCATTCAATGACATTTAGAAGTGAAAATCCTTAATACCGAATAGTACGTATGAATGACATAATATAAGAGCAATTGACGAGTGCAGTCACATTAGTTTTCATTACTAACAAACAAACATTTGAATCGGGGGGGGGGGGGGGGGTGAATGTTTTGAAAATTTCACACTAAAAATACAAATGTCTTGAAATGTTTTAGATATCATTATATCAAAAAGACTTAAGCTTATCATTCAATATTTCCCATTAGAAAGTCAAAATAGTCCATGTTCAGTAGAGTATAAAAATAAATACTTAGCGATTCAAGTTCAGTTAACTATTCTCTTGAAAGATACATTACGACATAGAGTTGTCATTTGTTCATGCCAACCTTCTCAGCACAATAATTACAAATTAGTTCCGTTACTTTCTTTAATTACAAATAGGAAACTACAACTATTGACAAAAGTGGTCAGATACGATTCCGATACACTGGGGCGTGACCTACTCAATTTGTATGACGATATCAACATTTATCTCCACCACCCACAATTGCTTCAATGAAGTTCAGAGTTTGTCATTTAATAATACTGGCGTGACCAAAGGGTAGGATTTAGCCCTCTCGCCAAATAGTGGCGAGGGAAGAATGAATCAAATGCCGACGCTCATATTGTTGTTTAAACGTAAATATAAATTGTTGCTGCGAAAGTTTCGCTTGTAATGCCTTTTCTTTAGGCATTGATCAGTCTGATTTATTTTGAACATATCAAATAACTATGTACAGAAAACTACCGAGTAAGAGGCTGTAGCCTTTAACCATTCTTTACAGAACTACGAACGTCTTAAGAAATTAAAATTGACGAAAAGGATTAGAAGGTAGATACATCCACTTCGCTATTTACCTTAGTGTGAAAACTCAATTCCTTCAAATTAGAGGACTTGCACCTGAAGTAGAAACAAGATAAAAGAAATTAATACTAAATAAAATAAATAGAAATTATCGTAATATGAAAACTTTTTATTATTTCTAGATATATTAATACATTTATTTAAGTGTTAAGGAATGAAAAGCATGGAGAATAAGAATTTTTATATTAAACTTTTGTAGGTTTCCAAGAATGAAAATATAAGCAAAGAAATCAATGCCTAAAAAAGAAAATTCCGAAAATTAGGTGAAAACAATTTAAAAAGACTAATTTCCAAGATATTTTCTTGGCGAAATTACTGAGTAGCAGTCTTATGAAATTGAGTCCTATTTTTAATACAAAAACCATTTTACTTTTGTTTTGTTACAATAAAAGTTCTTTTAACTTTCCAATTGAGTTTACCCGGTAACATTCAAAATAAAAATTTCGAATTCTCAATAACCAAGATAATATTAGAGATACGAAACAAATTAAGGAAGAGAAATAGTTATGGAAATCCAGTTTTTCTAGAACAAATTAGATTAAAAATGAAATATTTCAAATTCGTTAAATCAGGTTAAAAGAAGAAAAACCCTCCTGTTGCTTCCAAAGTAATTCTAGTAATATAATAAACTCACATTTACTTAAAGACGCTTCTTCGGCCAAAGCTATAACACCGTACGACGAAGCGATTTTTATACCCTGTGAAGGAGAGTCTATTTCCACAGAGAGAGAATTTAAAAAAAAAAACAAACAGGGAAGATATTTACATTAAAATATAAGATGAATAAATTAAAATAATATCTAAGAAAACAACTAAAGGAAAACTAGATACAGTGGACTTTAATAAATATTTTTAATTCATTCTTTTTTGAAAATTTAAGGGGTTCTTCGAGTTTACCCTTCAATGCTAACTTCTTTTAATTCCCTCTCCCCCAGGAGGCCTTGTCTCTTATTCCCGTTTCCTGCCAATGAACAGCATTTTATTATTCTGAAAATTTCATTTCGATAAAAATTAAAGTGTGAAGCCTGTTTGATCTAAAAATAGTATATAAATACTTAAAAGTAATTTCTATGAACAGTATATAATTAATAATAAATAAAGCAGTCAAATGATGAAAGCTATCATTATTCCAAACCTTTAAAACATTGTTCCAAGATTTAAAAAAAATTGAGAAATTTGTAAAACAATAACTAAATCTTTTTTATATATATTAACACTGATTTTATAGCTGTTTTTTTCTTAAATTTAAGTAATGATGCAACTTTTTTTTTTATTATTATTTGTTTATGCTTTTTTTGGATTTGAAAATTGAATATATCGCTGAAGATTGATGTAAAAATCAAACCTATACAGTCAAGTTGGACTGTTTAAAGAATTTTAAACTTTAAACTGAAGACGCCATCTCGCGGTGAATACATCGCTTAACTGTTCGTTTTAACATCGCGAAACCCATTGCGACAGCTCTCTGATTGACTGGAGAAAGCTCATTTGAATAGGGGATATGGATATTACTTTGGATTATTAATAAAAAAAAGTTAACGGATCACATTATCCAATTAAAGAAGAAAAGGCCATCACTGTTTTGTTTTGTTTTCCAGCTTTGCTGTCTTCCTTGCCTACTTTTCTTCTTTCTTTTTAGCGACTCAGTAGACCTATACAAAGTGTAAAGGGAAGAAGCTCTGAAATCCGTCTCACCTCTAAAGCCCAAACTAAAAATCGGACAGACATAACTAAATCCTTATTGGAATGCTTATGGCTTTCACTCCCCTGTTCATCCCATCCCCATTGATCTCTAAAAGATCTGGATGATCGACTTTTTGTTTTTTTATCTGTATTCTCTTTTTTATAAGTTATTTCAAACTTTCAAAGTTTATAGAAGAAGAGTGATGTAATTCTAATTGATAATGCTCAGTCCCCATTAGGCGATGGAAAGTTGAGTGTATACCAAGTCAACGTTTATAATCATGTCTCCAAAGCGTCAGGTGATTTTGGAATCACCAATGAACAGCTGAAGACTTTTAAAGTACGGATTACTGAATTGGACATGTTCTGTGTAGAGGATGCCCGCTTTGTACATAGAGAGACACCCGTATGCTAAACGCCCTACGCTACAAACAACAATTTCTCATTCCAAATTTATCTTTATTTATCAACTATCATCAATAAATAAATTATATACTTTTATTCTATGGATACGCTATCTACTTTATGATTTTATTTCTTTTCAATTAAAGCAATAGTTTATCAAAATAAATAATTCATTTTTAGATGTGATTCTTGCTTTATAACGCCAATTAGAGGTAAATAAGAATTCATTGAAACAATAAAATCAATATTTTCTGAAAAAGCAAGAATATTACTTTTTGTAATTACATTTCATTTATTGTGGACCCGGTAGCCGAGTGGGTAAGGGCGCTTGGCTGCGGGTTGGAGGTGACGGATTGGATTCCCGGCCTCGGCGGGATATGAAAAAAAGAGATAGAGCGGGGACAGAATAAACAAGACTACAGTTAAGAAATACTATGATTTTAGTGAAATTCTAAAAAAATGTAGCATTAAATAATGCACCAGAATAAACAAAGCTACAGTTACTTGGAGACAGGGAGAGCTGACCAATCCAAGCAGGCGTTGTATACAACAACCAGCCAATCGCCGGTAAGGTACATCGCTTTTAAAGGAAAAGTTTAATCCACTTGCACTGTTTTATGTTTACATGTTTGATGACAAACAGCCTTATGTTTATAAGTGACAGTTTTCCTGCTAAGTAAATGCATGTCATAAGCATTTGAATTAAAATTACCATACTGAAATCAAATCTGATGTTTTTCTAATTTTTATTTGGTGTGCGTTGGGAGAGGGGTAGTCTTATACGGCGAGTATATCCCAAACTCTATATTTTAATTGGAAAAATTGGGGGTCGTCTTATACACCCAGTCGTCTTATACGCCGGACAATACGGTATTTTTGGCAACAATCTTCTCAACGCTATACCTCTTGACGTGTTCAATATAAATGTATACATGTACAGTAGAGTCGCGATAATCCGAGGTAATTGGGGCTGATGGTACCTCGGATTACCAAAAACTCGGATTACACGGAAAAAAGAATAATAAACTGGAATTTTATACTAAAACGAGTCAAATTTAATTTATAATAGATATTAAAGTTACAGATACATTAACAATGTTATCTGGTTACATGAAAAGACTCTTTATAAGCATTTACAACTTTAAAAAACTGTCCAAGGTCTTCTGTTTCACAGTAGAGCAACGCTTTTTAGCAGCGATGTCACGCCATCGTCTAAGTAGTAAAATGGAAAACTATCACACTAACCCCTCAAAGGACTTCTTGGAATCGTCGCCCTGTGTGACCTTGGACTAGCCTCACCTCGGATTACACGGAAGCTCGGATTACCGCGAATCTACTGTACATATATTCTTAAAGGAAATTTCATGCTTTATAACTTTTTTTCTAAAAATGTTTCTGTGAAACGACTGAGTGATGACCTAGAAAGGTCAGTTTGATGCTACATGTTACGCAAATTTAATTTTTTTGCAAATTACCTACTTTGGATAGGGTATATCTTGCAAACAATGCGTTTTTCCGTATTTATGTATATCAACAAAGTTGTGGGAAATTTACTAAGCTTTATTTCTCATTCCGTGCAAAGACATATATAATTTAATTATATTACATAGATGAAACCATGTAGGTTTACTGATCATACACAAACTATAGATATACTCAGAACGATTGTCTTTCATCAACTATATTTGATTTAAAGTTCGACATGCAACGAACGATAAGAACTTACTGTGGTTGCTAGTCGCATTCTCTTGTTTTTCATGGACTATGACACTTCAAATTTTATTTCCATATGATCCCCTGGCTGTCCCATTATGAAATTTGGCACAAAAATAGGTATTAACAATACAAATAACATATATTTTTTAAAAAAAAAATCAAAAGGGGTGTTTTTGAGATTTTTTAAAAACCAGTTTTTGAAAATTTAAAAAAAATTTAATTTCAAATTAAGATACTTTTATTGTATACCAATTAAAGGTCATTAAAAACTGAACAAAATGACACCAATTTCAGCTCTGTAGGTTGAACGGTTCTTGAGTTACAGTGTTTTGAAAATTTCAAAACACGGCCAAAATGAAGCATTTTTTAGTTTTTGAAATTCTATAACTCAAAAACTGTTAGCCCAAAAAATCTGAAAATTTGCATTTTTTATACTCTCTGTAGATATTATCAGTGTGCAAAAAATCATCAATTTCTGAGGGGTCAAGGTTCAAACCATTGGTTGATTTGATATGGAATGACCCTAAAACGAGACCTTTCACCCCCTCCCACCCCCCGTGGCGCCTGTAATCGAGGGGACTTTATTGGACATTGTTCAGGGGACCTACCCCTACACAATCCTGAAACTTTTAGAACTACATAGGTGAATGCCGCATATTGCCCTTTTTTGTTTCAGTCTGCCTGACTAATAAGATAACATTCAACAGTAATTTCAAAAGTATCTATAAATACCAAATTTCAAGTAATTACAGTAAAACCCCGATTATCCGCGAGTGCCGCGAAAAATTTTTTTAATTACGAACCTCAAAAAAACTAATTTTAATCCAAGCCAACAATAGGGAAAATACAATAGGCCCTACAGTTCAAAGGTCGAAAATTACTGACAGGTTTATTGTGCATCGTAATCGTATAGGCCTCCTCGGAATTTGTGGATGAGTGACAGGCTCTTGCTCTGCAGAAAGGCTTCTGCTGTACTGTACATATTTTAAAAGTTTTACATATTATGCTTTTTGTACAATAAATAATAGTTTTTATGCTGAAATATTTTTTTTCATGTTTACTCCTCATTTTTAGTCTTTTTTCTGGTTATCCGCGATTTTTACTATCCGCGGTGCCAATGCCACCCAATTCCGCGGATAATCGGGGCTCTACCGTAGTAGAAAAATCGGCCGCCATATTGGATCCACCAATATGTAGACGTCAGATTCGAAATTAGCGATCTCCAAAACCCCAGTAAACCGAATTTCAGGCTAGTACTCCTAATAATAGGAGCAGGAGGATTTTTTGCACCATGATTACTGAATCGAGCCCACTGTGCGCCGTATTGATTTGCTTTCGCGACACTAAGCGGCAACGTCTCAACTCCAGCTACTCGAAAACCAGACCACATGCGCATATTTTGAAAAAACTACAGCTGTTTAAAACCGCTGGTGTTAATTTAACTCCACATGGTTCGCGAAGGTTAATGCCTCATCATATACTCACTGGCCGAGACAGACATAGAAATGTCTTGAGAGAAATTCGCAACACTATATATATATATACAGTAGACGCCGCTTAATGTAATCACCGTTAATGTTATCATAATGTTTAATATTATCAATAACCTCCGGTCCCGAACATACGTATTCGAATTAACGCAAAAATGATCGCTTAATGTGATCGCTACATCGCTTAATGTTATCAAATTTTAGACCAATTGATTCATTTTCGATGAGCGATTCCGGCGAAGTTCGTGGGACAGGCAATTGAAAAGGAACATTATCCTCCTCATTGACAACTGCACTGCCCATGTCGAAACGGTGCCGTTAAAACACATAAAGATCGTCTTCCTACCAGCCAACACAACATTGTTGCTTCAACCATGCGAACAGGGAGTAATCTGAACGCTTAAAGCGTATTACCGAAAAACAAAGCGCTCACGAATCTTGGAAAACATGGAAGATACTGAAAAACTTAGTGGGAGTAACATGGCTAAAAAATTAATGTTTTGGATGCGATACATTTGTTGACGATGGCGTGAAATGAAGTGTCGGAAAAGACAATCCGCAATTGTTTCAGTCATGGAGGTTTCTTACAACAAGAAGAAAACGCCTATGCAGTTGTGGAAGAATTGGAGAAAATTATCAGTGTCCACCCGACACGACTGCTCAAGATTTCGAAGCTTGGATAGACATCGACGACAACCTAGAAACTTCGGCTGTATTAACAGACTACGGCATTTGTGAAGCTGTATCGAACACGAACGAAATATCGACGTCTGTTTCTGATGAAGATGAACCCGAAAATGTTATCGAGGAAGAGAAGACTCCAACGAGTGCTGAGATGAGGAATGTGCTTCGAATTTTGCGACTCGGAGTGCAAAGAAAAGCTGAGACTGATGGGTTTCGTAACATTATGAGTACAAATGTTTTATTAATGACTTTGATGATTTCTTTGTTCCTTGACACATATGTACTATTTTTTATCTATCAATTTCACTTTTTTTATTCATGCATATAATTTCATTATGTTAAGTAAATGTTTTCTGCTGAAATCGTCCTCTCCTCATCATTATTACAGTATATGCTGCCCTTTTTAAATTTATATTTTTCGTTTATTATAATCAATCGGTTATAGTTATCAAAATCGGATCGGCCCGATGTGATCACGTTAAGCGGCGTCTACTGTATTTATATTATACAAATTTTCAGAAGTGATTTTAACATTGCGTGAGTCTACTCAAAGTCCGGCTTTTTGCTAGTAAAGATTCCATCTTCTTGTCTTGCAGCCAACAACGAAAACAAAACAAAGAAAAAAATCCTTTTAATCCTAGTCAGGGGCCTCATAATATTGCTGATCCCTATTAAGTGGCAATAATCTAAATGTCCCTTTTACTTGTTCCGTTTATATGCATAAACCGAACCTTTATGCATATTTTAATATAATATATAATTAAACATGTGTGTGTGTGCAGGCTTCCTCAAGCAAGTGAGAGTTGTGCAGTGCAGAAAGGCGCTACAACGCAGGGGACGCCTAATTTAGTTTTAAAAATAAATTCTCCAATCCAAAATAGTCATATTTCCAATCTAGTCTTAGTTCTTTAACGAACTACAAACTCAACGGCAATATTTCGTCCTTTTCAATCGAAGGATTTTAACGAGCCATTTTTTACAAAAATTTGAAGAAAAGAGAACTATTAAAAATTGTAAATTTTTTGAATTCTTGAGTTGTGATATTAGTGTTTAGTTTAGAAGAAAGAGAGGAATAGTTCTCTTTTCTTCAAATTTTTGTAAAAAATGGCTCTTTAAAGTCTACGATTGAAAAGGGCGAAATATTGCAGTTGAATTGTAGTTCGTTATTAGTTATTAAATGTTATTTGCAAAGCTTTTGAGAAATTAAGTAATCTTAGTTCTGTTTCTCAAGAAAAAAAATTAACAAATAAAATTATTAAGGGAAGGGACGGAGAAAAACTTTTTGCACAAAGGCCCTTACAGGTCAGGGGCGGCCGTGTGTGAGTGTGCTTCCGTTTTGCTTTTTATTTTTGTGACATGGATGGAAGAATGAATGTTTTTTATCACTTTGAATTTGAGAATTATTAGGGGAAAAAATGCATCAAGAGAAATCGACAAACAATGAAGATTTTTAAGGCAACTGTCTGTCAGAATACATTCATGTTCTTTATTCTCTTACAGACGAATTCTCCAATGGGAAATAAACAGTGTTTGGTTAGAAGGAGTTTATATTTTCACTAGGAATTACTTTGGAAATAGGTGGGGGTTTTTTCTCAGTGAAATGCGAATGGTTTCTGCAGTTCCTACCAACATTTTTTCCTATTTTTTTTAAATGATTTAAAAGGTTTTACACTCAAAGTACGCAAGACTTTTATTAAGAATTAGATATATTTTTTAAGTTTATGTAAATTAAAACATTTATTGCTCCTTGAAGCTATAAAGAAATTAATCATTACTAAATCGTCGTCATCGTCTTAGCTACTTTTTTTTTTTTTTTTTTTTTTTTAAAAAAAAGAATATAATTATTTCCTTTCTGAATGAATTATTAACTTTATTGTTATTTATTTTTACACTCTAATAATAGCAATAATAAATAAAAATGTTCATAGTCCATTTAGAAAGAAGCAAAATCTTTAGTTTCTATTAATATCTCAATCAGATTGAAAATTCGTAAGCAACAGATGGTGCAACCTATAAAGCATTAGAAATATTATTAAAAGCTTTTAAGTCCAGCGAAGAGGATTATCAAACATCACGCAATGCAGAAAATAAAGCAAATACTATTAGCTGGAAGACCTTGAATAAGGATCAATAGATCAATACTGAGTAATCTTTTTGCTCTAAGGTTGTTCAATAAGGTAAGAAGTATTTAATATTTAAAATTCTAAAATATTTTCATTAAATGCAATTGTTTAGCTCTGAACAAGAAAAATAAAATTAATCAGTATAGTAAAGGGGAACGATAAAGGCGCTGTGACCCAGTGACAACCAGGAGAGGTGCTATCAGGTGAACTGAAATATCAATAAAAGTTTTATATCTAAATAAAAAAAAAACTTAGCTATTTGTACTGGCATTACATTTTTTTTCAGCTTCTAAATCAATCAATTACCAAAGATAATATTTTATCTGCTCAGTTGAATAGAAAAAGAAGAAAGTGATCAGAAAGTACATACACTACGAAATTACTGTTTGAAAATTGAATTTTTTTGCATATCTTTCAAGTTTCAGGATTTAAAACTTTATGAATGTATTTTAAGTTAGAGTTATGTATTTTTAATTTAGATGCTCTTCTATTGTAATTATTTTCAGTTTGCATTTAAGTAAATATTTAAATAATAATACAAGGTAATAATAATAAAAGTTAGCTTGAATACTATTCTTTTGTTTTTTTTTATTTAAAAAATAATATTTAATATTATTTTCTGATTACTTTTTATGCACATTTTATTTCATCAAAGAAAATATAATATTTTAAAAATTATTGGTGTTGCTTGAATAGAATGGAATTGCCTATTTCCACAATTTTCCTGAGGACTATGGAACTTTAGCACTTTTTTTTCCTCCCAAACCAATGCTTTTACACTTCTTAATTCTTTGCAGTATTTCTTATCTCCATAGGTACAATATCTACAAACAATTTGAAAAGATTGGAGACTATGAAGCACCAGCTTGGCTGATTTAATGTGGAATGATCCGATCATATTTCTAAATTTTACAAGTTATATCATAAGCTAAAGTTACATTTAAGAAATTAAAGCTAACAAAAATCAGAAATCAGTCCATATGGTTAATAAATAAGGTAACATTATTTATAAAACAGTTATCATTATTATTGCGATTACATCACAAAGATGTATGCAGATCCGCATTGAATGTAATCCTACATCTCTGAAAATCTACTAATATCAAGAAAGAATATTCTTGTAAATAGAGCTTAAATCTATCGCATCCTCTGCCGCCTTGATAACTCTATTGAACATCTTTAAATCCTAAACTTAACGCATAATTTCTGCCAAGTTAAAATATTTATCTTTATAAACCCTTTCATTTGCTTCTATTTATATGGATAATCCAAAAAGTTTGGTCCTTTCGTACTAAAAACTCTATATTTTAACAAAGATAGAAACCAACCTGGCTCACACCGGTCTGAACTCAGATCGTGTAGAATTTTAATGGTTATAAATAATTAATTGAATTTAATGGACTTAAAAGCTGTTAATAATATTTCTAATGTTTATAGGTTGCACCCAGTTGTGTAGCAAGGGGGGGGGGGGGGGGTGCCCCCCCCCCCCGCCCCCCCCCCGGGGGGGGGCCCTCAGCCCGCCAACTTTTTTTTGGTTGTTAAATAGGGTATTCCCTTTTTTTTTGGTTGTTTTTTGCAGCCAGCCTAGGGCCCCACCAGCCAGCTTAGGGGCCCCACCTAAGGAAAATTTCCTTTTTTTTTTTTTGGTTGTTGCTTAATAATGGAACTCCCGCCCCGGGCCCCCCAAGGCGTTGCTACGCCACTGGTTGCACCATCTGTTGCTTATAAAATCGTTCCCCTTTATTTTTATTAGATTCTGCTCCAATATATAAGTTTGAAATATATAAGTATTTATATAAATGACTACAGTATTTGCCCGTCATATATTATGACAGATAGAAAATTAAAATGAATGCATTGCTAAGAACATAAGTGAATTTGTTTCTTGAAAGCCTTGAGGCAGGCATTACTGGGAACTGGCGACGCTTTAACTTGATGGCACATTGACATCACTTGGTGGAAAACTGATCCTGGGAATAGTGACGATATCACCTCTATTGCCTTCCGAAAGAAATTCTGCCACGATTAAATTGTGATGACATTCCGTGTGCCATTACAGAATCCTTTCTCGGGATTGAGATTGCGAAGGAGCATCACAATTGATCCTTTCTTCAGCTGATGAGATGGTATGCCGGAAAATGTGAGAGGGTGAAGAAACTGCAGGATAGTTCCGTTCATCACTAGGATAATCCGACACTACTACATCTGCGCTGCAGTAGGTGTGGGATTTGCCGGGCAGCATTCTGATGTATGGCGTTACACACAGAGGGATACCACATATAATTGGAAAACAATATAAATGATAAATTAATTATTAAACATTAGTTTCCTAAATAAGTTAATAAAGTAAATACGTCAGTTCTAGTTTTGTTTTTTGTCAATGTTTCTTTTAAATATTTCAAATATTTTTTGAAATGATTTCTTTCGCCCGGCTATTTGAGAAGAAAGGTATTTTTATATCTATGCTCCTTGAAATCATGCTTACTTTCCAAGGTTTTTTTTTATTATTATTTATTTAAACATCGATCTCATATCGCTATTATAGTTGCTGAGATATAACTTCATTACTACTCCCCCCCCCCCCATTTTTTTAATGCCAAAAGCGCCAGGGGAGAGACGGTTCGTTCACTTCGCTTTAATGAAACAAAAAAAAGCATTTAAAATAGAAACTTATATAATAATCACGGGCGGATCCAGGATTTTTCAAAGGGGGGGGGGCTAACTTTTCTGTAGGACTGATTATACCAGTTTGTCTGAAACGCACGCTAGTAGACAGCTTTTTATTAGCAATTGAAATCGTCATCATGGCAATATTAATGTCTATCAGGCAGCAGCCTTTGGATACCATATTTTATCCCATCTGTATTCACAGCTAAAGGGAGGGGCTATAGCCCCCACTAGCCCCCCCCCCCCCTGGATCCGCCTATGATAATAATAGAAGTTTTTATTCTTATATTCTATACTTTCTGAATTCAAAATTGCAAATGATTGATTGAAATCTTTGCATTACGAAACTTGAAGAGCATCGGTTTCAAGTTTGGTATATTAGATTTATATATATATATATTAAATATAATAAAGAGAAGAAATACAAGACTGCACCTTATTTATCACTGTTGCGTTGACTTTGCTCGAGGGCCATTTCGGGGAGATGAAATGGTTTTCGCATATTTGTCTCGCTGAGCTACCATGAAAGGTATATCTGGCTGAAGAAGCCTAATAAGGCTGAAACAGCTGTCCCAGATTCCCGACATGATAGCTCAGGGTTCGAGAACCTTTTGTTTACTCAGGTGCAGACTTGTATTTCTTCTCTTTATTACATTTAATATAAAAGGACCAATCACTACAAAATAAACAGATTCCACAGAAAGCCCAGCGCACCAGACAGTTTGCCAGATTGGTTGACGTTTATGTTTACTGCTCCGCTGCTATTGGTCGTAGCGTGATTTTATATAGCCTATAACCTTCCTCAATAAACGGGCTATCTAAAGCAAAAATAATTTTTCAAATCGGACTGGTAGTTCCTGAGATTAGCGCGTTCACACACACAAACTCTTCAGTTTTATATATTATTAGTATAGATATAGATAGATTAAAATAAGTCTAAATAAATAAATAAATATACATAGCAACAGAATACTATTATAGAGATTGCTATTATGTATGTAATTCATTGTAGTTTTCTTATTTGTACGTTCTTCTTCAATAATTCGTTTTTACCCTGTTATTTCCACCAATAAATAATTTGGAATTACTGTATATATAAATTTAGTCAACTGTTGTAATGCTATTTTTTCATGATATATGAAACTCCCGTCTTAGGACTGGCTTTTAATCTAGTTATTTCGATATTTGGATTATTATTATTCTTTCCTTCCTTTATCGAATTTGGTCAACTAGGGACCACGGAACTAACTCAACCTGACAACGTCAGGGCGAAGCTTGTGAAAATCAAGAAGGGGGGACGAGATTCACATCCCGTCCAGAGGATTATTATTATTATTATTATTATAATGCAAAAGTTTCAAACCTTGGGTTTCCCCACCAAAGACAACATGGCGGGTCAAGGACCAAAGCCCATATTGCCAAATGTAAAGACATGTGCAAGAATGATTAGGGATGTGTGGCTGTGACCATTAATTTTCTAACTATTCGTTTTGTGTTGAGTATCACAGCCTTCTGGAGTTGTGCATAAGTGTTTTTGTGAAGTCTTAGTGTGCTGAGGCTGTGATGCAGTGTGTAAGGCTGGTGCATACAGGACGATGGGTACAACACGTACTCGTCCTGCCTCCACTGCTTCTGGAGCTCATGTGCTAGGGCGATGTATTTACTGATCTTGTCTTCATGAGTTCTCTGCATGTTCTTACTGATAGGCACTGCAATATCAATGAGATAGTTTGTTGACCTTACCAACAAGTGTGATGTCAGGTCTGTTGTGATGTATAGTTTTGTCTGTTGAATGGGACGGTGTCAGTGCAGCTTATGTGAGGATGACTCTAATACGCTTTGTGGTGTGTACTTGTAGTACGGGATCGTGTTCTTAATAAGTGAGTGTTTGTGTGCTAGCTAGTGATTTATTTATTCATCGACACCTACTTGATTGTGTCTGTGGACATAATCTGTTTGGAAGAGCAGGGGCAGCCTGATATTATGTCGTCGATCGTCTCATGTGTAGTGTGGCATTATTATTATTATGTTTGTATGTTTCAAACCTTGGGTTTCCCCAGCAAAAACAATATGGCGGGTCAAGGACCAAAGCACATACTGCCAAGTGTAAAGATGTGTGCAAGAATGATTATATTATTATTATTATTATTATTATTATTATTATTATTATTATTATTA
>JAFIDM010009631.1:177756951-177775280 GCA_023159025.1 Thereuonema tuberculata
AACACCCGCCCCCAAATTTCCCAACTGGTGAGGAATACACTTCAGGGATTTGGCTGAGAAATACTTCAACATCCTCCCTACAGCCCAGATCTTTCCCCATGTGATTTCCACATTTTTGGCAGCCTGAAGAGACATTTGTAGACATAGATTTGAAATGGACAAGGACGTGCGCAACTAGGTAAGAATGTGGATCCTTCAGCAGCCTCAAATATTCTACAAGAATGGAATTGATAGTCTTGTCTCACAGTGGGATAAATGTATTAACAGTTTCGGAGATTACTTTTCAGGTAATAAATTTCCAATGACATTTTTTTTGCATCTGACCCATTTCCATTTGACTGCACCTAATATTCTAACATTGAAATTGCTTTTATATGTTCTTATTTAAAAGAAATTGAGCTAATTCTTTAATTAAATCATTTTTACAAGAGAATCTATTAACTTTATTTTTCAGATACTACAAGAGGCCCAAGACCAGGAGAAGTTAATGGGATTGGTAATCATACTGATTTATTATTTCTAGATTTTACTTTAAAATATGAATTTGTTAGTGTTAGAATGTGAGACTTTTTGATTATTTACTTTAAATTTAAGGTGAGAAAAAAAAAATTGATGAATTTGATTACAGATGAAGATCCATAGAGAAGTTATTAGACTAAACTTTATTTTATTTTTAAAAACTGTCATATCATATTGTTATCATATTAAATAGAGAAAAGTCTCCAAAATAATTTTCGTCTTGAATCATTTTGCTTGGAATGCAAGCCTTGCATTTTTATCTTTTAGCTTTCTGAAAGCAAGTCATGTAATTAGAATGTTAGTTAAGTTTTAATCTAGTTAATATTAAACCAGTTAATTTCTGATGTTGTTTTTATGATTTCCATGGGAATGCCAGAGTGGTTTAAGAACAAAGGAACTGCAACTGTTTCAGGAGTTATACTTATGAACTAACCGTCAAAGCATAACTCTCCTTTTCTTGTTCAGATGAATGAATAGTAATAGTGTAAACAAAGCTCCCCAAGTGTGCTACTGACTAGAAGAGATTCAATTTCAATTTGTTTGCTAATAATGCAGGTTCATAATATGCTTTTTATGCATTTCTTTTAAAATTATTTAGTAAGAAAAATGTTGTTGTTTTTTTTTTTTTTTTTTGTTGTTAATATCATGTATTAATATAAACTAATATTTGAGTTCTTTGTATAGTTGACACAGCCAACATGTTGTGCTGACTGCTTTGCTTTTGCAAGAATCCTGTCTGCTAAAAACTTAACTTTAAATCAAAGTTTGACCATTAATTACAAGTTACTCATAGTATTTTAACTATCATGGCAACATTCAACTAGCGGTAAAGTTTAAAGCTAATAATGCATGGTTTGTTTGATTCATATCTAAAGATTTCAGCAGAATTTGATGAAAAACTTATGAAAAGCAACTTCAGAACATGGAACCTGATGAATCAAACCAATTAAGGAATATCTGTTTGATCACATTGGAAATGTTGCTTAAATCCTTGTGTTTTAGTGGGCTACTACCCAATGAATGTCTTCATGATGGACTGGATTTTTCTTGGCAAACATAAAATGTTTGTTTTAACCATTTAAATGCCATCTTATCAAGGAGTAAAAGAAAGCTAGAAGGGATAACTAGTTTGTTGGGATATAACGAGCATGATATCTTAAAGTATTATGAGGTAGTCTGTAAGCCATTTAAAAATTGTCTTTGGCAGTAACAACATCATTTGCTTCTAGAGGTTAATGGTGCCCTTAACACAGGGAAAAAAAAAAGTAATTGACATTTATGTTGAAGGGAAAGATTTTAACTGTTTGGGGAAGGATTTTCAAATGAAACGGTTCTTGATGATTTCGAACAGTTAAGTTAATGTATCCCTCTACAGGCCAACTTATGGCCCCCTATGGTCACAGGAGGCAAAGCTCCTAGCGTTCCATTGTCAAAGCCACTGTCAATTATTTTATCACATAAGTTACCAAGCTTTGAGCTTTCAAACAGTGCTCATCCCAAATACCATCAATGATACAGAATTTTTGTTTTCTTTTTTTCCTTTTTTTTTTTTTGGTCAAAAGGAGCTTGTATTCATACTAGTGATCATTTAAAAAATTCTTTCTTGTCCTGACAAATTCAAAGGTTACTAAGTTTATCTTGCTAATTATATGAAATAATTATTTTATGATTTGTATTTTTCTAATTAGATTACCACTTTGTAGCAAGGAATGAAATGGAAACTGCCATTAAAAATGGGGAATTTGTTGAATCGGCAGAATTTTCTGGAAACTTATATGGTACTAGGTAAACAAGTCCACAATTAATTGGAAATTAATTTTTAATTTTACCACTATTTACTCATATTTAATATTATTTATTTTACAGTACTTTTTAATTTGCAATAAATATATTTGTTTCAGTAAAAAAGCAGTAGAAGATGTAATGAAAACAGGAAAAATATGTGTTCTAGATATTGATGTTCAAGGAGTGAAAAATATCAAAAAAACTAATTTAAACCCAAGATATGTTTTTATTAAACCTCCTTCTCTTGAGTCTCTGGTAAGAAATAATTTGGAATTACATTCAGTCTTTGAGCTTTTTAATTGTTTTGACAAAATTAATGAATTCATTATTAGCTTGAATGCAAATCATAAGTGGGTCTTGATAAATAGTGTAAAGTATAAATATATTAAACTAGAATCAATTTTGATCACATTGGCCAAGTTACCTAATCTTAGATTACTTTCAGATTTCAAAAAGAAAGGGGAAAAATGCAACAATAAATTCCTTGGATTGTGCCCAATATTAAGCTTAGATTTGACCAGTTGTAGATTCATTTAGATTTAAATGTATTTTATTCCTCCCAGCTTTAAGTCTCTTATAATGCAAGCCTTTGGCTTTTTTTTTTTTTTGTTTCCTTACAGGGAAAATAGGCAAATGAAATGTACTAGATTTAACATAAAAAACAAAACAAAACCAAATTGTTTGTTAATAAAACGTATATTGTTGATTTTCTTTATAAAATGCAAAAATCATTTTTGCAAGCTTTCCATTTATGGGTAACAAACCTATTGTTAGCCTTAGAATTGGTTCTACTTTCTTTAGCATCAAAATAGGAGGCTGTAAATTCCTAAGGCTTTGGAGAGACAGAATTAAAGATTCCTACATATTATAGTTGGCTGATAGGGACTTCTTATCATTGCTTTCTAAAAAGAAATTTCTTTCCATATGGTATAGTACCATGAGTTCATTATACAGCATATCAAGCTGTTCGAATTTATTTTTTGTCTTTTAATAATGGGCCCTTTCTTTATGAATTTTTACTGCTATTGCGAAGAATTTTGTGTTTGAGATTGCAAATTTTGGTGAATTCTACACTGCCGTACATATGTTTCTTTATTTCTGTTTTAGTGAAAGTATCTCCTAGTTAGTTACTTGTATCATAATCTTATGTGTATCACATATTGAATTACCTTTCTAAATCCCATCATTGTTAAAGTATGACATCCTGACTGCAGAAATTTTTCTATTTCAATACACTTGGAAAAGGTTAAAAGGAAGCATCAAATTGTTTTAGATGTGTATTCTAGTTCAAATATTAATAATTTAATTAAAAATACAATAAAAGAAACTACATTACCTAAAGGAAGGGAGAATATGAAGAAGCAAAATGGCCACCAGCAGAAGCAGAAATATATGGTTTTGGAGATCAACAAAGTGAAACACTGTTGATCTCCAAAACCACATATACGTGTAAGTTAAGTTGTGTATGTTAATTCACAAGTGTTCACTCCATGGCAATATAATGTCTCCTTGTAGAAGAAGAGAATTACTAAATTAGGGCCTTTTGTAAAATTTGCCTTTCATAATGGATTTTTTTGGTTTTTGGTAATATAACATTTAGACTGGCTTGAATTTTGAACAGACTTCTTTCTTACAGTTTCATGAATAGCTTCAAGACCATTTGAGTACTTCAGTTGAATTGAAGATTGATCCAAATGACTGAATAGCTTCTGTCACTATAATAGCGAACTTCATCTATTTTTTTCCTTTTTTTTTTTTCCTTCATTTATTTGGGCAGCAAAACTACAATGGGTTAGATCTGAGTATGATGCCGTTTTGAGGAATTTTTTGTTGTTGTACATATGTCCAATAAACAACTGCATTGAACGAATTTTAAGGAATTAGTAAAAACCTGTTTTACCTTCAAGAGATGTATTTAAGAAAGATTGAACTTTGCATTAGCAGCTGAGTCTTTATTTTTGAACTACTGTGTAGGGAATTTTCTTGATTTTAATACTGCAGCACATAGATAAATTTCTCTTGTATATTAGTAGATGAAACCCATCCAGGAACAGGTGAAATTTTGTCAAGTTCTATATATATATCAAGAAGCTATCAAGTTATATATTATATATTATCAAGTTATATTATATATATATATATTGGCCAAATTTAAATATGATTTAAATAACAAACAGTCAATCAAAGCATGACTGATATTACATTCTTGTGATATATTTCATTCATTTCCTATTAAAATAGTCCATGAGTCCATATATTGTCAAGTTTATCAAATATTTTAAAATGTATTTGCATATTGAGTTTTATGATTAAAGAGCATTTGATGAAGGAAATAGTTTAAAACTCCATTAGGATGATGGAGATGATGATATTGGTTTTGTACAGCCTTTTAGCTAAATTGCAGATTAACAGATAGAATATTCTTTCTTTTATATAATTAAGTCACTACTTTGGCACGGCTTGGCCTAAGATGCTTTTGTGCCATTAAAATCAACCAACCAAGTCACTACTTTGCAAATAAAAGGCTCAAAATAAGTTAAGAAAATTTCAGTGCTCTTATGTGCTGAAAATTTGTGCTCTTTAAAAGTAATAGTATAATTTTTTTTCTTTTTCTTAAGATGAAGGGAGTCCATTTTTTCTTCCTTTTATTTCTCTTAATGTTGTGTCTCTAATGGTTTGATGGTTTCAAAGTCACTAAAACTTAAAACAGTTTGAAGCCAGTGTCTCGAAAACCACGTTAATTTTTCATTTTTACCCAAAGCCAAAGACTGCTGGGAATGTCAAAACATATTTTGGTACTTGGATTTGAGTAAAAGATGAATTCTTTCTCTGAATAAACAATTTTTGTTTTAAGAATCTGAACAAGAAACACTATTTGCTTTGCTTACGATTGGCACAAACAAAACAAAATAAAAATTCCTAATATATAAAAAATGAAGGGCATTAACAGTTTGATCAGAAATCAAACTACTGATGACATCAAATTGCATTTTCTTTTGCCGTTCAAGAAGTCAGTTTAAATTTGTGCTGAATGATATCATGCCATAAATATCTGATAACAGAAGAAAAGTATCATTAAATTAAGGTAAGCAAATGTTGGCTTATTATCAAAGGTTATCAGAGATCATTTACTTATTTAGCTTTTTTGGCTATTTCTTTACTAATGTTATCAATGGAATTATTCTGGAAAAGAATATCAGTTAAGTCAGTTAGAATTTTCGGATCAACAAGGGCCCTTTTTGATTGCTTTGATGTGCTTGAATGTTATTGATAAGTATAACTAAATGAACTGATGAATTGTCATTTAATTAATCCTTGAAAATAATGTCATGGTAGCATTATTTCACTGTATGTTAACTTTAAAAATAAATTCATTTCAGAAAAGTTAAGAAAAAGATATTAACAGTTCACCTACAGAATTTTAGATAATGTTGATTTTTTTTTTTTTTTCTCAACATAACTAACGACTTTTTGCTTGGCTTTGTTTGATCTACCTGAATTGAAATGGGACTTGTGCATCTGAAGTTGGAGATGTCGGCCAACATTCATTTGGAATTTGAACTCTTAATAGTCTTCTGTGAACATTATTCATGAATCTGTTATCCTTCTTTAATATTGGAGATGTAGTTGGGGAAATAGTTTAATGGTAGCAGCCAGATTCCTTAAAAAGCAAATCTCATCTTCCTGCCTTTGACGAAAATGATTCTCGTTTCCTTCTTTAAAAAGTTAAAAAATTCCAATGACTTTTGAAGTCCTCTGGTGCATTTTATGTATAAGTATGTATTCCTGTGAACTAGTAGACCCGATGATGTCAGTTATTTTATCACTGCCATTTTTCTGAATGCATATCATCTACCAGCATATTGAAATGGTAGAAAATGTTTCATTTTTGGATGCTTTAAACAAAACAAATAATATTTTAGTTATTTCATGTAAATAATTTAATCAGCTAAATATATTTTTGCAAATCCTCTTCCTAAGAATATTATTATTCTCCTATACATTTCTTCTATATTTGTTGAGAATTTCTACCATCTAAGCTTGCAGTCTTAGCCTGAAAACATTAAAAAATTCTTTAAAAAATTATTTGCTGTACATTATTACATTTACCGATGAATTTACTTTTATCTCATTTTCTTAATTCTTGATCTTAAGATATAAATTTCTGATGACGGTTTTTTGTGTATGTGCGTGAAAATTTTCTCAGTATCGTCAATTGGGGAGAGGGTCAGTTGTGGGTGCTTTGATAATCCACAAACAAAAACAATTTTTTGTTTGGCTCAAAAACAATTTTTACTTCTGATGATTGTTATGAATGAAGCTTTCTGGCTTCACAAAAATATTACAAAGCCATACAGCGAAAATCAGTTAAAAGAAGATTTTAGAAAGGCTGTCTTTAATTGCTGGTTAAGCAAAGCAAGGAGGATATCTGAAAATGCAGGTGGATTGCTGTCAAAATTTTTGATGTTCTTTACACCAATAGCAGTAAAACCTTAATCGTATTGCTTCCTAATAACAATCGAGTGATTGAATAGAAATACAGAAAGAGCTGATCAATGTTGCTCAACATCATGAAAATAGATAACAAAATATTAAGTTTATGCCTTTGGCCAGACTGTGTGACTTTGTCAGTGCAGAGAGTAACATCCATTGACAAGGCAGTGTAGTTAATCAAAATTAATATATATGTAATAAAAATCTTTAATATTTAAAACAAACAGAAACATTGAGATTGTAGTTATGTACTTAAAATGCTTGTTTTATAATATTTTTATGATTTTGCTATTTACTTTCTTCAGATTAGTATACCTTCCCGTTAATTGTATAAAAATTAGTAATGTCCTTGAGGAATAATACTAGCAAAGCTGGTTTTCTCATCAGTAGAGCTGCTGTGAATTTGTAATGAAATGCTTCTCTTTGTGAACTGGTGATTTGATCTCTGTGATTTATTTTTTCTTTTTGGCAGCTAGGTGTTCAGCAGTTTTCTAGGCTGTTCAAATTTGATTGTCTTTGACGAATACTCAAACAGCAAAATTAAGAGGTTTCATTGTGAAGATAGTGCATATGCACTCAGGTCAGAATTTCTGTTTACAATTGGTGTAACTTATAACTGTACATATTTTGTTGTTTATTGTCTTTAATTTAACACTAGTTAAAAATTTATTGAACACAAAGTGTATAAGCTGTTGTGCTTTACTCCAGTTTGCCAGCAAATGGTCAGTGTTTCTCTGCCTAGTCTACATAGGGTTTTCTTTCGTATAAATATTTTACCAAATAATGTTGGTCACTAATTTTACATAAAGAAAATGACAGTTATTACTTAGTTAATCTTTCTTTTTCTAGAACAATCATTTTAATCAATTCAAATGAATTTAAATGAAAACCAAATGGTAGTCAAAAGAGTGGTCCCTGATGCTGTAATTAAATGTCAGAAATCCACAACAGTATCTCAGGGATTCAAAAATAATGTAGAATTTTATTATACATTTAATGTCACTTTGTAAGAAAAGAAATGGATTAATAAAATAATTGTGAACATTATGCAGTTTATTTATTTATTTTTATTTTTTTTTCAACTGATGTATTATTTTTTTGTATGAAACCAGTGAAGTTTATCACATGAATGTGTTTTGATTTCTTTATTCTTTATATGTTTAAATCATATTCAAATGTTGGCCAGTTTTTCAATAATCCGTCTAGAAATTGATGAAAATTGATCTGCTTGTATAGAAACAGAATTTTTACTTATGTTTCATTGTGTTGTGTGTGTGTGTATATATATATATATATATATATATATATATATATATATAGATAGATAGATAAATAGCGTGAATTTTAATTTTCTCCTTTATGGAAAACTAGAAAGGTAATTTGGCTATAAAATCTGAAAGATTTTGAATAAATAGGGGAGAAAAATGAGGGAGGACATTTATAAGAAAAGTTTCCTAAAGATATGATTTACAAAAAAAAAAAAAATCTATGAAAAATATGTAAACATTGTTTTTTAAACTAATACTTATTACTGAATAAATGCAGAAAGGTAATTCAAACACTTCATTATAAGTATCTCTACTATATAATACATCCAATTATATACAAATTTTCAGCTGCACTGTAAATCTCAAGCCTTCTTCAGGTATCTTTTTGAGCCTTACATTTTGAAATTCTCATTGTCTGCTTGAGATATAATTTCCTACATGGAAAAATACTTATCTCTTGCAGAAAGTTAAGTTTTGGGGAAAATATTTTGGCCAAATAAATTGATGGTAATGCTGATCATTATTTTCATTTATCCCTACTCCATATTATTAAATGTAATGCTGTAAAGTAAATTATTCATATCTGAATAACCTAAGCCTTGCACTTGTTCAGCTATGTTGATTTGGATGTGTTGATACATGTAAAATATAAGCCAAGTGGCAGCAAAGCTAATGACTTGATACCTTTTGAAAGAAAATTGCACGAAAAAGAAAAGCCCATTACACACACATAATTGTGAAAAACACGAAAGATAAAGGGGGGGGGGGGGCTTTAACCATTCTAGTCAGCCACTAATAATATAAGTGATTTGAGCCATTTTTAAAATAAGCCATTCATGCTTTGTGTTCTATAACTTCTTTTGACACAGTATTATTTGTTTAATCTTGGGTATCTATGTATTAATATGCTTGTTGTCTCAACGACTTGTCTTATAGATTCACTGAAATTTCATCTTTTTTTTTTCTTTTTTTTTTTTATTGAAAAAGAATTTTTTTTATTTTTTTTTAAATTTGAAAAAAATTGCAACTTTTTAATAAATAAGTTTTGATATTTTGAAATAAAAATCTTCATAACATTAAAAATTAAAGGTATTTTTTTTTTTTCATCAAAGCTAATGCCCATTAAAGAGAAGATTAGCAGTTTAACTTGATGACATTTATATAACTTTTGAATGTAAAGTTATGTATATGGTTCACACTTCTTCTGTTTTGTTGTTTCTGCTCTGGTAATAAATTTTATATCTCATTCAGTAAAGCATTTATAACTAGTTCTTTAAGGATCTTCTCTTCTTACCAATGGTTCCTACTTTGACATTTTTTTATCCCACGATTTCAGTTTAAAGTTAGTGTTAAATTATTTCTTTTTTCAAAGGAACGTCGTTTAAGGGATCGAAAAACTGAAACAGAAGATTCACTCCAAAAACGATTGAATACAGCCAGACAGGAATTAGAATATGGTAGGTGTAAAAGTTTTGCTTTATTTAACCCTTTGCTTTGGTATCTGTTGAAATTCATCTTATTCTCAAATAACTTGAGTTGCTTTGAATTAGTAACCTTCTGAAATCAGTTTCACAGGCACTTATATTACACTGATAAAATGAAAATGCTGCATAAATACATTACTTAAGTCTTGCCAAACAAAATTAAGTCCAGCAATTTTAGAATCAGTATTTAATTAATCTTTAGAGAAAATAGTCCAATACTATAGAAACAAAGCAAATACATTGAGATAAGACATCACAATGGGGAGAATCTAAAATTCATAGTAATAATAATCATTATAAATATTTATATCATTGAATATCTGCAAAATAAGATATACAGCAAAGTAAAGAAACCACTGTTAATTTAACTGTGATATTATTGTTTATTTATTTATTTATTTTTTTTTTTTTAAGCTTCCAAACCAGGCACATTTGACATTATCATTGTGAATGATGTTGTGGAAGAAGCCTATTCACAGCTTCGTGAATTCATTTTAGATGACATAGAGGAAATAAAAAATAAAATTCCTTCAGTTTAAAAACATTATCACAAAGGTTTGTTTTTCTTTTATTAATTTTCTAATTGTTAATACCTGACATTTGTTTTTTCATTAAATTTTCTTAATTTATTTTACACAATTTTCGTAATAAAATGGCTGTGCAGTTTAACACAGCTGTCTTTATATAGCAATGGTAGAATCATTGTAGTTAATTTGTATTACCTATAGGCAGAATAATTAATTATTGTTGTTGCAAAAAGTTTAATTTGTTTCTTCAGAGCGTTTAAAAAATGGTTGTTTTCCAAATGTGTGTTTTAGTGCTTTTAGCAGGTCTATTTTTCCTTTGTTGCATTAATGATTTAAGACTTCTTGAATCCATCACAAAGAACAGTATAAAATAGAACTCCTTTGGAATGTCTGAGATGTAGTGTTGGCACATATAATAAAAAAGAAGTGAAATAAATGGATAGTTGTTTCATGCTGTTTGATCCTGAACATGCAGATTCTGTTGTAGGAATCGGTAGAAACTTCAAAATAAATTCACTTCGAAAGTGAGGAAACTAATCCATGTGCCAATTCTAAAGTCAGCAACAAAGGAATTAAATAGGTGCATTTATTATAGAAAAGCCCTATAAGTATTAATAAATGAGACTCTGTTCACAGGTGACATCCTAAGACAGCTGTATCAAGCTAGGACTAGTCATCTCTGAACACAGGTCTGTTAGTAGATTCAGTCACATGAAACAGTGAACCTCAGTAATCTCTATTTCCACTAATAATTCATCAATTCAGCTGTTCCTTGTTTTAATTTTATTACAAGCTAAACTTGTAGATGTAGCCCACTCCAAACTTTTGTATACTGTAATTGTGTGATGCATACCAAAAGGTTCCACTAAGTTTCGCTAATTAAGGTTCTTTGTATAAAATTAAAATCGCTGAAAGTGAAGAAACTGTTTTTTGTGCCAGCTTATTCACTGTGAAAAAAAATAAATTAAATGGGCTCATACATTATTAATAAGTGTTCATCTTTTTTTATTAATAATGTTAATGAGATCTTGTATTCACAGATGATTTTCTAGGACAGCTGTTTCGTGCTCTTTGTCACTCATCAGCTAGAGCAGTCATCTCTGAACACACAAGTCTACCATAATGAAGATAATTGATTCAATTGTAAGAAATATAGTGAAACTTCCAAAAATTAAGAAATAAATAGCTTTGAAAGTGCAATAATTGATGCATGTGCCAGCAAAGGAATTTGTAGAGCATATAGATTAATAAAAAGCCCAAATATTTATCGATAAAGATGTCCTTGTGTTGAGAAGTGACATCCTAGGACAGTTGTTTCTTGCTAATTTGATGCTCATCAGCTAAATCTGTCATGTCTGAACAGTTATTCTGTAAAATACTATCGATACTTTTCATACAATGGCAAGTAGATTTCATAAAAATATTAATAACGTCTTAAATTTTATTGAATTTCAAACTTCTATTCCCATCTTTTCTTTTTATGTAAGAGACCATGAAAAACATAAAGAAAAATACTTATTTATTAAAGATGATTTTGAACATCAATTTGACTTCAGATCCTAAAGTTTGTAGCATTTTTTTTTTTAAATTTAGATTTTTATTTTTATATATTGTTAAAAATTTAGAATTGGTTTGTTTGTCGTATAAGATATACTCTCAAAAAGTTTTTAAGTATATTTCAAAACCAATTTTGTAAACTATTTAAGATCTATATTATCTTCTACTTTTTTTAAAATTTTTTTTTTTTTTCTTTTCTTTTATCTTCGTAGACATGCTCAGAATAACATCTTGAGCAAGCATGGCTCAGCAAGTCTCGAGGACCAATAAACACAATGACTCCTATTTTTTTTTTTTAAATTTACATATCTGTTTTCTAACATTTACTGTATTTTTGTTTCTGTAATATTTCACCCTAGCAGTTTTCAAATTAATTGTAGTTAAAGAAGAAAAATCTTAAAAGTTTTTTGTAGAATATTTAAAATTCTGGTATTTTCATTGAAACAATGAAGTCATGCTATGAAACTTTAGTGAAGATTTAATTCATCGATACACTTTGTAAGTAAAGGAGAATGTAATATATGCATAGTATTGTTAGATATCAGACAAAAAAAGACTGATTATTATTTATTTTTCAGTTAAGTCAGTTTTATTATTGTTATTATAATGCTGGATTTCATAAGTTGGATATTTATTTTGCTGAGATATATATTTAGCATTTCCAATTTTAAAGTAGATAGTTTTTAACAACTAAGAATAGTTGGTCATTTCTTGTACATCTTGTTGATTAATAATGTGGTGGCATAATTATTACTTGCATTTCTTGTTTTTATACAGATTTATTATAATAAAATAAATATTCTTAGTACTTCTTCCAGAAGTCGGCAACTAAGTCTTGATAATAATTATTTTGGGAAAATTACTTCATAGCAAGGTTACCTTAAAAATTTAGATAGGAGATCAATTTCCTTCCCATCAAGATTTGACTTAAAGATTGAAATGCACAATACCAGATCCTAATCTTTAGAATTTTGAAATTTTAACCGTAGCATGGAAGCTTCAGAATGAAAATTGCTTGTTAAGCTTTGAGCACATGAAAATTAAAAATATTACATGCCTTAATATGTCAGATTAAATAATAAGTTGAATACTAGAAGAAATTTACATTAAAAGAAAGTTAAAGTATTATGATTTCCTTTCAAAAGCCATAGCCATTCTTTCTCTCTCTTGCTTTCTTTTATAGTTTCAGTCATTTGTTACTGTTTTTGGATAACTGGCTGGGGTTGTCACTTTGTATTGCCATCAGAAATTCATCAAAAGAAAGTATGTAACATGATAATGATGCAGTAGTATTTGAAATTCTTAATTGTATATTGGCTTTCACGTGATGAGATGTGAAAGATGTCTGATTGACTTGACCTTCAAAAACATAATAATTAATTTCTGTCTGTCTCCACACTGTAACCATTTTGTTCTCTTTTCTTATAGCCAAATCACCTGTCCTATTTTTTTCAGTTTTGATTCACTGAAATGGTCAGTGTTTCCGATGATATGTTTCTATCGTTTGATCTTATTCTCCAAATCAAACGGTTACTGAAATGGGAAGCAATGCTTCATGAGATTGGCACTGCTTTTTAAAGCCTTTTAGAGCTGTGAACCAATCGGCGACAAGATTTAAAACTTTTGACTTCTGTTACTACTTTGATCACTCAATTTCTGTAGTATATTAAAGGCTTTTAATAAGTTATCCATCTGTTTGAATCTCTTTTTTTCATCTCTTGTTAAATCTCTTCTAATTTTCATTGTTAGCCATGCTGTTGAAGGTTTGACATAAGCTGAAACTGTATTTTTAATATTAAAAAGCAAATCAAACCAACTAATGAGAAAGTACAGTCAGAACTTCTCAGCTAAACTATTTTTCATTGAAGTATGATAACTGCTTATCTACCTTTTTATATTTATAAATTGTTGAATTATCAATCTTTAATTAGCTCTATTCTGTGTATATCTCCAATATCCTACAATTATGATTTAAATGTATATCTTATTAGATCCTCACTGGCCAATAAGTATTACATCTGAATCTCCCAAGTGTAGACAGAGAGCAATGACTGTCATTGTACAAAGACGGTAAAGATTGTTGTCGTTCTGTGAATGACAAAATTAGAAAGCATCAATGATGTTGACAAGAAGTGATCATTTCTTTAAAATAATGAAGATTGGCCAGTAGAAAAGTTGAAAGAGTTAGGCTGATTGGCTGAAGATTCCATATGAAAATGGTGGACATTAATGTTTTGCTTGAGAAGTGGAGACTTTTATTTGGAAATAGAAGAAACTTAAGTAAAACAGAAGAGTTGGAGAAATTTGGAAATTCTTTCTTTGCTAAGAGTTCTTGAACATAACTGAAATGTGATGATGATTGCAATAGGTAAGGGGGGGGGGGGTCTATCTTTTATCAAAGATAGACTAGGGAAAGGTAGAAGGCTGATGATTTAAGTAATGAAATTGTTGGCTACATTGAGAAATGACAGTATAGGATCATGGTTTGCTAAAAAAAAAAAATTGTGATTTTGGAAGTCAACGCATGTTTGGTTATCAGAAGAGAGCATATGGAGGGTGAGAAAAAACTATAACAAACTTGAATGACAATTATTGAACGTGCATTTTGTGGGGTCTTAACAAGCAAAGTAGATTATTCAAAAAGCTTGGAGTTAATGTTGAATTTAAGATAGTCACTTCATACAAAATCATTTACAATAATACTAGCTAAACTCTCAATAGTAGTTTGATAATGTGTCAATCTTCAAAAAGCATGGATTAAATTTGTATTGTGATGAAGAGGGCTTCTAAGACGCTATTGGAAGCATGTACTGAACTGCAACAGAAATTGTTATTTGTGGCTGTTTGGTTTGGCATGCACAGGCTGTTTGCATGTAGCAGAATTCCATCCATTTTTCTGTTACTGCATTGCAATCTGGGGTGATCATCATTGCAAAAGTAACATCAGTCAACTAAAGTGAAGATAAGCAGCTGGAACTGTTTAACTTTATACTTTAAAAGCTGGAGCTTTTATAGTAACAATTTCCTGCAGACACCAAAACTTTCTTATAAATTAGTAAAATAATCAATCAAATATTTTTTTATATGTAAAATATTATTTTACAAAAATTTTGCCTGAAGTTTCTGTGGGAAAATTAAAGAAGGAAAAGAGCAATAAGTGAAATTAATGTAATAAAAATAAGCATTTCTGAATAAATTAACAAAATGATGTTATTGCCTTGTTAATAATGCTTCGTAAAGCTTACAAATTATTCAATACATGTGTTACATCTTGATTTCTAAAATTTATTTGGTAACTTAACAATATCTAGAATTTTAAAAGTTACAAAAATACATAAAATCTAACCCTAACAAATAGATTGCCAGTTAAAGAAATAAATAATAATAATTCAAGATCCAAAATTGATCAAGATAATTCTGCACACATTGCAGCTGAAACATTGGGCTAGAAACAAAATTTTAATATGCATTCTTGTCTGACCATCATATGTTGAGAAAAATCAAGAAAATAGAACACTTGATGAAAACTCCCAAGATGAGGCATTCATGTAAAGTGGTTGTCATCTACTTTGTACCAAAATGAATTGAGATCAGATGGTGAATGATCAAAATGAATGATCCAGTGTGAGATAGTAATTCTCAGTCCTTAATGGTTCACCATATCGTTAGGGAGCTCACATTTAGCATTAATTTATCATTAGTATAATTGTAGTACAGCAATGTCGAATGGTGGAATTTGGTCACAGTTTTATCAAAATCAAAGGAAATTTAGTCAAAGTCTACCATTATAGTATAAACTTCCTAAATGCTGAGTTATGATTTTGAAGCTTAATTAGCAAGTTTGGGCTCCTTATCTATTTATTCATATACCAAAATCAATACAGTGAAACCTCCATTTTCTTTTATATCTGACTAAAGGGGTTCCATTAGATTAAGTAAATAATATCTCTGCTATCATAATTTAAATTATTAATTTATTAAATTCAACTTGATGAGAAAACAAGTCCCAACAAGTGAATATAATTTATATAATGTAATATAATTTATATAATTTATTTATAAAGCATAAATTTAAGGGCGACCCATAATAATAAAAAAAAAAATTAAAAATAATAATAAAAAAGAAGTTCATTAATGTAAGGAAAAATAAAAAAAAAGTTAGGAATAAGAAAGAAAAAAAAATCCACGCGGACATTGAGAAAAAAAGATTAAGAGAAAGAAGAAGCAAAAAAAAAACAGTAGGTATATGGATTTGAACTGACAATCTCCAGGATTAGACCTTACCCATCAAGCTATAGCTGACAATTGAAATGAGATGGTTGCATTTCTAATATTTAAGCTAAAAGCGGAAATCCAATGAAAATAATGCCAAATATTGTGAACATAGGGGATGTTGGCCCCTGAAAATACCCCATTCCTACGGTGTTTGGTCCTCTGAACATGATGATGGTAAAGTCCATTTGCCGATCTGACCTTCCGTTTGGGATTTGTTAGGGGAGGACAGGACAAATGCAAAAGCTACCAATTTTGGTTGCTATCACAATAGCTTCCAAATGGGCCATTCTAAATATTTAATTACAGAATTTTAACTTTTTCAGAATCTTTTTCTTCATTTAAAATTATTATATTAGTATATGAACTGTGCCCCTTGGTTTCACCCGTGTTAAATTCGGCCCTTCTCGGTAATGTTCAGTTCTCCTCATGTGGCCAAGCTGCTCTGCCGCCGTGCCCGTTGGTTGACATTTATGTTTATTGCTCCGCTCCTATTGGTCGTAGCGTGATGTTATATAGTCTATAACCTTCCTCAATAAATGGGCTATCTAACGCAAAAAGAATTTTTCAAATTGGACTGGTAGTTCTGAGATTAGCGTGTTCAAACATACAAACTCTTCAGCTTTATATATTAGTATAAGATTATTCTTAAATCCAAATAAAACAATAAAAAGGTAAACTTATCTTCTAATATATTCTTCCTTAAAACAGTATAAAATTCTTTGGTTACAGATAAAAATCCTGAATTATAATTGTTACATTAAATCTTTCCTCCAGAAAACTCCTTGTATTACAGGTACATTTAATATTGTTTTCTTTATAGTGGGTTTGAACAGTCCCAAATCATAACTCAAAATACTTGATTTTTCTATGTTTTTCCTTTCCTTCGTTCAGAAAAATTCCTCTCATCGAAACCAAATATTGAATCCCATTGGATCAAAACTGGTTCATTTTTGTCCATATTCTTAAATGATTGACTTGACTGTGATGTGTAGTCCTCCATCACATATGAGTTCTCAACCAATTTTTTTCCCGAAGCCCTTAAAATTCTTTTGAGTTGCTCCGGCCCTTATGCATGATGAATCGACACCAAGTCCACCATAAAAGAGAAAAATAAATATCAAAGTATTAGCTAAAAGTTCTACATCAGGTTAATATCATAAAATATACAATTAAAAAACAGAATAAATTTCTTTCTCTTTAACTTGTTAATCTTTTAGAATTAACACATTATGATGAATTCAAAACATATTTCACATCTTTTTAAATAGAACACTTATTTAATAAAATCAACCTCTAACTTTTAAAGTCTTATACTTAATTTTTCTAAACAAAAAATAATTCGCTATGGTTGCGAAAAAAACTAAAAAAATACAAACTAGCAAACATCTAAATTGATCTTAGCTTAATTCAATTAAAATCAACTTTATGAACATGAATTTTAAAATCCTCTATTTAAATTCAACCCCATTACTTGAACTGAGTTAAAATATTTTCAAATAAGAAACAACAATTTTGAATCTAAAAAATATGGAACGTCCAATCCGTTTCCATAGAAGCTCCACATATCTTCCAATAAATCTTAATTTCTTATTCTAAGAAATAAAATTCCCTAACTTTAACATAATAAAATTGCAAAGATAGATAATTTACAATTTTAGCAAACTATGAAGCAACTTATCTGCGATACGCAGAGAACTAGTAACCTCTAAACATGAATTCCTGTTCAGATCTAGACCTAACCATTGGTCCGGTAACATGAGCTCTGCTAACCGAAGATAAAATTTTAAGGCTTAATGCTAGGCGAATAGTCCTGGATCTCATGCAATTGCTGTGACTAATTCTTTTCATCAAGACTTCTTTCATTTCTTTCTGATGAAAAACAACTCTGACTCGATTCTTCCTTTCGGTTCAGTATCCATTGCCAGTGTTCCATAAGCTTCTAACCGACCAGAGTCTTCAATGTCTCCACTGAAACTCTCTTCCAATGTGTGACGAACTGCATAAATCAGTCCTTTTCATCCCAGGAATTATGGCATCTGACACCTGCCTTCAACTAGAATTTCTTCATATCGCCAATGAAATCTCTCTCTACAAAACAAAAAACAATTCTTTCGTCTTCACCCCATCTCTTTCTCTCACACACACCCCAAAAAAAAGAAAAACACCACCTCACATACAACAAAGACATTTCCCTGGATTAACAATACACAAACAAACAATTCATGAAATCACACTAAACAATCAAATAACCTCTTCACAAAATAAAAATAACTACAACTCTCCATCCAAAATTGAAACTGAAAAAAAAAAAAAAAATTATAAAGAAAAAACAGAACTTTCATTTGATAGCCTAAATTTAAAGTTTCAACTTCCTTCACTAATAGGACAGTTTAACATGCAGGGAATTTAACATGAAAAGG
>JAFIDM010009631.1:177785280-177798258 GCA_023159025.1 Thereuonema tuberculata
TGAGACATCGATGTGAGGTCTGTATTCAAGCAGGAGGTGGTCATTTTGAACATCTTCTGTAATGGCAACGACCGGCGGAACGAAAAACGTTCCGGTGATTTTCAATGTTGTGAAGGCCATAACTCGGAAATGAAGCATTTCCGGACATATGTTGTAATGAACTATTTTGATTGTCTACATGTGGGAAATACATACCTGAAATTATGCCGTGTATTTTTGAAACACCCTGTATATTGGGAACTACTTGAAATAGGCTTAACTAAATTTCTATTTAGAATCCATGTATGATCTTTTTAAATTTTCAGTCTTAGATAGATCCTGGTTTCCCCTTGAACCTTAGTTTATCTGAAATTGATTTTTAACTTTTTCTTCAAGTATAGTATTGGGCCATGGCAATTCACACAGAAAAAATATGAAATTTAACCCATAGTCTTAGATTTTGATGAAATTTGGTACATTTGTTCTTGGTAAGGGTCTTAGTTCAAATTCTAAGATACAGGTTTCTAGGCCTCCTGGATCCAGAGTAGCAATGCTTCAAAGTTAGCATGTTTTTCTACAAATTGTGTTGCAACCGATACTTTATAGAGACAGGTCCAAGTGAGTTATTATGTTTTTACTCAATGTTTATGAATTCTGAAAGAAAATTTTGGGTGTTTTTTATGTAAAATTTCCTGGAGATTTCAAACATGTCAACCACATTGTGATAAACTTCATACGTTTTGAGCTATGGCTTTATGATTGCTAAAAAAAATTTCCAAAAATGATGTTGACCTTGAAGCGTAATATAATTAATTTCTCAAATGGCAAACAAGATACAAAGATGGGTACCATTGGAAAAGGCAGGGAATTTCATACAAAACGATGTAAAAAAAACAGTGGGTTATTGATGGAAACACCATCTGCAAAGCAATAACATGTTTTCGTCCATTAGATTTCCTGTCAAGCTTGCCGAAACATGTTTTTTTTCCCCTTCTGTTCCACCTGAATGAACCCTTGTTGCAAAATACTTAGAAACTACTTTGAACCATGTGCTTTAGAACAAGAAGATTAAAAAAAAAAATAACATTAGAAATGTGGTGAAGACAAAACTTTTAGTTGAAACATTGCAATAAAGGGGCTGTCCATAAACTATGTCATGCTAATTTTTGTTATTTTGACCCCCTCACCACTCCTGTCGCACTTTGTCACAATCTTGTGGAACTTATTCCTAATATTACATTGCAATGTCATGCAGTCTGAATGTATTGTAATTCTCAATATAGTTTAATATACTAAATATATTAAATATTTTGCAGTTTTTCCTACAAAGTTTACATCTTAATGACTGATATTTATACGTAAAAAATACATTTTTTTTATGATATGTTTGGATAGGTATTAAAAAAAATTAAATAATCTAAATACAATATTACAAAAAAGAATCCAAATCTAAAATTAAAATGATCTCTTTTTAGAGGTAGGTTCAAATAATCGATTCAAGTTAGATCTTAAAGAGAAAACCAAAGTCTGAAATTATTATTATAATTTTTTTTTATATATTACAGGTACCTAATTAAATAATTGAAGTTCAATGTTAAAAAGTAAAATTAGCATTAAAAATTCTTTTTGATATTAAATAATAATAATAAGTAATCAACTAATCGAAAGTCTTTACGAATCCATGGATATGCATTAATTAATCAGTCATATATTCATTGATTTCATACCAGTTACTGGTATTGGAACTGGTATCGATTCATCTGGAGAAATTGCATTATCTATTTCACTTTCGTATATCCACTCTCCATCTTCTGCACCAATGTGATCGTCGAGTAGGATGCACAGCAGTCTACATGGCTGGATGTGCTGTGCCACAGACTGGTCATTCATGATGTTGTACACCATGAGATGTTTCACATTTTTCTTTGGGGTGTATGTGCTTTAAATGTTTTAACATAGTTTTATTTGTATTATGTAACTAAACCGATTCAGTTTAGTTACATCCCTTAAAGGTTGATTTGAGTGCTAATGAACTCATAATCATGTCATTGAACCAAGAACTTTGCTAATTTACAAATAACTGACCCTAACTTGGACAAAATAAGATTCACATTATAACTGAACATTTCAATATGAATCCGCATATGAAATTATGGAGAAATTTTGCATTTTGCTGCACATGCCTCATATTCAAGTATATTTTCATTTGAACTTTTAAAGTTCAGAAAATTGCAGGCGTTTTAATGTATTTCTTAGTAGGTATTTTTGATTTAAAAAAATGCGCCTAATTGAAATGTAATATGATGTCGCCTATTATCTGACCTTATCCCCCATCACACTTTGTCAAGCTAAGCAAAACCCCTCCCCCTGAATGCATATCTATGCCCCCCATATCCCCCTAGTTTTTGGATGGCCCCAAGTGAAATATTTTGAATAAAGTGGACACCTTGAGTCAGTTCACATGAAGCACTTTGTTTTACTTTCACAAAATGGATTGTGAACTTACATTCTATATAATAACTGCTCTCATTCCTTTGAACCAACTCAGAAGTTTAGTTCCTCGTAAGTCCTTTAGATAAAGAATTTCAACTAAATGGTTTTACACTATTGAAATAACTGTTGTAGAAGATGAGCTATCACAAAATCCATCATTTAATATTCCATCATCATATTTATTATTAGCTTCAATTTTATTTAACAAGCCAATAGCATTAAGTCAAATTTTGTGAGCTAGACTTTTATATACAGTTAAATTTTGTACTTGTAGTATTCATTATGTGCCACTTCATTACGTAGTTTTTTGTGACATTTTTATCAAATCTGTATGTTCTTCCAAAATCACTGGTAACAGGTGTTGAAAGGTTACATAAAGTGTTATCCAGTATATGTCATCACAAGATTGTGACCAAAAAAATGATAGTACTTACCCCTTTCGATGCATAAACTAATCTGAGCATCACCTTCATCTTCATTTATGTTCTCTATGACACCAATGTACCAATCAGACTTGTAAATATATGCAACATAGCAATTGGTGTGCCAATGTAGCAGATCTACTTGCATTATACTGCTCTAATCAGAATATGAAGTCAAATAACAGAGTGTTATTACTGGTTCTTTTTTTACAATAATTTTATTATTTGATAAAGGAGTAAAGTGACAAAAACTTCTTATGGTCAGACGGTTTAACGTGCATAATGTAATATGAAAAGGGAAGAAAAATCAATAACATGCACAAATTAACAATTCTAATGAATTTGTGCATGTTATTGATTTTTCTTCCCTTTTCTTATGGCCGGAATTGTTTTTGCAGAAGCAAATCTATTTCTAATGAAATTTGCACCAATTCAACTTCAGTTTTGGTTATTAAATGTAAAACTATATTTTGAATTATAGATCTGCAGAAGTCTACCATGTCATTTGTAGTTATAATCTGTTTATCATAAGGACATTGAAGACTGGCTCTTGCTGAATGTTCTTGATTGTTCCACCTATGCTATCACAAGATTTCCCATGCCTCGTTGCAAAGAAAGACCAAGAGGCAAAAATACCAAACCATCCTTAGGCTGGCAAAGGTTTGCAAAGTATTTTTGATTTTTATACTGTGCTACACAGCCATCTGTAAAATAATGTACAGTCTTAATAATTGGAAAGTTTTCCTGAATATACTCCATTAATAAACTTCTAAACAATGTGAGTAAGTTGATGCGAGTGGTCAGCCTGACACCTGATCATCTTAAATCCCCAGTACCCAAATTTGTAAACCCTAGGACCATCTGAAGTGTGGAAAAATATTTAACCTCTGCTAGGGTAGGGATAGAATCCAGCTTCTCTAGGAACCATCACCTTCTCAGCCATTTCTAAAGCCATAAAAAAATAACATTTTGAGAACAATACAGAAATGATGATAATAATATTACTAAGAATAATAATGAATAGAATGAATCCATAATAGTTTCTAAGTATTTTGCAACCAAGGGTTCCTTCAGATGAAAAAGAAGGAAGAAAACATGTATTGTAAGGTTGACATGAAATCTAATGAACAAAAAGCATGTTATTGCTTTGCATTGTTTCCCATTTTTTTTTTAACATCAATTTAAAGGAAATTTCCTGCTCTTTCCAAAGGTATAAGTATCTTTGTATCTCGTTTGCCATTTGAGATATTCATGATAGTACGCTTCAAGTTCAACATCATTTTCGGAAATGTTTTTTAGCAATCATAAAGCCATAGCTCAAAAAGTATGAGGTTTATCACAATTTTGTTGATATATTTGAAATCTCCAGGGAATTTTACGTGAGAATCACCCAATGTTTTTTTCAGAAGTCATAAAACCTTAAGTAAAAACAAAAACAAAAAATCCAACTCACATGGACCTGTCTCTGTAAAGTATCGGTTGCAACAACATTTTTAGAAAAACATCTTAACTTTGAAGCACTGCTACTCTGGATCCAGGAGGCCTAGAAACCTGTACCTTAGAATTTGAACTAAGGCCCTTACCAAGAACTAATGTACCAAATTTGATCAAAATCTGAGACTATGGGTTACATGGCCTGTGTGATGTGGCATGGAATGACCCTTTGGGCAAAACAAATAGTAGTGAAACATTCTGCATCCCCATGCAATAATAGGCATGTCCAAACATAATGGTCTATTTGAATATAAACTATATAGTAACTGGTATTAGGTTTTGAATCAGTTGAGGATCTGTTCTGAGCACAGAAGAAAAGGTATTTTTAGTTGAATACTAGGCCATCTCCCATGTACAGATTGTTCGTTATAGATATTTGAAGAAGAGATTTATTTAGATGGACGTTGGTTGATATAGATGTTAAATGAAGATCATAGCTTATATACGATACTCCTGACGACGAATTGATTGTGACTATTCTTTCGAGTGAAGATAACCAAATTCTGATGACTTGTGAATCTAGACAAATTTTCCTCTTTGGCGGAGACTTCAGACAAATTTTACCTGTAGTCAAGAATGGCCGAGATTACGACATTATTAACAGTTCTTTGAAAATATCTCATCCTTTCTCTCGTTGTCCATTTCGATACTAATTGATTATCGATGATAAAACGATGGTTTATATGAGATAATCCAAGAGTAATCGATTCCAATGAAAGGGGTTAAAACAACATTTTGAAGTTTTGAAGACTTTTCAAGCCATCTCTTTTTCAAGCATAATAAAATTGGAATAAGTACAACAAAACAAAATAGTTGGAAGCTTAAACAAATTTCAAAAACACGTGAATCAATAAGTTTAGTTGTTTTTACAAAAATATATTAATAAAGTACAATTCAATTATTAAAAGTAATAATAAGAAGAAAATAAAATTTAAGATAATCTAACAAAACTCGATTCCAAAGAAAGCAGTTAACGCATTATTTTGAAGTTCAATAATGCTCATTTTGAATTTGTCGACTTCCTCGTGACAATAAAAAATGAAAAACCGTTTTCCATTGTTGCACTAACATTGGGGCACAACAACAACAGAACAATTGCGGAGATATAAATCAAAAAACAATAGGAAAAGAGTTGTAGTCCCTATGGCCTAATGGATAACACATCCGACTTTGGATCAGAAGGTTGCAGGTTCAATTCCCGTCGCGGAAATTTCATTGTAAAAATTATTTCTATTTCCCATTCGCACAGAAAATTGCGCCGGTCAGACAGACAGAGAAATAAAAGATTTTAGTAATATAGATTGCAAGCATTCATATGGTCTAGGATGAAAAGATGGATCCAACCTTGCATATACGAAGGAGCTGTTTCAGCTTAAGTTTCGGAAACATGCCGCAAGTGATTCTTGGCTTCATCCAAAAATTCCAATGGATAGGTAGTGTGCTGACACAGCATAAAAGGTGCATGGGACTGCCACAAACTGTAACAATAAACAAGAATCACAACCTGTCATGTAGCTGTGGCATGCAGCAGTTTCTTCCTGAAAACTTTCCTTGCCATTTCATCTCAAGCTAGAAATTTGCAGGAATGGTATGAACTATGTGTCCACTGTAACAGCGAACATTTAGAACATATTGTACAAACCTTGGACAGATAATGCTAAGTTAGGGTATTCCTGTACTGTGTAACTGATATTTAATTATATGAAATGCTCCCACTTCTGGTTTCTGGCTTTCATTACTGTTTGTTTTGACCCCAATAGTGTATAATATAGTAATCTGCCAGTTTAGAAGCCTTGGATGAATTTTAATTTTAAAAATAAAAGCTTTGCCAGTTCCTAATTCCCTAGAATTTAAGAACTTTGAATTAATAAATTCTTTGTCATATCCTTGATTTCAGTTGAAAGAGACAAATTGTCACTGTACAATGACAATTTAACATGTTAAGGATAGTAGGAAGGAGTTCTGATATTGACAAAATAAATTTAATTTATCCTGTGTGCTCTAGTTAGATTTAATGATGCTATTAAATTAAAATAAATTAAACATTAAAAATATTTTGAGCTTTATTATGTGGTTCTTAAAGTAAATGAGATTATTATTTTCAGATAGATGGGATTGTTATTTTTGTTATTCAACAACAAAAGCAAATTCATATGTAAAAAGAGAGATAATATAAATTGACTGAATTCATACATTTCATATAAGAAATTCCCAAGCAAAAAAAAATCTTTAGTAACAGATTTAAAATTATTTTAGTTAAATATATTTTGGAAATTAAATTAAGTTCTAAGTGTTTAAACCGTATTTCTTCCTAATCTCCTCTCTTTTAGAAGTTTTAATATTAAGCATCAACATAATCAACACAAATACAACACACATAATACAGTTATTGAAAATGCAAATTTTTGAACTGATCTCAGGAACTACCAGTCCGATTTGAAAAAATCTTTTTGCTTTAGATAGCCTGTTTATTGAGAAAGGTTATAAGCTATATAACATCATGCTACGACTAATAGGAGCGGAGCAGTAAACATAAACGTCAACCAACAGGTGCAGCGGTGGCGATGGGGCGGCTTAACTGCACGACAAGAACCGAAAAGGGCCGAATTTAACGCGGGTGAAACCGTGGGGCACAGCTCGTGTAATTTAATGTTCTAGAACCCTCTCCCGAATCGTACGTTTGCTTTCTCCAACATAAAAATTTCCACAATTCAAACATTCTGTTTTATAAATTATTCCCATATCATATTTTTTCTCACTTTTATTTAATTTGTAACACAATATATTTTTCAATTTATTTGTGTATTTAAAAGCTATTTCAATGTCATATTTTTTACAAATCCTTTTTAATTCAAAACTGTTTTTATTCAAATATGGAACTATTTGAAATTTCTTTCAAATAGAAAGAAACTTTTTCTTTCTTATTCTTGTCTAATTCTTTAATTTTGAAGGCATCATATTCCTTTAAGACCTTATCAATGAAAATTTCCCCATAGCCATTTTTCTTCAATATAATTTTCATTTTATCTAACTCATTTTTGAATTGTAATGTACTTCATGTAGAATACTAATGCATGTATTCCTCTATACGATTCTAGTGTTATCTACAATATACTATTTTTGTCCTGGCTATGAAAACTTCAACAATTGATACCTACTGGTTTTCCATCTTCTCTATGAAGAAATCAAATCATATATCATATCTCTTTTTGTTTGGTGCATGACTATAATAGGGCTGCCATCTTGACAGTCTATTGTTTCACAATCTGTCAGCAGATGATGTTTTGTAGCCACTTTCTGATGCCAACAGAATTCAATAGAAACTAGCTGCTGCGTTTGACTTTAAATGTTTTATTTCCTTTTTTTTTTATTTTCATTTGAATGATTTTTTTTAATTGTTAAAACTAGCCAGAAAAATATTCAACAAACATTATAGCATCAATTTAAGTCATTGTTGTTTTTGTATTGCTTTTGTTTTCTATCTTGAATTATCCTAAACAATGAATTATGCAGATTCAAATAAATCAAAATTAATTTTTAAAGAAATGGCAAAAAAAAAAAAAAAAAGAGAGAATGAAAACTACAGTTTTTTGATTTACTTTTGTGCTCTTCAGCTATCTGTTGTCTTTTACTTTTTCATAAGTATAATTTTCATTTTTATTATTATCTGTACAACCTTTTTGTTCTGTTTTAGAATTGCCAGACGAAATGAGCTACTCAACCTTCAGTACAGGCTTCAAGTACTTAAAAGTGAGAAGAAAAGTGAAGAGTTGCCATATGAGAAAGCAAAAGAAAGAAATCAGGCTTTACTCATGGTAAGAGATTCAGCTAAACTAGTAAGAAACTGAAATATCTATAAGAATATTTTTATCTCTTGCAGAATACCACATTTTATTAGTGTTATATTAACTACATTCAGTGATTGAGGAAGAAAAGAAAACAATATTGTATATAAATATGTAGTGTGTAATAGTTTCGTATATAGAGGGATTTCATTGCTGCAATTTGAAATACAGATGCTCCTCAACGTACAATAGGGTTATGTCTGGATAAACCCAAATAAATTGAAAATGCATTTAATATGCCCATCCTACCAAACATCATAGCGTAGCCTAGCTAGCCTTAAATGTGGTCAGAACACTTTACATTAGCTTAGCATCATCAGAGAGTATTGGATCACATGTTGCTAGCCCAGGAAAAGATCAAAATTAAAAATTTGAAATATAGTTTCTGCTGAATGCATATCGTTTTTGCACCATCATAAAATCAAACCATAGTATGTCATGAACCATCTGTATTCATTTCCTATAGCAAAACATCTTGTTCCAGATATTTATTACTAATTTACTTCTTGGGTGTTTCTTAATTAACAATTTTTTGTGACTTCATCAGATCTTAAGGAGATCAGTGCTAGGTATTTTTGCCTTGGCCATGAATGATTGAAGTCCAGACTTGCTTCATATTCCATCTTAAGCCAAATCATACAAAGGAAGCTTTTGATATAGAGAAAAAAAAAAAAAAAGAAATTTTTGTGCTTTGTTGTATGATTGATTGATCAATTCATTCATTGATTCAGTAAGAGAAAATGAAATAGGATATGTTTTTTAGCCAGTTGGATTTCATAGAATGATGATGTACTAAGCAGATATTATCCTATTCACATACCTCAGATTTTCAGAAGTGATAACCATTACAAATTTAATCTGCCTCAGTAATAAGATTACCATGCAATTACTGTTAATTAACCATGCAGATTAAGGGTTATCAGATTGCCGTAGCAGAGGAATATCCACTAACAAGATTATCTTTAAGCAAAGCAAACAACAACAACAACAAAACTAAGCATTTTCACAGAAAGATATTCCTTCTTCGAATTGGAATGTGCCAGATGAATATATGAATATTTAAATGCTGAGTTTTGGGATTACATGGCATCCGTGAATACTTATTTGAGCCTCTTTGCTAAGGCACTATTCACCTTATTCAAGTAAGTATGAAACAACAGCTTTAAACAACCTAATGCCTGTTAATAAAAAATAGAAAACATTTAAAAATACATTTCATCTAAATGTACACTATTAATCACTTCTTATTGTTGATGATGTTAGATAGAGTCCCTTAACTAGTTGAATATGCAGAGACTTCATTAGAAATACAATTGTGTTATTCTTTACAAAACTGATTCTTTGTGTCAGCCAAAGAGGTCAGACTCATTCAGTAATTTTTGCAGCTTGATAGAAATCAAATTTTGTAAATTTAAACAAATTGCTTTCTCTCAATAGGATATAAAATCTTTTCAAGAAAAAGTAAACTTGTTGAAAACATCTCAAAATGCTGCACCATCCAAGTGGAACACTTTATCTGTAAGTTACTAATTAAATTACTCTAAACCATAAAAATCTGTAAAAAATAACTTTAAGATTATTTTAACAAGACAAATTGTGGCACATATCTTGAACTTTGGGTTTATTAATTGAAGAACACCTTTTTTTGTATTAATCCTTTACTATACATTGTCTTCCTTCAGTGATGTAATTTAAGAATTTGCACCTCAAATGGAAACAGATTGATAACCTTGTTACTTGTTTGCTTCTTCTTTGAATAGTTACAAGAATAGCCTAAAGCTACCAAGAGTTTTCTTCAGCATTTATTTGGATATTACATCTATTCTTAAGCACTGCAATCACAGGTAATCTTACATTCCATTTTGCATCATCTAATGAAAGTGGAACTTTCAACTTCGACACTTGCATTCTATTCTCTGTTTAGAGGCTGTTAGAGAGGCCTAGAGAAATGGCTCCAAATCTTGCCTTTTATAGAAGATCTTAAATACACTTTGATTACTGTATTATGGGAATTTAAATTAATTAGTTTTCTTTCATCTGATACCCTGTCTTCACTGTGACCTAATTCAAGATGTTCTTCAAACCATTTTTTTATTTTTATTGCTCCTTCTCTGAAAGTCACTGTAGAGTGACATGACCTTTCCAGAGAATAATCAATATATACACAAAATTCTTCACCATACACATTAAGTAGTTTCTGCTGTTTGATATTCATAATCAGATTTTATGGTGTGGAAATCTCTGTCTATAAAGTACATTTTGTTTGTCCGATTGTTTCTTTGTTTGCTAAGGATTTCTATGTCTTTCATTCAGTTAACTTGAAATTTGGTATGCTATTCACAAGTGGGTAATAAATTATATCTCCACATAATGCTCCAGAAAGAAGTTCAAAGAATGTTGTATATAAAGAAGCATTTCAGTTGTAATATTTATTAGGTTTGAATAAACAATAGTTAAATTCAGAATTTCACAAAACTATCTCTCTTTGACTATTTTTATCTCGGCTTCATAAACTGTATTGATAGATATAGTGTTATATGTTTGAAGGGATTGACAGAACATAATTATACAATGTACTCCTGTATTTACTCCCAGGGAACTCCAGGTACCTCTGCAAGTGATTTCATAAAATACGTTCTATTTGAAGAATACTATGCATCTTCAAACGATCTCGCTACTTTAAATATCTATCTATCTATCTATACAGGGTATTTCCGAACTTATGATGCAGAAGAATATGGTAGATAGATGGTACGATAACGAACAGTTTTCTTTAAATAATGTGTGTCCGGTCTTGCACTGATACGGCACTACAATCGTTTTAGTGTTGTGACTGGTAGACAGTCATTCATGGAAGGGCCATTGCCACCTGCCTATTTGGAGTGTTGTGCATTAGAGAAGATGTTCAAAGTAACGCCCCTCTTATTCTACACAGTAGTGGCATCGTTGGAGCATTGAGTGCCACACTTCTTCAAAAATGCCAGTTTTAGGATGGGGCTGCAGGTTTTCCATGACCTCCACAATCGCCAGATCTTCATCCGATTGACTTTTTCTGTTGGGGCCATGTAAAGAGCCTCATTTACACCCTACGTGTTGATATAGTCACAAACTGTATCAATGAATTGTCATATATATATATATATATATAGCTTCTCTTCAGCTTTTATCTGTAAGATTCTAAAAGAATTAATTAGCAATAAACAAGATTGCAATTTTGCAAATAACTGTTTTATTGTCGAAAATCATGAAGAAAGTTGAATTGTTACCAGGATTTTGTAATATAATATTTGCAATCAAAACACTTTTTTGTGTGTGTGTGTGTTTTTTTTTTCAGTAAATGCTTCTTTATAATAATAATATTCTTAGTAGATTGCCTGACATAATCGCTCTTAACTGAAAAGCTTTAAATTATTTTTTTATTTATATTACAAAGGGAGGAGATTTGAATTTTATTTTATAATTTTATTTTTATTTACAGACAAACTATTGGCTTATGGTGAAGAATGTTTACCCTGTATGGCAAGAAGAGTGTGAAGATTTTAAGAAAGATTTCAAATTAAAAAAGTAAGCTGCATGTAACTTATTCAGAAATTCCTGTTATCCCAAAAAAAATAAAAGTTCATATGTAATAACAACAAGATTACTGTTATTTCTGTATTGGTCATGAAATTAAGGATGTAGTTACAGTAATTATCTTATCACAGAAATTTCATTTTCATATTTTTATCTCTAGAGGATGTTACAAGCAACTGTTTCTGAAAATCCTATTAGCAACTTTGTATTATAAATCAAATTTGTCGAAATCTTTGTGGTATGAGAATAAGTACCCTTCATTTTTTTTTTCTTTAAATATTAAAAAAAAAAAAAATGTCAGACTGTTTATTTTTTGAATAAATTATCCAAGCAGTTGGAACTACTTCATAAGACACCTTATTAGTAATAGTAATATTTTTCTGAATTTAATTGTAATTTTATTTAACCTCTATATTTACAAAATTCAACTATATTGAAATTAAAAATCATATTTAATTTTTTTTTAATGTAAAAGATTAAATAAGCCAAAACTAACATATTTTATTTCAATATCACACAAGTCCCATTCTCAGTTTTTGCTATATCAGATGTACATTGCTCAGACATTATTTTTTTTTTTTAATTTTTAATATTTATTAAAAAGAAAAAAAAAACATAACTGAGAACTGCTGATCCTCCCCCATGGAATTAATGTGGACTTACGAAGTTGCTGTAGCGGACATGGGTCAAGTTATGCATGGTGGATGTGCGACACCTTGAGAGATCTGTTCCTAGGCATCTGCCTAGAAAGGTGGACCAATGCTTTATTAGATGGGTTTTCCTAATGAAAACCTAACTCAATGTATATAAAACAGGCTTATATCTGGACAAATAACTAAATTCTTAATATAAAACATAAATATATTGTCAGTTTTGCTAAGTAAGTAATAAATTATTTGCATAAACAAATAAATAGTTGCATAAGAGATTTTAACGTATGGAAATATGAATAAATAAGTAAGGTCTTAAACACACACACAACTATATAAAAAATATAACAAATGCACTACTAATTTCGACAGCAAACAGTCTGTCATTGTCGAGTGAAGAAAACAATAAATATGAAAAATATATACAAGTCTCTCCTGAATTTAAATGTAACCAGATTGCATCCGATAGTGACGGACCTCGAGACTCCACCCATGATGGACATTGATAACCAATCGCCATTG
>JAFIDM010009631.1:177798658-177816129 GCA_023159025.1 Thereuonema tuberculata
CGGGGGTGTGTGTGGAAATAAATGGTTGCAACAAGAGGAGTTGGTCTTTAATTTTAATACTTTTTAATCTTTTCATCCCTCTTCATTTATCTTATTATATATGCTATTGCCCTATTTTATAATTTTCTAATATTTTAAAGAATTGAATCTGATGAGAAGGGCACGGTTCAAAAATAATATATATATATTTATTTTAATTTTAATTGACCTTTTGTTAAGATTGTAACCAGTAACACCTTAAATAGGGACTCCCTCTTTGCCCATAATATTAGAAAGGGATGCCAATTGACAGGGTATGAAGGTCAAGAATATTGATGTAATACATCAAATTATATTATAACAACCACCTAAAACTGATATCATGTGCCATGAAAAGAGAAATGAAGGAACACAGGGTCGTAGATATTTCCCTTTTTTTTTTTTATTTATTATTTATTTATTGTTTTTTTTTTCTATGTTTATCCCTCAGTTTATTAAATCCCTCCCTTTTTAATTTTACAACTTTATCTTCCATTTTTAGAAACCAGTCACTGAAAAAATACAAAACAAACAAACCGACAGCCATAGTATTGGTGCCATGGATACAAATGTAAACCATATCTAAAAATAATTTTTGTTGAGGTGATAACCTGTTATGTTTTTTATGGAGACCCCTTCGTTGTAACAAAAGTTGTTGGTAAGGATAATAGCTGATTCGATGCATTTCCTAATGAAGTGATCGGTTGCATGTTGAAATATAATCGGATTATTATTATTGAATATAAAATATTGCATACTTAACAAAATTTTATATTCAATAATAAGTATTTTTATTTGCAAGGGCTGTGGAGTCAAAGTTGTGAAACTGGCAGCTTTTCTGGCAGAGTCAAAGAGTTACATTTAATTTATGATTGTAGTCAGAGTCAAAACAAATTTTTGCTACTCCAAAGCCCTGGAAGTAAACGTCAACAATCGCTGATCATTGTAGGAATTGAACTTGTTCCTCTACCCTGAGGACACAAAAAAATCTAATTATTTAATAAAAGTAAAAGGTTTTATTATATAATCTTAAGAAAAATAAATTTAAATGTCAAGTCTTAAATCTACTATACTGTTATTATTTATGTAATTCTAGTTTGTGGAATTGAAATTAAGTTTTTATAAATTTTAGATTTGTCCAATAACAATGAAATATAATTAAACCATCAGTATATCCAAATATTTGGATTTAATTATATACCATTAAAAATAAATCGGCCATCAGACCATTGTATTTTATGCCCATCCCAATTTCTCTAACTTGAGAATATACAGTATGGCTGGAAATAAAGTATATTGAAACATGGCAGTACTGGACACCATTTTTATTGCCAGGAGGGAAGCTTGACAAAGTTGCAACGTGACCTTGGTTCATGAAGAGTACTGTTGTATTGCATGGTGCTACATAATTGCTCTTAAGTTTTCATGAAAAGGCAAAAGCCATTATTTTTGCTCATACAGAATCGGCTGTTCTGGAGGACGCAGTGTGAATTACATTTTTCAACTTTTCAAAGAAGAGTTCAACAAAACCGCACCAATGAAATGAGCAGAGTTGTTGTTGGTGAAAACATTTAGGCAGACAAATGTTGTTCTGTGTTAATGAAAAAATTTCTATGGACAAAAATATATGTCCACATACAATGAGCATGTGGGGATTGAGCTTGATAAGATTTTGCATTCACCAAAGAAAAAAGTCAGCAGCATATTGCTAAAGAACTGGGTATGAAGAGAACATCCGTGCAGATACTCATTCATGAATTTTCATAGCATATGCCATAAGTTACACAACTTTGATAAGTTATAGAGGCATTTATTCTGTGCTTGCATGTTGGCAAATGTGTTTGAAGATGAACATTTTCTGTCCCGTATTTGGTTTTCTAAAGAATATCACATCATCTTGGATGGTTAAGTGAACAAACAAATGACGAGATTTCTTGGTTATGAACGGCCGACGGAGGTTCTTGAATGACTTCTACACTTGAAAAGATTACTGTGTGTTGTGCCATTTCTGGCCCTGGCATCATTGGAGCTATTTTTTTTTGGAAGATGTGAATGGAGTTACTATCAATCAGGAAAGGTATAGAGAACTGGTTGTCTCACCCTTTGTGGCTTTACATACCATTTGATATACTTTATTTCCAGTCGTACTGTATATGTATATTAAATTTGATAATTTATGAATTAATTAAAAAAAACCTGGTAAAAATAGTTTTTTTTTAAATATTTGAAAAGTAGATTTATTTTAAAATTAGAAATAAAAAATAGTTTATCAATTAAAATATTATGTGGATATAATATAGTGCAACTTGGATAATTCGAACGTCTTTAATTTGAAATCGTGGTTAATTCGAAGATTTCTCTTAGTCCCTTGAATTTCTTATTAAGTCAATGTTAAAAAATCGTGGATAATTCGAAGTTCAACTTCCTTTTTTTCAATTTTTTTATAAAAAATTTCGAACCATAATGACTTTTCGGCATTTCATTATTAAGAAATTCGACACGTGACAAGCTGAAATCGCCTTCCCGCCATCGTTCGACATGTGACACCATTCGACACATGACGCTTCAGACGCCATTTGAGCTTCCTGCTGTCTGTGTCACCATGTCTTTCAGTAAAACATGCGTATACAAGAATTTAACGTTCGCTGAAAAGGTCGCAGTCATTAGTGAGGTGGAAAAGGGTGTGAAGAAGAAATGCCAAATCGCCATCGAGTACGGGATAGCGCCGAATTTCGTCGGTACATTGAAGGACAAAACAATGTAAGTGAAGCTGTTTTCCGTTCACTAAACATGCTTAATGATTTTGCTAACCTTAAGCGACTGAATTCTACAAAACAATCAGACATTGCACAATTTTTTGAAAAACTATAATTTTCTGTATTGAATGTAATATGTACTATAGCTTATGTAATATAAATCTTATTTTGTTTACATACATATAGTGTTTAAGTCTTTCATACCATGATCTTTCTGAATAAATATTTACTTATTGACAGAATAATCTTTCCAAGCATTCAGTGGACTTGAAATAAAGTTAAAAGATCTAACTTGTTTAATTCGAAGTCTTGGATAATTCGAAGTTTTGTAGTGGTCCCTTCAGCTTCGAATTATCCAAGTTGCACTGTATTTACATGATGAGATATAATCATATCCCAACTTTGAGGGATACCCATAGTGTTATTGATTTGTTTTGTGTAGTTCTTTATTTTGTTTTAGATTAATAGTGGATTTCATGTTCAATCAAATGCCCACAGTGCTAGAAGGGAAGTAACAAAATTGACAAAATTAATGAAAAGAAAAGAAATGTTAAAAATAACCAATATACTAAATTAAATCAGTTCATCCCACTTTTTTTTTAGCTTTTTTTTTTCCTAACATAGTGCGGAGATTTTCATGGCACACCAAACATTTTTTAAAGTCTTCAATATCAACATTGTAAGAAATAATCTATTTTGAATGAGAACAAATAGACTACATTTTTAGAAGATTTCCAGCCAAAAAAAAACAGATCCAAAATCCTACACATTTCTTCTATTTTCCACCCCTGCCCTTGGTACTCCAGTGGTTTGCTATTGCTATTGCCCTCATTACTTGGCTATCCATTTTGGAATGAAAAATCTTACTTCACATTTTACTATAGCAAACTGATTACACTTTTTTTTGTCCCACGCTAGCAAATGCACTCTATTTTATGATCAGTCACATATCCTTTCTTTCTTTCTGTTATAAATTGCTACACCAGCTACTTGAAACTAATGAGAAAGAAAGTGAAAAATATGGAGTATAAAAAATTGAGAGCATTACTCGAGGAGTTACCATGGCCCATCTGAAGAGCTAAACAGTGCAGAAATATTGAGTTGAATCCATTTTGTTTTTAGTACTAGAAGAAGTCAGGAAAAACTCATTTCCTTCGATATCTGTTTGTCCCTTCGTAAGATTGTACAAAAATGTGATAACATCATTTTGTTTCCACTGGCAAGAAGAACTATTTTTATTTTAATCCTCTTGCTGTCGACCAATTATTGCTGTATCTCAAAAACTTTGTTATAGAGACATTGAGAAAATGCATTTTTTCATCATCTCATAGAAGACCATTGGAAATCTTTCATTTTTCATACAGAATCTTGAAACAAAATGACATCACTTAAAAACAATTAAAAAAAGTACCAGTCTGGAAACAATATATTATAGAAAAAATTATTTAACAAATAGTATCTCCCCCCCCAAACACTGTTTCTCATAAGAGGTGTCAGTAAACTTAAATGGTAATACATCTGAAATTACAAGGGTGGTGCAAGGTTGACCTTTTATTTCTATAGAGCATATGGAAAGTCCGACAAGCACTACACTATGTCAGTTTTTCAAAGTATGCCCCTCGAGCAGTTCTCTGATTCCTTTGCCAAAGAAAGAACTGGGTTGTTGTCTTATCCACTGCAGGACATCTTTCTTAGTGCTTCATCAGTCCTGAATTTCTTCCCTCCTAGATGAGCTTTAGCCTACATGCGCATCTGCTGGATGAGCAACCCAAACCACAAAAATGAGAGGGGAAAAAGGGGAGAAGTTAATTACGGGATCCGGAGGTGTCTTCACTTGACTCCCAAAATGAAACAGAATCCATTTCTGTGTGTTGATTAAAAAGCCCAGGGCAAAACCACACACAATAGAAGTGATCAGCACACTGCTGGAGGCATGCAATAAAGGGGGGGATTTCCCCTCTCATTTTGTGGTTTTGGTTGCTCATCTAACAGATGCGCGCTTAGGCTTAAGGAGCCCAAACAATTGATAATCACTGGGGGCTAAGTCCAGACCGTAAGAGACATGGGGTAAAAAACCTCCCAGTGCATTCGGTCAGAGTTGCTACTGTCAAATTGGCCGAGCATTGCCATGGAGAAGAATGACATGTCCAGACGATATAACAGGTCTTTTCTTGCTAATGGCATTTCATACGGCACCCTTCAGCAATGTGCAGTAATATTTGGCATTAATTGTGGCCCCTTTCTCCAAAAAATCTGCACTTTGAATATCCCAGAAGACACTTCCCATGATTGCAATGTCCATGTGGTTCATTTGTCACAAGGTTTCATCCTTCACCAATCATACACTCTTGACCATGACAGTTTTTGTTCCTGTGCTAGCATTCTTCTCAAAATCTCAGCTGGTTTAATGTTCTCCTTCACAAGAAATTTGATTATGCACCACTGTTCCACAGCTACAGCCAGTGCTTGCCACCATGTTTGTTGCAACTGCTGCAAATGTGCCAAATATGTTGTGCCGGGGGCAGGATACTCATGAAAGATTTCATTACGTCCTCCTCAAGTTGTATCGTTCTGCAGTTATTCATCAATTTTTTACACACAAAAGTCTAGATCAACCTTGAACCCCCCCCCCCCTGTAGTTGAAATTTTATATAATAGTGGATGTTCCAAGGTTGCCTTTGCAGGTCTTTCATCCATCCTTTTCACATGCTCTTTCCAACCTCTTCTGTATAGAATGGCAGTATCATCAATACCAAGAATATGAAGATCAACTCTTATATTTCACTTCTGTAACTTTTCAGAGCTTGTCCAACACTCGCAGTCATATAATAATGAAGGGTGAGTTATGACTTTGTAAAATTTAATCAGTGTATCTTCTTCTGCTGCATTTTCCTAGCATTCTAATTAAGGTTCCACAGAAAAATCTCATTTTGGTGATTTTTTTTCCCCACCAAAATTTTATATTATTGTCATTTGTGATAAATATAATATATCTTAAATGTTTAAAACTCAATTACTTTTATGCGCTTGGAAAAAAAAAAAGAGGGGGGGGGATTCGTTTTATTAACGTCGGTAGCAAAGAACATTATGCTTTCCATTTAATTTACCATTTTAAACATAATTCGACTTATCTTTTATTTTACCTTTAAATGTACTGTATTGTAATTTTCGGAGGATTTTTATTTTGATGTATTATCCACTTTACATTGTATGAAATTTTTCTAAATTAAGAATTCGTCTACCAAACAACTTTGATTTCTTAGTTTAGTGCATCTGTTTACATTGAAGTTCGTAAATAAATCGGACCAAAAAAGCTCTGAATAAACAAAACAAATGGAAGTGAAAAGTTTACGGCTGCCTTGAAATGCGCACCATCTATCGGTAATTTACAAAACCCATCGCGGACTTGAGAGTCAATAAATTTGACAAAAGCGACTGCAGTAGTGAGCGATTTCCCGGCACTTTAAAACATTTTGCCGTTAGGCTAAGACAGACCATGGAAACGTTTATTTAAAGTGCTTTAAAATCTGTAACCCGACTTTTATGAACCCTTGACAAATTCCAGACAGAACTAGCGGAATACTTACAGATTGGAGTTAAGTTGAATAAACTTAATAGAATGTTTTGCAATTTTTTTTTACTGTATTACGGATTATTATTATTATTATTAATCAACTCAGTCTTAATATTAAATAATTAATGGCCACATGATCTGTACTTTCTTTTAAAGATGCTAATTCTCCCTTAATAGAATAATTAATTTTTTTTATTGATCATACTATACTTGTTTTAATTTTAATTACTACTTTAGTAGGCTATATATGAACTATAATAATAATAAATATATTTTCTAATCGTCAACTTGTAGAAGGTCAAGAGATTGAAACAATTTGAACAATTATTCCAGCTATCACCTTAGTTGTTATTGCTCTCCTATCACTTCGATTACTTTATCTCCTTGATGAAAGTAATTCCCCTACCCTAATTTTAAAAACTACTGGACATCAATGATCAGTGCCGTATTTAGGAACTGTGGACCCCTAGGCTGAACCTGTGGCGCGGGCCCTACCGGACAAAATATTTTTTTAAAAATTAACCTACAAAAACCGCATTTTCAGCAATTATCCAATTAAAAACCTAAAAATAAAGTTTATTATTAAATTATAGAAAATTTACGTGCGACATTCCTATACAGTATTTAGAATTTGATGAATTCATGAGATGATAAAAATGAAAAGAACTGAACATCATTAAGGTATTTAACATGATTTATTGACATAGCTACGAACAACTATATTATTATAAAAGAATACAAAGTTGAGATTCAAATCTATATTTCTAAATATGCAAATATGAGTATTACGATTTTAAAAATAACATACCGTAATTTTAAGTAAACATGTTAAAAAATGCAAAATGCAAAGTAACAACCAGGTAGAATAACAATTAGTAAACCAATCACAGTGCTTCGCAACGGCTTCTGAGTCACCTTTACTTTAGAATAGACTGCGCCGGGGTGGTCTAGAAAATGCACGCACGAGTCTCTTTGCAACCCTATGCTATCTTACCCACCCCTATTTATATGGAATAATCGTCATTCTTAACTCAAACCTTGTTAATACACTGAATTCCTAATAATGATTAAAAAAAAAACTTAAGTTGAGAAACTGTGAAAAGATTTAAAATGGGGAGAAAAAAATTAAGAATAAGAATTGCCCATCCTAAAACAGTCGCTTCCTAAATATCTACTTTAAACAATGTGACACTAATTTTAGAGAAAATAAAGTAGTTACCAAAATCCCGTTTCTAAAGGATTACATAACCAATATCTCATAATGTCATGAGTTGAAAAACTGAAAAGATTTAAAATGGGGAGAAAAAATTGAAGAAGAATGGCCCATGAGGGGATCGAATCCACGACCTTCGCGTTATTAGCACGACGATCTAACCAACTGAGCAAACAGAAGCCGTTGCGAAGCATTGTGGGATATGTGTCCACAGACAGACAGACAAACCGTGGATATAATTATAAGGCGTCTTTCAGAAGCATAAAAAGGAATGTAATGAACAAGCAAAATGCACTTAACCTATACAATACATAACATATTTAATTCAAATACAGAACTTTTCCAAATAAATTTAACTATAACGAAAGTGTCACATAATCTTAATGGCTAATTAGTTCGCCTACACTTCGTACTAATGAAGCTACTTATAATATCTTCATAATTTTTTGTTTTCTTAAAATGTCACTTTCAATGCTGAGTAAAGCTAAAACGTTCTAACATGTCTTCTAGCATGAAGATTCGAAGCCTGTTTTTGATCAACTTCAATTTTGAAAATCACCTTTCTCCACTGCTGTTTGTGACCATAAGTGTCATGTGCATTCTTAAGGCAATCTCAATATTAGGAAAACAACCTTTAACGGTTTTTTTTTTCTAAGATGACTTTATACATACACCTCTCCTGACTTATAACTTTTTCATTTTCGTCGTCATTTTTTTCAAACTCTTGGTAAAAAAACTTGAACTGAATCAATTCATTTTCCCATTTGATCGTCCAAGTCATTGTTATATGTTTCTGCTAAGTTTTTGAGCTGCTGCAATTATCTCTTCATTACTGAGAGTATTCAACTTGTTGAGAAACCGGGTATCAATTAGTTTGTATGCCTCAATCCTCTGCCGCAATCATGATTCAAATTGATCTATGATATCAAGGAAATTCTGAGTTCGAAATTTATCTGATTGGGTCAGCTCAACTTCTGGTGCTTGGACACAATCAAGAGGTGACAAACGCACGTTTATTTTGCGTTTTCGTTGTGTTTCATTCTCATACCCTGTGCAAACAGAACCAGCGAACTCAGCAGCTTTCATGTGATATTCTTCAAAGCTATCGCGTCTTGTTCTTATGAAGCTTGTAAGTGACGCCAGTGCTGTATTCATGTCCAATCTAAGGTTCTGCAGAATTCACTAGTTTTGTTTATTGACCCAAGATATCTTCCCAAAATACTGTGTACAGCCCCGTTTCCAACTTTGACATTTTGTTATGCAAACTTAAAGCAGTAACACGTGATTTTCCTGAATCTTCTTTGTCCTGTGAAATTTCAAAAAGTGCATTTTTATTTCTCTATAGCCTCGCAAAAGGGCTTTTGTAGCATCTGCTCTGCATGACCAACATGTTATTGTTGTATGTTTTGGCACGAGAATGGGTTTGTTTGCTTCGGAGTTTTTCAAGCAATCGGTTAAAACTTTATATCTGTTAGTTGAGGCCATAAAATGTACGGTACAAAAAGTTCTTCCAAAAAGGCAAAAAAACTTACAGCACTCGGCAGCAGCCTGCACTACAAGATTGAGTGAATGCCCAGGGCAAGGTATTCATACTGCTAATTTATTTTCTGCCAGCAGTACCAACGCTTGAAGGCCATTGTACTTTCCGCTCATTGAAGAAGCGTTATCGTAAGTTCTTAATGTCTATTTCATTCTCCTTCAAAAACTTGCTCAAGCCTTGAAATATATCTTCAGCTTTGTGGCCCTGGTTAGGCATGAATATTACAAATCTTTCAACAGGAATTCCTCTTTCTTTTTATGTCGATTAGTTTACATTTTGTGGCGGTCCATAATACTAGATGATTTTTTTCGGAAAAATCGAAAAATATAAAAAAAACGACATATTACAACTTTACTTTGTTGTATTGAAAACGTGTTAATATGAAACAATAGGCCTACATTCTACATTATTAATGGTTTTATTGTTACTTTCTTACCGGGTTCCGTGTGAATAAAATATTTCAGGACCAGGACCCAGGAGCAGTTAATCACTATTTATTTCTACACACACTACCTATTGAACAAACTACTAACTTTAACATTAAAACTAAACCATACACACTAATTAGTAACCTCAACTATTTGGTTATTATTTATGTTAAACTATCGTGAACGCTTGCTTCAACCACTATGCAGAAGATGACGAGTGCGCCTTCCTTATATGCGACATGCCTTCTAGAATTGTCTCCCTTGCGCTCCGTGTTTTCTGTCGGCTTCGCGAAACTTCCGGCTGGCAGATAGTGGGAGATATTCTTGTCAGGCTGATCAAACACCCAAACACTACATTAAGTTAAACCAAATGCAAATGATAAATGATGATGACGATCATCAAACTTTTATACTATTTATTTACTAAAATAAACCCGATTTTTTAAAAATTGACGTAGAATCATTTTTACCTGGACAATGGTCGCAGGACCCTTTGTGGTGCGGGCCCCCTTTGTGGTGCGGGCCCATAGGCTGCAGCCTAGGTAGCGTATGCTTAAATCCGGCCCTGTCAATGATATTGATCTTATGAATACTCAGACTTCAAAAATGTAGAATTTGACTCCTACATAGTACCCCAAAACGAAATATCTTCAAACTCATTCCGATTTTTAGATGTCGATAACCGAACAATTATTCCTATAAATACCCAAATCCTAGTCTTAATTACTGCAGCAGATGTCCTTTATTCATGAACAGTTCCTTCCCTAGGAGTAGAAGTAGATGCATTCCCTGGACGACTAAACCAAACTTCCTTCTTATATAACTCCAGGAATTTTCTTTGGTCAAGGTTCAGAGATTTGTGGAACTAATCACAGCTTTATACCAATTGCAATTGAATCAGTAAACATTAAATCTTTTATTAACTGAATTAAATCAATATACGTTAGATGAAAGAAAGCAATGGTTTCTTAAACCATTTTATAACAATTATCACCTGTTTCTATTGAGAAGTCTAGTTAAATTGTAAAATTAGCATGTCAAACTAAAATTATTTGACAGTGTCTTGTAAATCCTCAAATAGCTTCAATAAATTGAATTCTTATTTTTTTTTTGACGGCCTTGTAATTCAGTCCACGACGGGACGAAGGCGTCCCCAATAATGAGTGGACTCTGGTCATAATCATCCCTACTGACCAGGTGACTGGGAAGTGAACAGAGAAGAAGCAGACAAAGACAGGAAAGAAAGTAAACAGCCAAGCCGATGCCTGGATTCGAACCCAGGTGCCGACGTATCGGTCTCATGGAAGACCGCCGTCTAATCCACTAGACCACGGCAATTCTTATATCATCATCATTTATTATTATTCTTTAATAACTTTATGTCTTATTCATAGATTTTACTTAATTGATAAGTCTGAAAATTTATCAAATATTATCAAAGACCAAATTAAGTGAAAATGATAGTTAATCTATTTATTTTCATATCCGTTAGTTGGCGGAACGGTGTGGTTGCCTTTCACATCGGCTCCGTAGGTGAATGAGGAAATACACACTAAATTGCTATGGATGAATAATTAAAAGAATCAACAAATAAGAAGTAAAGACATTACTACTAATGGTGATGAGTCTTTAATCTTTATTAATGATAATTTGACAAAGAAGCAAAAATTTCTGCTTTGAAAGACTAAAATCAAAGCCAAAAAAAAAAAAAAAATAACATAAAATTTATCTGGATAAAAAAATGGTAGAGTAGAGGAAGGTATTACGGAATACCATTTACATTTCTAAAAATAACTTTACTGGTTTTTGAATAAAATCCCCCAAAAAATCATACTATAACTAATTGTAATGAACTGTCACTTGTAAAAAAAAATACTATTTATTTTGTTGTTATAAAAAAAAAAATCTTTAAAAAAAAAATTACAAATGGAGGGTAATATGAAATAGTCGGGTAATATGGAATATGTGGTTTAAATCATTGAAAAACTAATTAGAATTCATAAAACATATTTATTTTATACAAGCCATATTTTTAAGATTATGTGCAAGTCATTTCTGCTTCGAGTCTATTTACAAAAGTCACAGATGTAATCTTCTTTCTCTGCTCCGGTACAATCAAGGTGAGCCCACATAGAACAGCTGAAGCATTGGATCCAAATTTCTCTTCGTTGATCTTCGGAGAATTTTCCGTTACAGAAGATAAATTCAGCGTCTTTGTTTTCCGGTTCCTTACTTGATGGCATGAAGTCCATTTCAGATGATAAATCAGAATTGAACGATTGATAGCTGCTAACACTGGAGTCATCTCTTATAGGTTTAGGTCTAGAAGGTCGGTGTAAGTTTAATTTCTTAACAGGGAGTCTTTGAATGTTCGGTTTCTTTATGTTTTTTTGAAGCTTCTGGTTTCTTCTTTTTGTCCTTTTCTTTCAGATGATCCTCTAATTGTTTTTTATATGGGTAGTAGGTTATTATAGAAGAATATCCAGCTTTCCTGCCTCTATTTGACTTCTGTTTTTTTGGAGGTGGTGGTGATATCTCTATGGGTAGAACAAAATTTGTTGACTTCGACGAATCAGGGACAACCACATCAGGACTCTTGGAAGAACAGGTTTGAGGTGAATTAGAGAATGTAGACGAACATGGAAGAGGGTCATTTATTGGTCTCATAGTCTGAGGCCTAGGAACAGTGAGTGTAGAAGCAATAAAATCTTCACTGCTGAAAACATTTTTATTGTCAGGAAAAATACCAGTCACTTTGAAGCCGTTTACTGCTATGTCACCACGTTGTACTTTAAGGTAGGCTCTGCCAAACAGTTCCATCATATCAAAAATACTCAAGGGCCGTGAGCTATGCCTTAAAAAAGATCTCACTTTATCACTATAGTGAGACTTTAATGGACCCATAAAGGTTTTATCCAAGGGTTGCATTTTATGCGAACAGTGGGGGGGGGGGGTAGACATAAAATTGTAACATGACTTTCCATTGCTAAATTAATTACGTCAATGTTACACTTGTGGGTTGTGTGCCCGAAAAGGAGAAGCAGGACAGGTGACTCAGCTGAGGGTTTTGTTACATCAATGAAATGGTTAAACCATTTAGTAAAAATGTTTGCCTGTATCCAACCAGACGGATGGCACGCTGCGATGGTCTCTGGTGGAGCACCTCTAAGAAGTTGTTCATACATGTATTTCCTCGGGAATATCACAAGAGGCAGGACAAAGTCACCACCTGCACTCATACAGGGAATGATGATAACGAGAGAACCTCTTTCAGCTGAAGTAAGGGACCCAATTTGTCTCTTTCCCTTTAAGCCTACTACTTGAGGAACTTTACTTTGAACGACAGACAAACCAGTTTCGTCTACATTAAATATCCGGTTAGGAGGATAGTTGTGTTTTTTGAAAAGAACATCGATCAGATCAAAAAACTTCTCTACTTCTTCTCCTGGCTCTGGCAAAAAAAGTAAACATTGATTTACGGACTGAAAGTTTCGGGTTCCTTTTCCTAAAAGCGTAGAACCAGTCTTTGCCAGCAGTTTCGCCCTGAAATGGATGGGGTATGTTATTGCGAACCGCAAGTTGATACGCAAGACTGCAGACATCCCTTTTTGTCAGCCCACAGAACATGACTTCGATCTCAAGTAAATATTTTTGTAACTCGTCTTCTAGTTCTTTAGGAAAAACTGGCTTACGGCCAAGAGTAGTTGAGGCTGCTTCCTTTGCATTTTTCTCCTTACTGTTGACAAGGAGGAAGAGAGTTGTTCTGGGAACCTGGAATTCCTTGGACGCCTTAAGGTACCCCATATTCTTCTCACGAACAGCTTCTATAGCCTTAGCCATCTGCGTCTGACACCAAAGCTTTCGGTTCTGTTCTTCATCTTCCTTCTTTCTAGGCATATCTGAAAAAAACACAGACTACTTAAAACTCTTGCAACTAAGGGGAGGGGGAGGGGTTAGGTTTAAATAGACAAAACACATATGAAAACAAATGATTTGTAGGTCTAGAGTCTAGACTAATTTTCAAATAACAGAAAAATTATGTTTGTTTCCATTCCAATGGATTTAGCTTTTAAAAAAATGTACTTTGGTTTTAAATTAGGCTATATTACTATTTATATAATTAATAATTATTGTTTAGCTATCAATATTATTCTCAAAACTCATTTTTAACTTTATTTTTATTCAGTATATTTTGTCGGGTTATTTGGAATACTATACTTTTACGTCGGATATTATGAAATACCTACTATTCCATAATACCCGACACGCCATCTTGGAAAATGAACCTTTCAAATGAGGGACAAAACATTGTCAGCTAAAAAACGACCACAGTATAACAAACTACAATTCTTTTAGTGTACATTATGCTTAACATCAATGTTCAAGTTACATGTATACTAGTAGGTTAAAATGTTTGAAAACTTACCCGCAAGAAATCTTGAAAATCACAAAACACTTGTTCTGCAGCGAGCGGTACGACAACAACAAGCGGTCAACTCTCACTGCACTGCATCATGGGAGTCTGTCTTGAGTCTTTCATGATATTGCCACGAGATAGCAGCACCAAACAGAGCCAAAACCTACCGACTATTCCATATTTCCCGACTATTCCGTAATACCCTCCTCTCCTATACAATTATGGTTAGAAGAAAAGAAAATACAAATATTATCAAAATACATGAAATTGAAGACTTAGAGAAAATTAAATAAAAAATCTAAATAAGTAAAAAAAAAAAAAAATGGCAAATACTGATTACATATGTACCGTAATAATAATGAAAATTACTTATTAGGGTAAGGTAGGGTAAGATGACGAACTTAAGCTTCAGAGATTGTCCCTCTGCTTAGTAAGTGGTTTAAAAACCCGAAATTTGAAAGGGCACTTCTTGTAACCTTTATGTTCAATAAAAAAATATGAAACGCTGTTTTACCAACTCGAATTATGAAAAATATTTCATAAAAAAAAGAGTAATTTTCGTCATCTTACCCTACCTAATGGATAAGATGACGAACAGATAAAAGTAATACATTAAGATAGAAACAGTTTATTTTAAAAATGCAGAGAAACAACTTCACTTACTAACGTGTGGCATGAATTAGAAAAGTCAAAGATGAAACAGTTAAATTACAATAACAGATTGCTCGTAATGAAACAAAACTTTGAACAATTAGGTACAACAAAAATTTAGAAGAACATCAGTGTTGGCTCTGGCACGTTATGTTTCTTTGCTGCAGCATTTACACTTGAGGTTTTATTTTTTATTTCAGCAACAGCTGCATTCATTGTCTCCTTATCCCACTTTCCCCTGTTACTTTTCCTTTTTTTTCGTGGCATGTTGTTTATAATACCTAAAACATTCATAGATAAACAGTCCTACATGAGCATTTAAAATAAAAGAAAAAAATAACTGCAACTAAAATTCAGTTTCAAAACCAATTTTTAAAATAGGACAAAAGCTATTCATAAAAGGTACTCAAAAACATGTTGGGTAAGATGACAAACTAAGCAAACTTCTCGTCATATTACCCCACGCCACCAATTTGGTTTAGAACTTATTTATCATTATCGTAGCTTATCGTAAACAACCTACACCACACATGGTTCTTTACATTATGAGTTGTATTTTGAGAATATTTTATGAAAGAGCAAAGACAACTTAACGTACTCGAGTAATTCGTTACGCTGTGAAGTCGAAAAATTACAAACGCACGGGAAACAAACACATCTTACATTGTTAGTCGCTACTGCTCGCAAAACAATCTTGCCCGACATCCCTTGCAGTGAACTTCGTTACTAATCACCTGAATCTCAGAAAGTGCTTGGACAGGTGCTCCTATCTATGAATGCGTCGGAGAAATACCGAGTTCGTCATCTTACACGCTTCGTCATCTTATCCGACTTTCCCCTACGTCCAGAAACTTATGTTATACAAAATTTAAATAGTTGGTTTAAAACAAATACTGCTCAAAATAGTGAAAAAAATTTAAAATTATTGCTACTTAATATAAGATCTTTAAGAAAAAACTGGGAAATATTTTTCTGTAAAATTAAAACTTATTTAAAAAAAATTAATTTATTGCTTTAGCAGAAGTAAATATTTCTGAAACTGAAATAAGTCTTTATGAAATTGAAAATTGGAACTTATGTTACAAATTGAGAGGAAAAAAACAGAGGTGGAGGAATAATGGTTTATATTTAAAATAATATTGATTATATTAAGAATAATGTAAATACCTTAAATTTTGAATCTTTATGCATTACTGTAAAAAATAACAATTGGGAAAATTCTTATAATTTAATTATCATTCATAGACCTCCTAACCTTAGCATTAAAATTTTTCATAAAAGAATTAGATGAATTATTACAAATAAATACAATAATTTGGAAAACTGTTTATTACTCGGAGATATAAACATTGACTTGGAGACAGGGAGAGTTGACCAATCCAAGCAGGCGTTGTATACAACAACTAGCCAATCGCCGGTAAATTACATCGCTTAAAGTTTAATCCACTTGCACTGTGGCGCTTCAGTTTCAGAAATGAAAATAAAAATGTAAAAATTTATCTTGAAACTCTTGGATATTCTGGATTTAAAAATTGCTTATTTGGGACTACAAGATATGAAAGAAACAAGATATTGATAATTGAACATGAATATAAAACAACTGCTTCTAATATTGACCATATTTTTACAAATATTACAAATAAAAAACTTTTTACTTATATAATAAAAGAAACAATATCTGATTATAGCTACACCTTCAACAATAAATAATATAATAGAAAAGTATCTTACTCTAAAAATACAAGATTTTACGAATGCATATATTATAATAAATGAAAAACAATTTGCATATCAAAGATTAAAAAGTACAACAAAGCTTTTAGAAGAAAATAGCCCTCAAATTAATTGTAATTTAAATAAAAATAAATTCATAGTTCTTATTACCATTGACTTAAGCAAAGCATTTGATCTGATAAATTTACTATTAAAAAATTAAATAATATAAATTAGAGGAAATTTATTGCAAATATTTAAATAATTATTTAAATAACAGGAAAATATATGTAAATATAAATAATAATATAAATGGAAAAAAATGAAATATGAAATAGAACTTCAGGGTTGTAATTTAGGACCACTGCTTTTTATTCTCTATATTAATGACTTATTAAAAAAAATGTCATATTTCCATATATGCTGATGACATTATAATTTATTAACTACATTATTTTATTATGTATTATATTATATTATATAGTAAATATATAAATATAATATATTATTATTATTATTATTATTATTATTATTATTATGTTTGTATGTTTCAAACCTTGGGTTTCCCCAGCAAAAACAATATGGCGGGTCAAGGACCAAAGCACATACTGCCAAGTGTAAAGATGTGTGCAAGAATGATTAGGGATTATTATTATTATTATTATGTTTGCATGTTTCAAACCTTGGGTTTCCCCAGCAAAAACAATATGGCGGGTCAAGGACCAAAGCACATACTGCCAAGTGTAAAGACGTGTGCGAGAATGATTAGGGATGTGTGGTTGTGTCCATAAATTTCCTAACTATGCGTGTAGTGTTGAGTACCACAGCCTTCTGCAGTTGTGCATAAGTGTTTTTGTGAAGTTCTAGTGTGCTGAGACTGTGGTGCAATGTGTGAGGCACCAGACCAGTTGCAGACAGAACGATGGGTACAACACGTACTCGATCCTGCCTCCACTGCTTCTGGAGCTCGTGTGCTAGATCAGTGTATTTACTGATCTTGTCTGCGTGAGTTTTCTGCATGTTCTTGCTGATAGGCACTGCAATATCAATTAGATAGGTCTGTTTGTTGACCTTATCAACAAGTGTGATGTCTGGTCTGTTGTGATGTATGGTTTTGTCTGTGTGAATGGGGCGGTCCCAGTATAGTTTATATGAGGGTGA
>JAFIDM010009631.1:177816529-177833759 GCA_023159025.1 Thereuonema tuberculata
ACACTTTCTATTAGAATTCTACTGAATCAGATATTAAACATATCGAAGAAAAGAAAAGACAAGAAAAAAAAAAACCTTTCGAAGCACATTAGCGAAGTTGCTTTCTACATGAGATATGCCATTACATCATTCAGCTACAATTTTAAATGTACATTTTATTCGAGTCAATTCTACTATCTAAATGAAGAAAAAAATGTTGTTTTTAGTAGTGAAAAGCCACTATACTGACCCTCTCCAAATAGAATTATTTGGTTTGGATATGATTATCTGTTGTTCGATCGCTAAAAATTATAGATACATAAAAACGATATCTCATACCTGCATTTTATGGTATTATTAATATTACAGAAATTAAAACAAAGAACAAGAAAACATATAAAAATTAATAATAGTAGCCATAGTGTGAGTATCCTACACAAAAAGAAAAAAAGCAAAGAAACTTAGTGGTTCTCAACGTTTTCGGTCGAGATGCCTACGGAGCGCTGATGAAATCCTGAGGTACACCCTAAGTGTAGTTAACTGTTAAATATTTTAGTAAAAACTAAACACACGAAAACCCATCATTTTGATTGCAACACTGGAAATACCTCCAGGATAGTAATGTGCTAATTGTTGCTTACATACAGTTGAAAAATCCTACGAGTAAGTATCCTCTAAACACCAATTTCTGTAAATACGGTGCAACTTGGATAATTCGAAGCTGAAGGGACCACTACAAAACTTCGAATTATCCAAGACTTCGAATTAAACAAGTTACATCTTTTAACTTTAATTTCAGGTCCACTGAATGCTTGAAAAGATTATTCTGTCAATAAGTAAATATTTATTCAGAAAGATCATGGTATGAAAGACTTAAACACTATATGTATGTAAACAAAATAAGATTTATATTACGTAAGCTACAGTACATATTACATTCAATGCAGAAAATTATAGTTTTTCAAAAAATTGTGCAATGTCTGATTGTTTTGTAGAATTCAGTCGCTTAAGGTTAGCAAAATCATCAAGCATGTTTAGTGAACGGAAAACAGCTTCACTTACGTTGGTTTGTCCTTCAATGTACCGACGAAATTCGGCCATATGAAAAAGCGCCTCCGACGATGAAGGGATTGGCATTTCTTCTTCACACCTTTTTCCACCTCGCGAATTACGGCGACCTTTCCAGCGAACGTTAAATTCTTGTACACGTGTGGTTTACTGAAAGACATGGTGACACTGACAGCAGGAAGCTCGAATGGCGTCTGAAGCGTCACGTGTCGTACGGTGGCGGGAAGGGGATTTCAGTTGTCACGTGTCGAATTTCTTAACAATGAAACGCCGAAAAGTCGTTATGGTTCGAAATTTTTTATAAAAGACTTCGAATTAAGGAAGTTGAACTTCGAATTATCCACGATTTTTTAACATTGATTTAATAAGAAGTTCAAGGGACTAAGAAAAATCTTCGAATTAACCACGATTTCGAATTAAAAACGTTCGAACTATCCAAGTTGCACTGTAATATTAGTTTTAGCTAATGTTGCAACTCTATTGGATTCAATTAGACGTGATCCAGGAGTAGCTTACGACTATTTGGAGAAACCTGTCGTAAGAGTGTTTTGGCTACACTGAATGCAGTATTCGAAACAGTGAATAAGAAGGAAACATTTACCCCTTATTTTCTCTTTAAGACGGACATCTTTATTTATTTGAAACGGTATTTATTTCGATTCTAACCTACGTTATGCAGCGGAAGATAGAGTAGTGGGACATTTAACTTTTATGGATCACATACAGTAGAACCTCATTATAACGGACTAATTGGGGCTGAAGGTTGTCCGTTTTAATGAAAGTCCGGTTTATAACAAATAATTCTATATCGGTGTAATGCATCAGGGTGTACATCAATGAAAGGACAATAGTTAGCTATAAAAAGTACTTAACGACATGACTCAAAGGTTACTGAATAAAAACTGATGAGTGTGTGCGGCAATTTGTGGAATTTCAGACAATAACGAAATTAAATGATCGATAGAATTGAGAAAGCAAACGAAGGAACAACGCTACAAAGTTGCGAATCCTTCCTTGTAGCGTTTTTTTTATTAAGTGTAATTTCAATTTTATGTCTCAAATCTTGGTCCCAGTTTTTATCAGGATTAACACGCATTTCATGCTAAATAACATGAAATAACATCATTTATCATTGGGAGTTTCATCATTTTAAGATAAGCAGGTTTTTTTTAGCTATTGTGATTATAGTGCTTTTAAATATATATTTTAGAATCTAGCTCTTACTTAAAATTCGATTATGTCCACAATCAGCCACGAAGGTTCCTTTTAATAGCTCAAACCTATCACTAAAGTTTTAAGTTTTTAGGGTAATTAGTTTTGAGTTATTTTGACTTAACCAAAACAGACATTCTTATTTTGACTTAAAACTATAAGTTCTAAACTTCTTTTGACCTAACCCTATTTTTGTTTACTTTCTTCATACAACTGTAAATAGGAAATAGAGTAATACGAAATAGGCTACAGATAAAAAGCATCTAACTAGTTAGTAAAATAAACATATGTGCGGCAATTATACTTCAGTTAAAATATCATGATCATCATAGTACGTAAGTGCCCTTCACAACCGACCTTTTCGCTATCAGATGGCGCTCATAATACAGTGGAATATCAGTATCCATAAAATTGGAGATGTATACTTTCAGTTAGGGCCGTCCCTAGCATTTGTGAGACCCTGGTCAAGAATAATTTGCGCGATCCCATTTTAGCTTTGTCTAAATACAGAGAATGGGTACTCAGAATCTTCGCAAAATGTTCTAATTACTTTAACATTGATTAAAATGGTCATATTTTTGTATATTTTTTCCGAATTTATATAATTTTATGTAGCTTAATTATTTTTTGATCCAAATAAGATGACCAGAAGACATTCCTTCACCTCAACAAAGGATTTTGGCAGAAAACTTGACCCTGTGTATTTTACTAATTTAAAATATATTATTATTTTTTTAAAATCTTAAATTTCCTTTTATTGTAAATTTTCCACATTACTTTGATCAATATAAGAGTGGAAATTTTATTTTAATATAAAACATCTCCAGAAAGGATTCAAGTCTGTATTGTAGCCTTTCTTCAGGATTTCTAATGACTGTGATGATGAACTTTGATAGCCTTAGGGTATTCTGTAATATAATCATAGAGGGGATATTCCTTTTTTTTTTTTTTTTGAGAATATTTGTGCTTGGGAAATATAGTTGAAGCCCCTGTGTGGTTTGAATTTATCATTGTCTTATTCAGAACATTTTAGTTTTCTAGACAGTAGTAGTGAATGAAAGAAACCTAGGGAGAGGGGGTAACGTGTCTATTTGTCCGTGTGTGGCTTTTTCACAGCAGGAACCAGAGGTTGGAATTCTGTTGAAAAGAATTACCGATGCACTGCACAATTCCTGGTCTGAAGTTCGCGTAATGGACTTATAGAAGTGGCAGCATCACTCCGGGCGATTTCTTAATCAGAATTCCATTTGTTGCAAATCTCTCTCTCTATTGTTTTTGCAATGAGAAAGCCAAATCTCGATAATTTATTAAATAACTTAAATTTCTTTAAGTTTTTTTTTGGAAATAACTACAGCATATTTTGAGAGACCGTAATGTTTCAATTTTTATTGAATTCTTATTTTTATAATTATCCATTTAGCTTTCCGGAATTTTTTATTGTTAAAAATAAAAAAAGGAAAAGTGATGTTATTAATTAATTAGTCTCAGTTCATTTCTTAATTATTAAAATACATTTAAAAAATTGGAAAAATTAAAAAAAAAAAAAAAATCCAGACGTTCAATATCTGATCTTAAATTTTCTGTATCATATTAATTAAAAGTCTATAGTTAATAGCACTATGTAATATTTAATATATGAATTGTAATTCTTGTATGAAGCAGAGGAAGTGAAAGAAAAAACAAAATTTGCCTGTAATGATGTTATTGTTTTCTCTGTAATACTAAGTCTTTATCAAATCCTCCTGCACCAACCTCACTGACCAATCCTCAGCCGGTAAACATCTAAGGAAATAATTATCTCTTATGCAACAGATTCCTTAAGCTCTAACCACTTAGTCAATGTAATTGGTTTTTTGATCGTTTCTTTGTTGAGCTTCAGTTTATTTCCTTAGGTTGTTCATTTATCTGTACAATACTGTCTCGCCAGTTTTATTCACATATTTTGCCCTAAAAAATTAATTATCCTGCAACTCTTATTAATTTCGTGCAGTTGTTAAATTCGTGAGTTGTCAGTGCTTGCAGAAGTTTATGAATGGAATGGAACTAGGTTTGTACAGTCATTTTAATAAAAAAAAAAGTAATTAATGTCTTATAGTTTTATAGTTTTTAAAATATTATTTTTAAAGCATCGGGTTCATTTGTTTTCAGTGATGTTGATCTTTCAAGAAAAATTCAATAATTAATTTTCTTGTTATATAATAAATAAATATTTATAGTTACGTTTCTGCCATATTCAGGTTTCTTGACGAAAATAGGACATATTTGAGTTGCAACAGTTTAAATCATAAGAAAAAATTATAGAGAAAAGGAAAAATATCTGCAAATCATTATTATTTGAACCACTGTTCCTAATAATGCATTTCTGAAAACCAACATATCTTCATTACTATTGGGAAACGGAGATATATTGGTATAAACTTTTGTAATTATAGTGATACTCACAATTACCTCCTTAAGTTATATCCTATTTTCATGAATCATCCTTTATTATTAATTATCGTAATATCCTTTAAATTGTCATTTGATTTCATCATCCTCTTTTTTTTATCGAGTTTTCTTTTTTTCTGCTCAACACTTCTTGTTTCTCTTTCATTTTCTTTCTATACATTTTACACCAGTATTTGAATTATGTTTATCCCTTCCATTTAGGAAGTGATGATTGACAAGAAAATATCATTGTAATCTTGTAGTTTAAACTTATTCATGGTTAGTTAATTTTAAATCTTAGTTTAATTTTAACTTAGTTTTTCTTAGTTAATTTTAAATTAAGAAACTTTCGAAATTTCTAGTCTACCACAATATTTTTTTACTCATTCCAACGATTATCTCCGTTTTTAATTTTCGCAGAAATGTCTGTTCTTATAAATAAAAATGCTATTATTTTATTATTCAGGTCCAATCTCATTCTTTCTGTCTCACAATAGACTTTCCTAATATTGTCTCCCTCTCTGTAACTACTTAGTTAATTGTTCTATCCTTTCGGTTTCAGCTTCACCATGCCTAGACTTTTATTACCTGTGAATAAAAGAATGGGAAAGAGCTCAATAGAGTAGCTTGATTTTTTTTTTGTGTGTGTATGTTTTTAGTTTCTATATTGAAATATTTTAAGAAGGCGCATTGGTGCCTTCATTTCAGTTGAAAAGCAATCTATAATTCAAAATTACATCATTGATTTTGCTGTATAGACTTACTACTTTATACGTACGTAATCTGAGGCATCTTAATTTATTGAATAACCAGTTTGTGTTATCCCATACTCGTTATTGTTAAGGACTTCAATATTTCTATCATTTGCTGTTTTATTTCAGATCACGAAAAACAAGAACATGAATGAATCGATTAGTTTCGATAGATATCCAACATGGTTCTTTTGTGACAGTGTATTTTAAATGACAAAACTGCTGCAACGTCTTTAGTGTCAAAGAAGGCTTCGTAAGAATTGGACTTAAGAAAAAGCATTTATGTATTTGCCCACATACATGATTTGATTTTACATTACTTCTTTTATTAGCTAGCCATATTGTAATTAATTGTAAAATAATTAATTACAATATGGCAAGCTAATAAAAGAAGTAATGTAAAATCAAATCAAGCGTGTGGGCAAATAGATAACTGCTTTTTCTTAAGTTTGGAAAAATTATTCTTTCAATCAACGTAACATTTTACGTTGTAGGAATTAATATTAGGGGACGATATTAGGTTCCTAGTTTCGGCCCTTTACAAACATTAAAATAATCTGTTATTAACTAAACATTAACTTTTAAATTTTCATGTTAAAATGTGTTACAGTCGAACCTCTTTATCTCGAAAACCTCTATATCTCGAAATTTCTGAAATTCCCTACATTTACAATCTAAATTCAATGTATTTTCCATGTTTATCTCGAAAAAATTTCCTTCAAAACCTCTGTATCTCGAATTTCGGATAGTGTAAATACAAAAATCTATGCCCAAAGACCACCCTTCTTCAACAACAGGTTGAATCTCAGGAAAATGTTGGCCACGAGGAATTCGCAGCCTTGATAACCTTAGAAGGCTAATAGAAACAAAGAAAGTTAGGCGTCAAAAGTTATTGAAAGAAAAATTTTTATTGTTAAAGGTACGCATGTATGTTAAAAAAATGGTAGTGATGTAAAAATTAATCTGCGATCACACCACTGTATTTTTCTACAACAAAAGCAATTAAAAATTTTTTTAATTGACCGCATTTAAAACCGCTATAACTCGAAACGTCTTTATCTCGATTTTTTTTTTCCTTTCCCGTGAGATTCGAGATAGACAGGTTCGAAACCAAATTTTTTTCCCGTTATTACGTTATTTTTCTAACTTATAATGTCCTTACATAATAACTACGAGTATTTTCATCTATTTATCAATTTATCTAACTGTCTGTCTTTATATTTGTTAAGTTTCGACTTCTCGTATGGTAAAACTAAAACTAGTTTTCGAAAAGTCAACGGATAGCTTTAACTTGCCTGAAAATTTCAACTTTTCAATCCACAATTATCACGGCAACATATTCATCTACACATATATGTTTGTTTGTTTGTATGTTCTCTGTACAATTTTACACCGTTTGACTGCTCGTAACCAAATTTTGCAGAGATACTTTCTACTATCCTGCGGAAAATATAGGCTACTTTGAAACCCGGTTAACCACCCCTAAGGGGATGAAAAGGATGAACCCACAGAAATAGCATTACATAATGAACCTGGTGATGACAATGGGAACTACACAAATATTTTTGCGGAAGGTTTGATGTGATAGAGTTGTGGAGAAGGGAAGGACCAGGACTCCCATCATCTCCCCACCCTCACTCCCTCCCCGAGCAACGCCGGTAGGTACTTAAAGCTAGTATAAAGACTTATCTATTGATGGTTCTTGACTTGATGATTCTACTCTGAGTTCAGTTTCTATCATAATAATATTAGGAAGATGGATTCAATAACTTTTATTTACCATTGAAGTATCTAAAATAAATAGTTTTGAATTATCACTAAATACAATGAGTATTTAACAAAAGCAACTGCTTTTGGGCAGTTTTTGGTTTTGGAGCTGACTAATGACAGATTCGAAATCAAGAGGATCTTCATTATTGTAATTTAAACCACAGTTTCTATGATAATTATCTTCTTAGTTATCTTGATGACAATCGGACAGCAGGTAGATGGACATTTCGACTTAAAAATTATATTTTAAAAATATCTTGGTCTTTTGGTCTGTGATGAACTTTAAGGAGACCATAGATCAAATCAATAATATCCTTTGGTAGCTACCCTTATCAGACATTTAAAAAAAAAAAAAAAAAAACCACTAAACAAAGCAGCGGAATTTGCTAAACTTGTCCAAACCAAAAGTCATCTCTCTCTACAAACACGTTAAACGACATTTTGACATCTGCTGTTCTTTCCTGATCCAATAATCTCAAACTTATTTCCCTTTCTCTAAACATACGATTTTCCTATAAAATTAAGAAACAGAGTTTATATGTGGAACGGAATATATGCTGAATATATTTATTCTTTATCCTTTTTTTCTGATATATAAAATTAAAATATCAAGATGCTTCGCAGCCTATTATTTGATTTAACATGAAGATGATATTTTGAAAAAGATCCTCTAGGTTAAATACTGTCCCGTCCCGTGTCGTTATTAGTTATTTTTCAAAAACAAAATTGTGATGATTTTTTTTCCACGCTGAAAAAGAAAAGTTGCATTAAGAAATTTGCATAAAAGTTTGTATTAAGAAATGCGAATTATTTTCGAAATCTTTATAGAGACTTGTTTCAGACAGAAAATTAGAGTTTCGAGATACAGATGTCGCTTTTGTAGAGCTGGAAGGCCTTTTTGAAAAGCACTCAACAGTCAAAGAGACAAACAATAAAAAAAAAAAAAAAAAGTTTACGTTCAATGGTAATGGCATATACTGTTCAGATGAGAATTCGTGATGATGGACAATGGGTCGTAAACATACACTGTAAAAAAAAAAAAAAAGTTAGCATGCACAAAGTATAGAAAGGCATATTAGAATAACAGAAATCCAGAAGCAGTTGTAATTAATACAAAATAGTTCTTATAGTCAGTTCTTATTGATCAATTAGAAATCGTAATTACATAGAAAAGTGGTGAAATATAACTGCAGGTTATATTGAAACTTAAAAATGAATAAATTTTCGGCTATAGAATAAATTGTAAGTTACTTATTCTTGGAGATGATGACTTAGAATTTTATTTGGTAGCTTAGATAATGGTAGTTTAATTTGGAGTGTAATTTCAGGATTAAAAAAGTCACGATGGTACATCATTATATATTTCTAATAAATTACATTTCTACATTTCTAACATCTTTATATACAAACTAGACGGGTACCGTCGCTTCGCTCCGGAACCCTTGCATCTATAGCATTAAAAAAAAAAATAACCTTTATTTATTTAGCAAATTAATATGGAGATCGGAGAATACATGACTTCCCAGCTCGTTGTGGGCTTCTCCGCTTAACTCGTTGTATTGCGCGTTGGCACTCACACGGGGGGGTTGCCGCAAAAACACTTCATTTTTGCATGTATCTTCCAAACGCAGAAACGTTTGTGAATGACTGATATATCGTTCGATAGAACTTTCAAATACCAATATTTTCTCAATATAATGTTCTCTTCCAACTTTTATACGTTTCGTTTAAATTGAGATAAAGTCAAAATTTGACCCTTCAAAAGGCGCCATCTTGGAAACCAAAAACTTTTTTCGAAAGATTTTTGTAGCATGTTGTTTGTCTTAAAAAGCTCTACATTTTATCCATTTACATGACCAATCTATCTCTTATAGTTTGGTCACAAAATTGGAAAAACGTAAAGTCTTATGACAATGACAGACAAAATAACGCTTTTATATAATAGAATATTATGTAAATCCAATAAAATTTGCAAATAAAACAAAGATTCGTCCTTTGTCACCAAGACGAATTTCTTTGTGAGACTACAAATGCAGTAAAATTAGAATAGGCATTGAAAAAAGAAATCATATTAAAAAACTAGTATCGGTACCAATTTCAATTACAGGTAATACACTAAAATTAATCACACCATTGCTTTTTATCATGATAGATGGAACATTTTGAAATTATGTTACTTCTGTAACTTCTCTCAAAGATGCTACTAACGTGACTATATTTACAATAGACAGTAATATAGATGAGATGTTACGTCAAAAAGAAAAATTAGCTTATACAAACATATTTTAATGGATAAAGTTTTTTGAATGTTTCATCGATTTGTCTTGTATAAAGAAGATATTAGAAATATTGTAAATAGAAAATAAAACAAGAATTCAAAGAAAAAGATCATTCAAAACCTTTCTAAGGGGCGTCAATGATGGAAATATGGAAAAATAAATTGAAAAGGTGGATGTCTTTCGAAATCAGTGGCAATTATCTGGATATCATGAAGCGTTTCAACATACGATAGAACATTAATGCACTGAAGTTACGAACGTTGCCCTTGAATCGGCTGTAATGTTTATTTCTAATTATTGATGGTAGCATATGTCTATCACTTTATCCGAAACACTTATCCATGGTTGAAATGTGATTGAAAATTGTGTACCTCAATTCGAACAGTCAGATAAAAAACAAAAAAAAAAAGAACTTAAGTAAGAAATGAAGACAAAGAATTATAGAAAAGATTTGCTAGAAAGAGTCAACAATCGGAAATGAGAAGACGTTTTAAAAATTCATCTGATCTTTATATTTTCAGCAACATGTTATTAAAGAAAATGTAATGTTTTTCTCACCAGAAGCATTATATTTATGAGTGAGAATTGAAGGTAACAGAGTTATGAGTCATTAAAAAAGAAAGAGGGAAAAAGATAAAAATCACCAATAAACACAAATCTAAATTGGTCATATTTAGTTCATAAATTTCTGTAGATGATTCATACTCTTTCTCTGTTTTTCTTTTTTAATCAGACATTTTTAAGCAGTATCTGATTATAATGTAAAAGCAATACTAATATCAATCGATTTAAAAGCTTTCCTTTTAAATTGTTTTATAGACAGATAATATAATAGAATTTACCTTCCGTAGTTTTTAATCTTTATTTCCATTTAATATCACTGAATTAACTGAATTTATGTATTACATCAGAAGAAGAATTAATTAACATAATTAATAATCTATAATTAATTATATAGATAAACTTGAGCTTTTCCTAATTAAATTTTAGCTTTTTGAGAAAGATAAGTTCAGTTATTCGCTGAAGTTAAGATATAATTATTCGTTCAGCTATACATCGCATAGTCAAGATTGAACTTACACGCAAGGGTGGAGGGAAGAGATTTACGTAAGTATGTTCATATTCATGGAATCGTACAAATTTGAAAGAAATCAGGCCAACCGTTTTAGCAAAGGATTTCGGAGTTCATTTTTGAGAGATGAAAGGGATGATCACCAAAATAAATGTGGTTATGTTTTTAGTTGGACCATGAATAAGCCTAGTATCAAATTTTATGGAAATCCGTTTAGCAGTTTTAGCGTGATGTGCGTAAAAACAAACAAAGAAAAAAATGTTCAAACGGATTAGAAAAACTTATCATGTTCAGTCGATTAGATATAAGCATCTTCAAACAAAGAAACAAAAAAATATTTCATTTAGAAATCAGAAGAAACGGAAAATCCGCGAAAATATTAATTTTTCGAAAATAAATCGCAATTTGAAGTAGAGTACAGGAAACAAGCCGAGATAAAAACACTGATATGAAGGATTAAAAAAAAAGTTCAAAGAGTAATGGGTTTATATTTGTGAATTTACTATCCCACAAAAGGAGAGAAATAATGAAAGCAGTGGCGTCCGCCAGATGTCGCGCTGTAGCACATCAGCATTCAGGGCCAGCTTCCATTTTGTTGTAGGACCAAATTTATTTAGTAATTATGTCTCGGACAGCTGAAGGGTGGAATTTTTCTTGTCGTCTCTCCTAGCAAATACAGAACTGTCCATCACAGCAGATGAGGAATAACATCAGTCTTTAAAAAAAAATAAGTAAAAAAAAATTTTTTAAGGTAATATTTAATAAACAACCATTGCTTTTAATTATGTTAAACACTTTGCTTATTTATTCAATTCCATTCTTATTATCAGCAATTAATTTATTGGCCAACGAGGCATTTCAATATTTATTAGCTAATAAAATGCAGGCAATGTATCTTAAAAACACAGAAAAAAACAATGGATATATAATTTGATATTTCGCAAACACTTGCATTTACACTAAGAACTCGTTTATCCGAATTTTTTGGGACCGCGACCGTTTCGGATAATCCGGAATATATTGTATTAAACATGTACACATTATTAATGTTAATTACATTAATTACTGTATATTAATGTTATTAATGGAGTTACAGTTAGATAATCGCTTGTGTACGCTATTAAGAATTGATTATAGCGATGGAAAAATGTTTTTGTGTATTTTCAAAATATTCTAAAAATCGTTTCGGATAAACGCGATTCGGATAGACGAGTTTTTAGTGTTTAAGTAATCGAATAGTTAAATGGAAAATCTATTGGAGATGCCAGAATTCATTAAAAAAATCAAGTTATTTCAATTAGGCCACATTAATTTGCATTATAAGAAGAAGTTATATTACTGCTTAAGAATTATTGCGCGCTAAAGAAATTGGCGGGCTAGTGCATGAAAGTTTCTGCAACTCAGAAAATTTTTCTATACAGGATTCCATCAGTTTTTTTTTTGTTTTGTTTTTCGCAAATGGCTTGCGGAATGACGTTATGTAGGAGAAAGTTGTCCAAAATGGGGACGCATCTTCTTTAACTTTAATTAACGAAATCTAGCAAATTAAACAGTATTATAAACCATTGGTCATTTACTTAGGTCCTTTAGCTATAATAAAATGGTGCAGAAAAGTAAACAAATTCCTTTACTAAATGTGTATTTTAATTCTAAGTGTTTTATTGCGTAATACCCCATTTTGGACAACTGGTCGGACAAAACGGGGTACCCATAACAAACAATGTAAAATATTGTGTTAATGTAAAACTTTGTTTGTTTATACTTTAATGACATTAAATAACATTAGGAATATTGTAAAAGATCATTAAACTGGCCTAAGCACAGTAATTACAAATGAATGTTTGATCATCTTCCTCAGCGTTCCAACTTTCGATTTTCGTCCCCATTTTGAACAACCACCAGTGTCCCCGTTTGACCCGACCGTGAACTACATTACAAAAATATCGCTTTTCTCGTCACATAAACGACTCAGCAGATTAAAGGACATGCCAAAACACTGACTAGTAGTTAAGGAAATGAAATATGTACTCGCCCAATACTTATAATCAGTTATATGCGAAACTAACACATCAAAAAAGTTTGCAAAAATTGAAAACTTTTCACTTTAAAACTAAAAATCCCACTAAAACTCAAGCAAGCGTTATCCAACCTTCACTACTCAACTCAAACTATTGCTATGGCATCCAGTAATAGTAGTACTATGGTTTCTCGTCGATAGCAACACTAATCAAGGAGAACTTGAATATACCCGTTTGACCCGCCGTCCCCATTTTGTACAACTTTCCCCTATTCTTCCGCCTTCTACAACAGTTCTTTGGTTGAATTTCACGGCGGAGATAATTACTGAAAATAAATTATTGAAATTACTGTGACTAACTACGAAATAACTCATTAAGACAAAAGCATTCATATAAAAACCTGACTCATTTTGGAAAATCACCGACATTTTTCAATTGTAAACGCAGATCGTTTTTCAGTGATGATATTGAAATAATGAGAGCATGGCCCCCACAAGGGGAGTCAGTTAATCCTTCAGCACGGGGGCCCGGACTGAGGTCCGCATTTCACAGAAACGAAACATGTTAAGACGCATACAGACCGAAGCTCCAACGCATAACAAGGCAAGGCACATGTGGACAGATAATTGGATGCGTTGGAATCGATGTGTACGCCGCGGCGTTGGCGAACGCATCCCAATGTATTCCAACGGTTTCCAAGGCGACCGTTCGGTCGCTTACCGGTACTTCAAAGAGATGTTTGATTTGGTATGGACGAGTTAAAACGTTTTCAGTCGTTGGTAGGTATTCCCTGGTGTGGGACGTATTGTTTATTTCGTGTTTCGATATGGAATGGGACGATGATTTGTGTCTCAAACTAATTCAACTATACTGGGATAATCCTATATTATGGGATCCTAGCAATAGAAATTATAAACTCTCAAAAAAGAAGATAGATATTTGGCAGAGTATTGCAGTTGAACTCCGAAGCTCATCCAGCAAATTACTTGTATTGTAGGCACTTCTATTTTTATATGGTGTTGTCATCCACCAGCGTCTCGGTTTACGTTTCTTCTTTTTTTTCTAAATTAAAGAATTCACAACTAAAAATCCAGCACTTGCACATAAATCATCATTGCTTGACGACATTACGAGACGATCAATTCAATACCTTGCCGCGTAAAATGACCGAACCACAACCAACGGTTTCCAATTCAAACTAACTCCGAGGTGGACGACAACATTTTATCAAAATCAAAATCATTTCCAATCGTTTCCAATCCCAAAACCAACGACACATTCGGTCGAGTTGGCGTTGGTTTACATTGGAATTTGGTCTTTAGGCGCCTTTACACCAGTGTTTCCCAACCTTTTTTGTGCTTTGCCCACCTAAGCTTTTCTAAAATTCTTATGCCCCCTATTACTATTACTTATTGCCCCCCACCCTAATAATAATAATAATAATAATAATAATAATAATATTGCTAATCTACTTCTATTTTTAGTAAAAGTGCGAATGCCAATGGTCTATTTGTATATTTGTAAATGTTCTGAGGAACTTTATGGGATTGTTTTTAAACAAAGATTTTTTTTTAACTGTCAACAATTAATTGTTAAATAAAACATTATTATCATGAAGTGTATATATTTATTACTTACTTTAATTAATATAATTTATATATACGGTAATTACGATTTTTCATAATTTAAATAAATAAGAAACAGTATAAATATAGCAGTTCTTAAACAGCAAATCAGTTTTATATATCTTTACGGTTAAAATATAACATAATTATTATTATATATAGGAAAAATAGATATATAATGTCGTATTTTATATCATCAATTCCTCTATGTTATAAACAAGAAACGAAATCTGTGCATTTGCACTGAAAATGGAAAAATGACACTGACCCCTCAAATAGGTTCATAGAATTTTCGAATTGCCCCCCCTTAACAATCAAATGGCCCCCCTGTGGGGCGTGGGCCCCACGTTGGGAATCACTGTGTTAGACCAATGAATAAAATCGAAAACCCGAAATCACTCTACCAGATCATAAAAACCTCCGAAGTGCAGCTTCAGGTGGAAGTCAGGTTCACAATCGAAAATAGGATGATATTTATTGTCGTTGGGTATGGAGACTCGAGCACACATTTTAGAATCGTACTAGTCGATCGATCTATCGTCGTAATCGATCATCTCAAAATTAAACATGGCGGTTTTCAGTTTTCTCTCCACTTCAAGTGAATGACGAGTTATTGCAAATTTACTATAATTGCAGCAAAATTATGTTTTCATATGAAACAATCTGTTAGTTAAAAGACCTTCATTTAATGCATTAGAATTTGCATGAGAATGTTGTTAGTTTTGAAAATTGGATTTTTATTACCTTATCACTTCTAGGCTTAGTTAAGTCTACGTTTTATATTAACTACTTTTCTACTTTCACCGTCTGCATAGAGCTATTCTGCACTACAATGTTTGCATAGGCCTAAAGCGAATTTTTTCTAAACTTTTGGGTAGAGCTGGAAAAAGTAGTTGTTGTTGTTGTTACATTAATTTACTCTAAAAATAATTCTAATAACATTTGGAAACACAGATTAATCTGAATCTGGACACCTACTCTTGACTTTCAATTCATATTAATTAAATTTGTTTCTAATCTCCTGAAGATAGGTTTGAAGAGACTCAAGAAGATTCTGGCAACAAGTACGTATGTTCACATCCTCTGACTGCATGACCTTGTTTTGTTCACTCTTTCAAGAAAGTCATTCCAAAGAATTGTGAAAAAGATCGTTTCCAGGTTCTCTATTTTCTCGCGCAATCCTTCTGTCTCTCACCTTGTGTTCACTTCTTGTTCAGTGTCAGCTGATACAGAATCCAGTGCATGTTTAATTTTCTCGAAGAAACCGCTAACAGAGCATGAACAGCATCCAAATGTGATGACCATCTCGTGTCAGACACATGCTTATCCACAACCTTTGTTCCTCAAGATGATGCTAGAACATTCAATCGATGCATAGAAGCAGAGAAAAAGGAAATACAAAGTCAAAGAATTTTACAGTATGTAGACAACACTCTGCCGCTTTTACTCCCACCAAGTTCAGGCTGTGTCCAGCACAGGATTCATAAATGGCGAATTTATTCAGTTGATGAATCCGTGCTTGAATACCGTACAGCGTTCAAACTTCGAGGCATTGTCGTACGACTGATCACAGCAGTTTGATAGTGGAATTTCTCAATAAGGAAATCCACAACAGTGTCTGATAGATTCTTTGCTCCATGAGAAAAGAGGAGGGGGGGGAGGTGAACTTAATGAAACTTTCAACAGACTCACATCCTCGAATGTACCGGACAGTAAATGGCAGTTGATCAGTGTGTGAGATGTCTGGTGTAGAATCCACACTTACTGAATAATACTTTGACTCTTTTATTTCTTCAAGAATAGCACAATGAACATGTTGTCCATTAATTCAATAAATTCCTCACAAATGTTTGCCGATGAATTTCCTGTATGTAATTCCAGAATTCCTGTATGTTTGAGATGTTCTTCCAAAAAGTTCAAATTCGCTCAACAGCTCAACCATTTTTTGCTGACTCAATACATTGATTTTCTCCACGAAATGACAAACCTATGGAGGCAAGAAAGCGAATTACAGAAACCACACTGTCAACACTTTATGCCAATACTCCTCCTCTGAACGATGATGTTTAAGTAATAAAGAATCTACACTTCCAGTTTATTTCTGCCGAATGAAATATGCACTTGCGATGTTCTTCTTCGTTTTCATATTCTACAATAACATTGCTGTGTTTTCAGTTATTGAATCCTGATTTAGCAATGGGAGATTCTGTCTTCAATAATAGACGACATACAATGCAGTACAAACAACCTTGGGATGATGAATAGAGTAGCCATTCACATTTTATGCACTCGCCATTCGCAGTTATCGTTTGAACACATTATTTGATGAATACCTTGTTTGATTATTTCTCCTCCAGCTTCTTTATACATTCTGCGTGAGTTTGAAAGGTTGTTATCATGATGATGGCCCACTACGAATCCAGTAAATCCACTGTGTTAGTACTGTTAATGTTCTGTAGCCCGGATCTGTGTATTGGATCGCAAATTCCTTTACTGTTAGGGATTTGTGAATTTCCTCTTATGGAATTCCCAGCAGCAGGGACAGTTAATGATACCATTGGCATGTCTGCTGGAACTGGATGATTGGATGCAGGATTGGATGTAGATATGGATGCTATATAGTAGAGCCCCGATTATCCGCGAGCGGATGATCCGCGAGTGCCACGAAAATGTTTTTTAATTACGAAACTCAAAAAACCCAATTTTAATCCAAGCCAACAACAGGGAAAATACAATAGAACCTACAGTGCGAAGGTCGAACCTTTACTGACAGGTTTATTGTGCATCGTGATCCTATAGGTCTTCTCGGAATTTGTGGATGCTAACGTAGAGCAAAGGTTTCTGCTTTACTGTACATATTTTAAAAGTTTTACGTATTATGTTTTGTTTTACAATAATACGTAGTTTTTAATGGTGAAATATTTTTTTCGTGTTTACACTTCATTATTAAACAAAAAACACAATATCTCTATCAAATAGTTTATTTAAAAAACTGTGCGAATTTTCGGGATGATAATATTGACGCCAT
>JAFIDM010009631.1:177843759-177859409 GCA_023159025.1 Thereuonema tuberculata
TCTGCTATCCCAATTATAATACAAAACAAAACATGCCATCATGAAAGTAATCTTCGTTGACAAATTGGGTTATTGACAATATCTTATCTGCGAAACAGCTTAACATTCTCCAATTGAAAATGGAATTTGTGATTTGTTTACTTTCTTTAAATTTAAATTATCTATTATTAAAAATATATATATTTAATGGAATCTGTAGAATATAAGTAATCTTTACCTCCCTTACCGATGCGACGTCGCGAAATAATATTGATACAATTAAAAAGAAATCTATTTAATATAATAATATTTCAAAAATCAGGTTGTTTCAGTTTTGTCGATATATAATTACAATAAATTCTTCCATCGCCAATAACTGCTTTGTTCAGAATTTTAATGTTGTACTTCAGAGAGAAAATGTTATGTTTTTTTCTTTCGTGAGATAGCAATGGAGATTGATGGATACTGTTTGACCAACCACTGAACATTGATGAGTTTACAATTTATGAGGCTTAGCCATCACAAGTTATATTTATTTACGTTTTATTTTAACGTCTGATTACGGCGCCTCTCTCGCAGAATATTGAAGAACTATTTAACGTCAGTGACAGTGAATTGCAAATCTGGAAATTTGAATATGACTTAAATCTAATTAGTAACATTTTTTATCTTACTTTGAATTTTAATATGCTAGCAGATAATAGCGAGTATTCATGATGTATCTAATTTAGTTATTTAGGTGAATATAACTTATCTATACTTAATGATGGTCGAAGTTTTATGGAAAACACTGCATATAGAGATAATATTAATATTAGAATAAAACTACTTAAATTAGAAGTTTTGCCAGTTGTTTAAAATTTCATTCTTTTTATTTTTATAAAAAAACAAAACAAAAAACTCTTAAAAAGGATGTACGCTGTAATCTTAAATAACCATCTATATCCGTAATTGAACATTGTTAAATCGACTTCAAAGTACACCTAAATAGTCCGATTTCCGTATACCTATAATACGAAACAAATTACGGTATTTATTGATCATGTCATAACTTAATACATCTTTGTTAAGATAGTCTACTTGAAACAGATGTTTCATCGTTCGATAGTTATTAGAAAAAGGAAGAATTTTATAATTAGGGCTTTTGATTCATTTCACGAAGCATTTTAATGTCTAAAATTAATAGTTCTGATAGAAAGGACTCGTTCCCACAGCAACCTCATATTTCACCTGTTCTGACGACGCCACAAAATTAGGCAAACGGAATGGATGTAGAATGTTTCCATTGGTTTTTTAAAGTGAAGTCAAAACAGACTGAATTGTTTTGATTTTGACTTTCATTCCTAGCTCTAACACAGGAAAATCAAAAGGATTGCATATTGTCAGGATTTGAGTTGAGATCCTGTGATTGAGAAAGAGATTCCTGTCGATGTTAGCCTTTAAGTGACTGTTTTAGACTCCAACCGCAGTGTAGTTCATAATGTCTATTATGTTATTGGACCGATAAGAAATTTTAAAAGGAGTAAAGATTAAAAGAAAACAAATCATTCCATTTATAAATACGACCCAAAATGAAAATAGGAAATTAAATAGTGATCTTACGATTTGTAACAATCAGTGGGGGGGGGGGGGCAAATTAGAGAATTAAAAAAAAAATACTAAAAAATAAATAAATAAAAACGTCAAAATTTTAGAGGAGAGGAGGGGGACATGAAAGATCCATTCAAACGTGCTATCAAGAAAGAAAATAGTTATAAGATTTCGGGGGACCAATCGGGCCCAATCTTCTCTCACTATTAATCTGTACGTTTCTTTGAGTCTAATTGCGTTCGAATGTAAAAATGAAAGAAACTCCATCCTGGCTACTTCGCAGCCTAATCCTTTGTATTGTTCTGGTTCATTATCTGGACACTGGATTCACAACCGACGACGGTCACGAGATCTTTTGCTATCAGTTAAGCTGTGAATTGGTCGAACCATTTGGTAAAGAAGAAGAGCAAATATACTTTTAAAATAATATAGAAAGATTATATTTTTCATAAGATTGTAATTTGTATTGTTAAAGTCCATTACTTTTAAAATAAGATTCTTTAAGATAATTTTTAAAATAAAGTCCATGCCGGAAAGTGATCTTCCAAACATTTTCTATTTTGTGAGAAAACTTAATTCTTTTTTTTTTATAATGGGTCTTTTAAGATGTATGGTTACGAGAACGATGTGTGATGTTTTTTAGTTTTTCCTCACCCAAGTTTAGGATATCAAAAAGCTAAAAAAAAATTAACCTTGAAATCCAAAGATGACCGAATCTGCTACAAATAAAAAAGTGATATTTGTTAGAAACATTCCATCAAACTTATTTATTTTCAAGTCATTGCCAAATAACTGATTTTGAAATTTAAAACTCTTTTAATTTAAACTCTTCGGCTAAAGAGTTTAAAACGAAGCTGGCAATAAATATTGAAGTTTGTGAAATTCAACTTCGACTGATCACTGTAGACCTTGAGCTTGTTCTTTCTTATTCTCTGTCCATTCCCTCCTTTCATGTATTTTGAGAAATTAGCCAAAGCAAAGCTCTTTTGCTCAACTGGATGCAAATGACAAATTAGTGGACAAGATTTTTTTTTTCTTTTTTTCTTTTATCAAATATCTTGAAAGTGATGTGAATACCAAAACAGTACAAAATGAGAAAAACATTTGATATCATGGAGATAGGAAAATGTCCAGAAATGAAGACATTCTCAATTCTCAACAGAAAACTTATTGCCCCAAATGGATTGAACCAAACGCGTTTTCTAATTTATGACTCTTTTTCTTCGTATTTACACCATTTCTTAAAAGTTACATTAAAAAATTAACTATCTCACAATAAGTGTCAGTGTAAAATAGTGACACAACAAAAATATATATATTTTTTTTTTTGCTTCACAGTGATTTTTTCAGTGGTATAATTAAAAAAAAAAAATTAACAATTGCAAAAGTTGCTAAAGTGGAAAGTACAGTAGGCCTACTACTTGATTTTGAAGTTCTGAGAACGAATTATTATTATACAGTCTTTATATCAAGAAGTGACACTCTGTAAATGTTAAATGAGGAGTGCATGAAGACTAATAATTATCTAATAATAATAAGCAATGAGAGGCAACACTTACGGGATGTTTTGCCTACAGCCCAACTTCATCCAGTTGTCAATGGATAGTTCTTGTGGACACTAGATTTCACAAAACTCGGAATTGGCGTGGATGCAGAACCGATGTATGGTATTTCAGCGCTCGTGTGCGAAATATATGTGGCGCCCCAAGGATTTAAAAAAGAAAAAGAAAACTTTTAATAGGCAACATACGTATTTATTAAAGAAAGGAATACATTAAAAAAATCTTATCTTATAAATTATAATCAGAGGATTTATGGAGCCTCTACATTATTAAAAAAATGTGTGACTGTGTTTTGATGCGAACGTCCATAGCAACGCATTCGAGTTGCCACGTAATAGAAGTATTGTTGAGTGGTCAACAATAAGAAGTCATAAGAAGTCTTTTAGATAAGAAAAATATTGTATATAGAGAAGCGTTTTTGAATTGTTAGACTAATATTGTATTTATTAGAATTAAAACTTTAATTTATTTTTTGTTTTTATTGTAAGTTGTAGTTTACTAAGGTTTAATTTTTTGTTTTTTGTTTTTTTGAATAAATACAACATTTGTTTCCATTCATTAACTGTAATCACGTTACCTATACGAGGCTATCGGACCGAAGAGACGAATAGCCGTCTAGTTTATTATGGAAAAAAGTAACTAAATAAATAAATTGCTTAAAAGAGCTGCAGACCCACAATCGGCGCCCTTGAAAGATTGACGCCCGTGCACATCTTGATGGCTCTGCGTGGATGCTACACTAGGGTTTTCCGTTGCTCGTAGGTTGATAAAAAGTGTTTCCTCATGCTTTGTTGGGGAGAGCAGAGCCATGCCTGAAGTATTGCCTGTAAGCATCAATTTCTGTATACAGGGTGTTTCAAAAATACACGGCATAATTTCAGGTATGTATTTCCCACATGTAGACAATCAAAATTGTTCATTACAACATATGTCCGGAAATGCTTCATTTCCGAGTTATGGCCTTCACAACATTGAAAATCACCGGAACGTTTTTCGTTCCGCCGGTCGTTGCCATTACAGAAGATGTTCAAAATGACCACCTCCTGCTTGAATACAGACCTCACATCGATGTCTCAATGACCTGCGAACACGATCCCACACTCCAGGAATGTTGCGTATGTCCGCAGAACGTGCCACAATTCGATTCCGAAGGGATTCCAAATCAGGCACCGGAGACGAATAAACCAATGATTTTAAATGGCCCCACAAGTAGAAATCGAGAGGGTTCAGATCAGGTGAGCGTGGAGGCCAAGCAATTGGGCCACCTCTACCTATCCATCGATCAGGAAACGTTCGATCCAAGTACCGGCGAGCCGTACGACTGAAGTGTGCAGGAGCGCCGTCATGCAAGAAGTGAGCGTGCTGACGATCGATCAGTGGAGTGTCGTCATAAACATGAGGTATGGTGTTTTCCAGGAAGTTTGTGTACGCCTGCCCCGTAAGTCTGTTTACAAGTACATGGGGTCCAACTAATCGATCACCAATGATACCGGCCCACATGTTGAGGGAGAACCGCACCTGGTGATGAGATACAACAGTTGCATTTGGGTTTTCATACGCCCATACATGCTGATTGTGGAAATTTGTTATGCCATCTCGTGTGAACTGTGCTTCATCTGTAAATACGAAAAACGTTCCGGTGATTTTCAATGTTGTGAAGGCCATAACTCGGAAATGAAGCATTTCCGGACATATGTTGTAATGAACTATTTTGATTGTCTACATGTGGGAAATACATACCTGAAATTATGCCGTGTATTTTTGAAACACCCTGTATACTATGTTAGAGTGCTTGACTATGTGATGAGCAGACCAGCCGACCTCAAGCAAAATACTATTATATTTCTCCCTGTCCAAACGGATCTAGCTGCTCATTATTATTATTACACCTTCTTCCAAGCCATGTTTTACAATATGAATCCAAAATCAAAATTAATTGGGAGAAAAACATTTTTTAGATCTCTTACTGATAGTTAAATTCACTACCAATTCCTTTTACAGATCAGCAAGGCCTCGATTTTCTTCTTCTTCCTATGGCCCGTTTTCGGGTCTTGGCGTCCCCAATCTTTTTCCTCCAGTCTTCTCTATTAAGTGTCTGCCAGTTCCGAATATGAAGCAGGATGGTAGCATCCTTCCGTGCCTCATCTTCCATCGATTTCGAGGTTTACAGCAAGGTCAAGAGATTCCTATTATGTTATATTATGTATATTAAGTTGATAAATAAATGAAAGAAGTATCCATAAGCTGTTTCTATATTTGAAACTGAAACATCTTACTAAAGCTGTGTACATTAATGCTTTTTAGATTTTTTCTTTTGTAAAAAAGAAATTGTTGAATAACAAACAATTCTAAAAAGTTTAAATTTGAAACATAAAAACTTCCTCCATAGGATAGACTATCATACATTGAAAATTATTTTTTCTTCGTTCAAAAGGAGGGGAAAATTAGGAAATGGAGTAGGAGACATACATTTTTTTAATAGTAATATAGAACATTCGAAAGTGTACTTGTAATGACTATCACTTTTAATCTAATTTTACTACAAATATAGAACATCGATAAGAAAATTAATTTGTACTTTATTTAAATTGTTTATTTTTATTGCGTAAAAACAGTCTCATTTGATCGATTATTTTCTAAAAAACTTTAATTGCTTATCCCCAAGACAGTCAATTTCACATCTAAATTATCTTTTATAGGTGACCGTATTTATTAAAAAAAAAGTTGATCTGTTACAAATATTAGATGAAAGAAAGAAGAGATTTTTTTTTTTTTTTAAATTCTAATTTAAAGATGGGGAGTGGAAATTATATGGAAAGTATCAACAAATTATGTTAATGTTTGTGAAACGAAAATGTAAACTATTAACAACAAAGACCATTCTTAATATCAGGATTTCGAAACTGGGGCTTACGTTTTTGAAATTCCAAATTACATACAAATATATGTCACTCAGATTTGTACATCAAAAATTTAATGTATTGTAGAGCAATGTGGATTGAATCAATTACTGACATAATAAATGCATTTAGATGACGAGTAAAAATCATTTACATTCCTGTCTTCTACTCAGTTGAAATTTGAACTGGTTATTATTATTATTATTATTATTATTATTATTATTATTATCTCGTACTTTTTTTTTTGTCACTGCTCAACTGTTTTTATTTTTTTCCCTCTTCAACTTTCTTTTAAATTCAACTTTCCGTGATCAAAAGTTGACATGCCGACTATATTTTGTATTAGGTTTCGATATGTCGTTGAAGAAATATCGTGAACCCGATTTGTGTTGAAAGTGACTGACTAAAACGAAGAAATCTTCCACTAGCTTTTCTGCTGAGTGATAATGAACTTCCTTAGTTTGGACTTTATCGTAATTCTGAAAGGCGCAATTTCCCTGCGGGTTCTTCCGATTAAGAGAGTCATTAACTAGTACGTAGTCTATTCGTAATCATAAATAATGCATATTATCTTCTTAATTTTAGTTTTTAAATTCTTGGTTTCCACTTTTTCTCTTTCCTCCCAGGATTTTGTTTAAAAATTGTAAGAAAGAGCTTGTTTAAATTAATTTCATTTTAAGTAAATATATTTTTTTTAAGATTAGATTTATTTATATATATATATATTTTTTTTTTTTTTTGGTTAAATTAATCATTATAAATCTGAATTCAGTATCAAGAGGCTAATTTGAGAATTGGCAAGAACCAAGGACTGAGATGAAAGGTTGCGTCTTATCTAACTCTTGCTTAGATCTGACCTCCCTTCACACAGATTCACAACAACCCAAAACAATTTGCCGAAAAATAACACCTCCCCTACTTTCTTCTTTTACTCCGTGAAAAGTCAGATTTTACTCGAAGGCCGATGCGTGACGTCATCATCTCCCTGTCTGTGATTGGAGGAAGGCCGGAAGGGTTGTGTTTGCCTTCCGTTGGTGTCGTCTGCCTCAAAAAGTAGTCAGAGCAAAGAGAAAATTGGACGTTGCAAATGGCTTGGCACAGCGCCTCTCTCTCTCTTGGACTCATCGTCTGCATCACTGGTAAGTCACTTTTCCCTTGGATTTCTACAAATGAGGCGAAACATTTTTATAGAATTTTTTTTCATCATTTTTTCCCCCACAGTTTCATCGACTCTCCATTGAATTCTTAATAACAGTTTTCGAAAAAAAAAAAAAAAATACGAGAGATAAAAAAAAAAAAAGAAAACAAAAAGTTTTTATTCGTTAATTTCGAACTAAACCTATTTCTCTTAAAATAAAATAACTGAATAAAAGTGAATAAAATAAGTTGATTCTTTCTGGCAGTCTTTAGTCAAATTTTATTCCAAGTCTTATACAGGGCTTAGCAATTATTAATTCGAACTTAGTGATAATTAATAAATATTTTTCTCATATTTTGGAATTTTCATTTTATTATTAAGTAAGTTAAAAGAAATACAAAACAATTTTCATTTCTAAGAAAGAAATTTTGGGAGATGCAAAATAATTTTTAAAATTCTAGCTCAGCTTCATGGAAAGAAAGTACAGGAACTAAAGATTCACGCATCTCCTGTGAATTCATCGTTTATTAATTATTCGGTAAAATAAACAGGTAATGTTGTCAAATGACATTTAAAAAAATAGTCTATTGTATATTTGAATGAGTGTTCTTATTATTGTTATTTCTGAATAGAGGGCTCAACCTCGTGCAGGAAAATAATGTTTTTATAAATTAAATTACTAGTTTTTACATTTTTAAAGACTGCTTAGCTCGATCAGTCGCTCCTTATTACAGGTTCCGGAGTTTGATCATCAGTATAGACTTTTTTTCCATTGGGCTCTGGCTTTCTTTCTATGAGTTTTTATCAGTGAGTCTCCTTCCTGGGAAGTCGAGTGTCAATTCCAAAGTGGAATTAAACGTAGGATACTAATCACTTAAAGATATTGTATTTGTTAATATTTAGTCATTGCGATAGAAACTTCACACAAAAGTAATAATTAAATAAATAAATAAATAAATAAACTCTACTTTTCTTTTGAAATGTTAAATGACTGTTGTTTAATAAACTAGATAAGGTAGATATTTTGCAGTAGCCTGAGATGGAGTCTTTTGTTGTTAAATAGGTTTATTTTATGGAATTGGTATTTCTTTTTTTTTTTAATCGTTGAATGAATTAAATCAGTTTAGGGGGAAAGTATGTATTGCTTGGAGGGTTTTAATCTCACTGTGTTAAGATAATCGAGTCGACGAACTAATTGATGGAGCAGTGGAAGGCTGCAGGCGTGGCTCACCTTAATACAAACATTGTTACTAAATGAGATTGGAAAATAATCCTCTCCCTTTTTTCTTTCCAGCAATGAAAACGGTGAAGTGCTAATTGCGATTGAATATTTGCGCTCTAATCTAGAGCATTCCGGTGGAGGCTTTAATTCACTTATAGTATAAATGCAGTATAAATAGTATTGCAGATTCTTTTCTTTCAAAGTTTAACCAACACCATTGCTGAATAATGTTTTCGTCGTGATGGTAAAAAAAAAAATCCTCGTTTATTAATTTAACATTTCATTTGTCTGTGAATTAAGTATATTTACAAAACTTGAAATTTGATTGATTGATTGATATGATTGTTCATCAAAAAAACTTTGAGGAGATGAATTTCCTGGTGTTCTTAGGCAGTGGGAGTGGGGGAAGAACAGGCGGCAGAGGAAGAATATTTTAAATAAAGAAAATATTAATCGTAATGAACAAAAAAAAAAAACAAAAAAAACATGAAAAATCAGATGAAAAAAAATCTAGAAAAGATTATCTTCTAAATTCCGAATATCTAAAAAAGAAATAAATCGATTGCACATTTCATTCACGTCTTGAGCTAGCGTGAATCTGGGACAGTTGTTTCGCCCTTGTTAGAATTTATCAGCCAGATTAACGATCAACTCGAAGGCATCCGCGAATGGGACCCCACACATACAAACAACAGTATCAAACCGTCGACCACCTAACGCTACGTACTAAAGTCATTTAATATTTTCATTTTTCTATTGGTGCATTTCAAATTCCTCCGTATTCCGAATAGGTTCTGCCAATGTGATCATTCGCCTCCAGGATTTAAAAAAAACAAAAGAACAAACCCAAGCGATGCCTCTGGTCTCAAGGAGAAAGTGAAATGTTTGCAGAAAGTCAGTTTCAAAAAAATGAAATTTCCCTATTATTCTTTCTTTTCATGTCATATTTATTAGCGTACAGTTAGTTTCAAATTTCCTCCAACTTGAATTGAAATTCTAAATTGAATTGATGTTAATTTAATGAAATTTAATCTAATGTTGTTTTAATAAGAAGGTATATAAACAAAAGTAGAATATTAATATTAAAAGAACTGAAAGTAAGTTTGACATAAATGCAGTATTTAATCATCAAAATCTTTCTGCTCTTAATATTTTTTGAAAATTTATTCTTAATAAGATTTGCTCTAACATTTATTCCTAAGAAGTAAATATTTGATTGAAACAGTACTTAAAATTCATTTAAAAATACTCTGAAATTTAAAAAAAAAATTATGGTTCCTTTACTTTGTAGTTACTTTATATTCTGCGACTTATCAATCTCAAGATGTTAATGCTAAAAGAATGGATTTAAAGCAGCAAAGACTTAAAAAATCTTTAACCCAATCTAAAAAATTGTTCTTTTATGAATTGCTAAAGAATTCGTTGTTTAAAACAATTTAAAATGTAAATATTTTATTAACGTTATGTTTATTTAGTTTGTGTTCAATGATGCATCACGACAGCTTAGCAAAACATTAAATAAAGTAAGTTATAAAGATTATTAACAATCAATCCTCTTTAATAATGTTTAAGTTGAAAATTGCTTTAGACCTATTGCTTCAGGAAACAATAGCACAGTTTCATTTCGCGAGTGTCGCGCAGGAATTCATTAGTCTATGAAAATTAGTATGGGCTTAACATAGTGTATTTTCGATCCATGCAGTCTGATTGTTCTTGGCAGAGAGAATGAAGTGAATATTAACGGATTTGAACGTTGGCCAATGAACAGAGCAAACGTGAAATATTATCAAAGTGAGGGGAAAAAGTAATAATAGATCAAATGATAGGTACCCTTGAAAGCGCAAATATATTTATCAGAATGAGAACGTTTTTTTAATATTTAAATTTTAATTACAAGGATTCCAGGTTCGCTGCAATGTCTACTCCCGTTGCATAGACAAAGGATGGTCTCGTATTGAAAACCACCATTTGATATCAATATAATTAATTATATTTAATAGCATTATTGAATAAAATCTAGAATTTTTTTTTCTTTTCTCAGAACCTTCTCCTCCCATCAGATCTTGGCGATATCAAATTTTCACTAACTAGGCGTTACCTGTACTCTGTTATCTGTTGTTTCACTCGTGCCATTTAGGGTCACGTCGACACCGATACTGATGATCCTGTGAGGGGCAGAATGCGCTTATGTTACAGAGCGATAAAAAAAAAAAATACCACAGAGTGCAGAATCGTACCCTTTCATTTACCTTCTCTTTGCTAGAATACGTCAATCCTCAGTAGAATTCTCTAAAACAGTGTTTCTTAAACACTTGGAAGCGACGGGTCTGCTGTAAAGATATTTACATTATTTATTACTATTAATATATATAAGGAAATGTTTTAAGTTTGTTTTATGAAGTTATGAGGCAGGGAGACATTGTAGATAGGCAAGGGTGGAGAGGCTTTAAACCATTAGCTCAAATCGGAAGATACAATTACAACGATGGAAAAATAATATGTCATTTCTTTTAATTTTTATAAAAAAAAAATCCAATGATTTTAGTTTACCTTAGAAACAATAAACATTAGATCTCTTACGATCGAAGTGATTTCTGAGGTTTAAAAAGTTGTTTCACAGAGAATTCTGTAGGAACTATTAAATGCGAGGGTTTGATTATTGGAGACGCTTTTCACAAATAACCATGAAAATAAATGAAAAGACAATAGAGTAATTTAATTTACAAACGTTCATTATGTATAAATAAAACTTTAAAAAAGAAAAGAAGCATTTGAAAATATATTTAAAAAACATAAGAATGTCAAAAATCACAAAAATAAACAAATAAATAAATAAGTATTGCAACTCAATAAAGTTAGTTTAGAGAAGAAAAAAAATTAAATGACAATGACAATGGAGGCAGTGACCTAGTGTTGCCAATCACTCGCTCTACACTAATCGCAGTTGCAGTTGTATAAAGGACTTCAGTCATATAAAGGAAAGTACCTTTAATACATACAGTGGTTGCAAAAATGAGAGGTCGTAAATAGAGGGTCTACTGTATCGTTTTTTTTTATTGTGTTTATAGCACTGCAAGAGAACTGACTCTTAACATGAACATTAAGATTAAACATCCATACCTTTATTAAAATACACTGTACGATCACCTAAAAAGTCTTTAAAAGAAATTGACTGGTTAAATGCACGAGAGTCAAAATTAACGACTTGCAGGTTTTTTTGTTGTTCGATCCAGAGATCATTATTAAGATTAGACTCAGGTTATTGAGCGTTTAAGGTTACAACAACTTTATATTCCCTTTTGAAAATTAATAGGAGAAAAAAAAAGTAGTTAATAAAAACATAGGTACTTGACTATCAGTGTTAAAATAAAGCTTCTCTATCTTTTGACGTTGGTGAAATTTAATACATTGCTGAGCCGTTGCAGCTATAAATCAATGTAATGTCGTCTTCGTCGGCCGAGATCATAGATAGTACAAGGAAGAAGGAGTGCATGCGTCAAACCTTTTCATTTCCTTTATAAAAAAAATCTTAATCTTTTGATATTCATAATGAAGTTGTTCATCAATACAAATGCTTTGACGTTTATTACGCCTATTAAGTTTACAATGCTTAATTACCTTTTTTTGATTGACTTTTTTTAATATTATTTAAAATTATTAAAGGAATCTATTCATAACAGAATTGGAAACTAATGAAGATATTAAAAGTAAGTTGTTCGTTTTTATTTCAGGATAATTTGAATAAATGTTCATAAAAAAAAGGCTTCTGTTGTAATTAAATTACACATAATAATAAACCCAACATAATTCGCTCTTGGTGTTTTGTCTAAATTCTGGTACTTACTGTTTAAATGCTTTATTTACTATTCAAATAATAATTAATTTTGAAACATTCAGTGCTGCAAGTAGTGTGATGCCATGGTTATAAAAAAAATATTTAAAATTTAACAATATAGTTCACATTTGGCTTCTTGTTATTATTATTATTATGTTTGTATGTTTCAAACCTTGGGTTTCCCCAGCAAAAACAATATGGCTGGTCAAGGACCAAAGCGCATATTGCCAAGCGTAAAGACGTGTGCAAGAATGATTAGGGATGTGTGGTTGCGTCCATAAATTTTCTAACTATGCGTGTTGTGTTGAGTACTATAGTCTTCTGCAGTTGTGCATAAGTGTTTTTGTGAGACTGTGGTGCAAAGTGTTAGGTCAATACAGTAATCAGACATTTCATCATTATTAATTTTAAACCTAAAACCGCAGTATTCTGAATCAGGTCTTTTTATTGCCGAGATTTTTCTGTTTTCCATTGTTAATCTAGTGGTTAGCAGTAAAATTCTATAATTTTTTTTTTATGGTTGGATGATTGGGTCTTTCTTCATGGTCGCATAATAAATTCGCTGAAAGAATGTAATATTCTAAAGAAAAAAAAAATCGAAAAAAAAATTAGGAACTTATGGAATAGATCAACCTTTATATCAAAAGGTAGTTTTCTTTAAATTTTAGACATTACTCTTTTAATAGCTGTTATTAGTCTACTATTTAAAGAAACATTGTTTTTATTTTTTCACTGATATTTGAACTGGTTTTTTTTTGTTTGTTTGTTTGTTTTTTTTTTCTTATTTTTGTGAACTTATTTACAACTGAATCATTCACACAAACAATCTTGTGACCAACAAAAACTTTCAATTTTTAAAGAGGGATAAAAATTATTGCTTATTTTATGCTTATATAATGTTTTATGTTCACTTCATCTTAATATTAAAGTAAATCCTTTACTTACCTGTTAATTCTTATTTTCATTTAATTGTGTTAATAGTTGCGTTACTGACAGTTATATACATACATACATATTTATAACATACTAGTTACAACGTTATTCATGTGAACAATACTGCTATTAAATTTATTATCAAAAAGTATAATTACAATTGAATACGCTTCAAACTCATTGTTCATCAAATTATAAAAAAAAAAAAAAAAAACAAGAAAGAACAGAAAAAGAAATTAAAAAAGTTTGAAAGCATTTAGTTATATTATAGTGGTTAAGGATATGAGCTACTTGTAGGTCTATCATTGTAATAAAAATTGATGATATACCGTTAAATACTCAAGAAACGAATAAAAAAAAGTAGTTCAATAAAAAAAAAGATTTTCGGAAATCAAGTCAAATCTGTTAAAATAGTTCTGCCAAATTTGTTTGTAACTTTGATTATTTAATTTAATGCATATCCGAGAATTTCAGAAGTATCAGTGTAAAACTACCAAAGCTTATTAAGTAGTTTTCTTCTTAAGAAATACACAGATCATCTACAAAAATCTGCTATAAAACCTATTTCCAAAATAAATTTTAAAATACCGAGAGTAACATGTTTTAACATAACAGGAATGTTGTTCTTAAATATGTTTGTTCTTGTAAGAGTTTCAGTAGCTATTTCATTCGTAGTCTGTTAAAAAAAAAAAAAAAAAAAAAAAATGAGATAGTTATAGGCTTTGTTTCTGTTAACTTACAGTAGCCTAATAACTAATTTTTTTAAATCAATAGACATGAAATCAAGTTTTACAAACTTGTTTTTTTATTACCTTTTTCTTTTTGGATATACATTGTACTCAGATTATAATCACTTAATGTTAATTTTTTTGAAAAGAATTTCTTCTTGAAAATCAACTCAAAAAGCTCTTCAAACAAAAGCTTCTTTTAAAAAAATCTTAATTGTTTTCAGTCAGTTGAGTAAATTTGGCTTCACTTTTGTCCGACCTTGCACTGGACATGAAGAAAGTGTTGTGAAGTGCGTCTGTTAGCTTGATGGCTTGGTAGACAGGCCGCTGACAAGACAAAAAGAAACGGAGGACACGTTTTAAGCTTTCTCGTCACGTCATTGGTGTGTGTGCTCTGTCTCACTGAAGTTGCCGATTGTTGGCTGTGGTGTCGCTTCAATCAACATCGACCATCTAAGATAGTGACGGAATTTCGTTACACATACCTTAAAACTAAGTACTGCTGTTTTTCTCCCACGTTCTTTGCTTCAATTAATTTTTTGCAGACATTTCATTAACTCAGAGAGACCTCTAAATGTCACGGTTTTGCCATCAAATTAGCAGATTATAAAGATATACATTTATGACCAGAGCATTTACGGAGAATAATGGATCGAAGTGAATGTAAAGATTCTAAGGGCGTGTTTGTTGTAATAGAGATGCAGTTAAATTTAAAAGATCTTCATTCGAAATTTTCGTTGTTATTATTCACACAAACACTATCACAATGAGATTCCAAATTTATGTGGAATTTGTAAAACATAAACCTTTTAACTTCTAATAATAAATTATACTTTAATACGTATACTAAAATTATTCTGACTACTAAGAAGTACAAAGAAGTATCATTTCCTAACTTTCTGACTATACTTGTGATGCTGATACATTCGCTTCTCTCTATTTCTACGTAGATATTTACTAGTCGTTTGATTCTCAACATTTTCTTGTTATCAGACAACCAATTGCAGATATTATTATTATTGATACAATGTACATTTAGGATTGATATCGTATTTCTGTTATCTCCTTAACAAGCTGTTAAATTTTGTATTGTTTCTTGTATTTTTTATTACTTCCAAATTATTGCTGTTTGGTAGATTTTTTTGTTTCGTTTTATATGTTACCCGTAAAGTGGGGTAACTTTGCACCACTTTTGACATGAAACTTATGCTTTTGCTGAAGTTTTGGCTTATTGGTTACAACTTAGCCCAACCATGTAATCAAACACTCTCTACACATCTTGGAGATTTAATTACAAATAGGATTTTAACATTCAAGATATATTTTGGGGTGTCTTAAGGACAGAACATTAATGGTGCAATGTTACCCTTGGCTGGGGTTACTTTGCACCATCAATTTATTTCAATGACAGGGAAGCTATTATAGCACAATGGTGCAATGTCACCCCACCAAGGTGTTATTTAGCCTTTATTTGTGTACATGCGATTAAAAAAAACTCTTCATTTATCAAGAGAGACTACCAATACATGAAATATGTTAAAAAATACATTCAACTTTGTATTACAATAAGACCACTTGACATGTTTTATAAAAAATTGCCAGAAATTGTAACAAACAAAACACAATCATGCCCGAGTGCACCAAACTTCAGTTAACTTTGATGACTGTAGTTTGGACGGAGCTAAAATTAGTGAGGGGTGCTGCTCCAGAAAAATTTTAGCCTTTGTTTTAAAATTGTATGAAAGGAAACATGTATAAAAAAG
>JAFIDM010009631.1:177867413-177904264 GCA_023159025.1 Thereuonema tuberculata
TATATATATATATATATATATATATATATATATATATATAAAACGTTGCAGCGAAGGCTTCCCTTTATTTTTGAATGTATAAAATAAATGACTTTCTCGGGCTGTACTGATAACAAAAACTAAAATACGTAAATGAGTAAGATCTTTCCATTCATTGCTGAAATCTACAATTTTTTTGTATCAATTTAAAAACTAAAATAAAATTAGGTAGTAAAAAATTGTAAATCTTGTGTTCTATGTAATAATAACAAAAATAATGAAATATTTTTGTAATTTACTAACCAGCTGAAATGACTCCTTCATGAAATCTCGTAAGAGGAAATATAGAAAAGTGTTTAAAAAAGTAAAAAATTAACAAAATGTTAATTTTTTGCAGTATTTTGCGACAAACCTTCAGATGATAGCAATGTTTGGAAAGCATAATTAGGTTGATATTTATTAAAAGCTACATTAATGATTTTATTTTTATTTTTCTCTTTTTAATTAATGTTGATCTTTTGAATTAAAATCTAACTCGAATTGATGACTTATCTTAATAGCTTCAGATGACAATGAAACATTAACGAAACATCAGATATTCGTTAAGACAGGGCAAAAGTTAAGAAATTAATTGCTTGGATCATTTTATGTAAAAAAAAAGCTTATATCAAAATCTGTGTCTGAGTTTCTAAAACGCCTGACTTTCAGTGTACGGTATTTAGAATAAAATGGTAAAATGATAATTATTATATTTAATTCTTAAGTTGTCTTCCAGGTTTTCAACATCGAATATGCCGATATTGTGCATGTTTATGGATTGTTTGAGAAAATCTATTATTTGAGAATTTCCTCTAAGCAATAAAATTCCAAATGTTGGAAGGATTTATTATTTTTGTCTATTTTTTTTTTTTTTTTAGCTGAGGGGAAGGAGGTTGAAAAGTATAAAATTAATGCGTACCTTCAAGAAAACATTTGAAAAAGTTTTGTAAGCGTAGAGAACAATTGTAAATTTTTACAACCAATTATATTCAGTTTTGGTATTTTAAATTATTTTGTTATATGTTCTTCGCATTTAATTTTTTTTATAAATATTCGAAATCTGACCATATTAATATTCTAATTGTAATGACTAAAGCAATTAAACTAGTAATAGATTTTCTTGCGTCAATTAGTAACAGTGGTTTCCAACCTGAATTTCACGGACCTGTTGAGTCCTCAGAATTTCGCTTAAGATTTCAAATAAAATTGTATGGATCGATACAGGGTCGCCCAATTTTTAAAATTTGTTATTGCTTGTGACGTTTAAAATAAGCACCACAATTATAATGATGATAATAATAATAGTAGTAATTTTTTATTATCCATTGATAATACACTGATCAATTATTAGATACATTTATTAGTAAAGTTTTTTTTATTATTATTATTATTTAGGTTTCCTGGATTAAAGAGAGAATAAAACTTTTTAATCAAAATGTTTACTATAGGTTTCAATATTTGTAATATCGTAATTCACTTTTCGTTACAACAGTCTAATTGTACTTAAAAAATGAAAATGTTATAAGTAAATAAAATATACCAAAATGTATAAAAACTTGTAATTGAAGCCATTGCAAAAGAATAGATAAGTAATTGTCTTTATTTAACATCATAATTTACAATTCGTACTTTGCATAATTTCTCTTTAATACTGCGATTTCTTAACGGTGCTACTAACTAAAAATAAACTAGTTACGTTTATTTGTTTTAAGACTGGATGGTTTAAAATCCTATAATCAAAAATGTGCTTTTTCTTGATTTTAATCCGTTTGTTTTTTTACTTCAGTGCATTTTTATGGTTGTAAAGTCTTTAAACCTGGCTGTAGTCTTTGCCAACATCAACTTTCCTTCGTGTATTTTTCTAAGAGACCTGTCAGGTGTTGACACCAAGAGAAACAACGCTTGATACTCGTCAGCGATTGTGGCTGTAAATTTACAATTCCCAGAAGAGTGTTACCAAATTGACAGTGAGAAACTGAAGAAGAAGAAGATAGAGACTTCAAAGATTGGCAAGAAGCTTGTGCCATCGTTACTTCCTTCATGTTTCTCGTGTTTTTTTAAACATTTTTTTAAAGGATGAATCTTCAAATATTTTGTTTAATATTATTAGTAATTGATATCATTGAAACTGAGTATTGGGATTTTTATTATTTCTTGTAATCTTTTGTCATTTTCCTTAAGAACATGCTTAGCTCTTAAATTGAGTCAAATGACAGTTTAATAAATGTGAAATGTAGATAAATTAAAACACTTTGTGATTTAAGCATCAAAGCATTGAATAATTCATTCAGTTCAGTAAAGATAAAATGAAATCACGTGGTCTTTAGTGATTGATTTGTTCTCAAGCCTCTTTAATGTTTATAATGTAACATTTAAGAAAAAGTTTAATTTAAATTTTGTTTGCTATTGTGACTTATAAAAAGCGGATAATTAATATTGCAACCGAAAGTCCAGAGCCATCAGTGCTAAAGTCACTTCTCATTTTGTCTGAACCATCCATTTAGATTTTCCATTACAGTTGACTCGCGATAATCCGACAGTTACGGGACCGAGGGGGTGTCGGATTACCAAAGGTTGATTTTTTAAAACTGAATTTTGACTTCTAAGGCAAGAAAATTTAAGTTGTTTTGTATATACAGTACTGTACATACTAGAGTACGTATATTGTTACAATACATAATGAGTACGTATTTTACGGCCATTGAGGATATAAAAAAAAACTCATTAGGCATAGTTGTACACAAATGAATACGTATGTATGTAATACTAATTTATTACTGTATTTATGTCTTAAAGAAATAAAATTACAGCATATAATGTAAAATATAATTTTATGTCTTAAAATAAAAAATAAAAATACGTACGTATGTATTTACGGCTTAAAAAATCTGTAATAGTTTTTTGTTTCTTCTGTCGTAAAGAGTCTGTCATGGCTTTTTCTTGAATATCTTTTAACATTAAAATGTTCTCATAGTTAAGTTTCCTCTCCTCACACCAATGTATCAAAGTGTTTGCAGTCGACATAACTTCATCGCAAGTGATTGAGCATTTCACCTCCGTGACCGTTGGTTTTCGAACCAACCTCCGAGCATGTCGGACTGTCAAATGTCGGATTATCGCGAGTCAACTGTATTTTTCATCTACTTTCCTAGGAAAGTAAGGGGACGATCATTAATTACGTGAGGTGTTTTTTAAAAAATTTGGACTCCCCCCCTCCCCCTTGGTGAGATTTGGTGAGATTTTGCCGGACCCCCCCCCCCCTCCCCCTTGGTGAGATTTCAAAAATTTTAACAACCAAAAGAAAAAAAACAAAAACGGAAATCTTGCTATGATATATATTTTCTCTGAATGAAAAAGTTTACGTGAGATTTTCGTTGACCCCCCCCTCCCCCTTGGTTATTTTTGGGTGTTTTTGCCCGACCCCCCCCCTCCCCCTTTTGACCTCACGTAATTAATGGATGTCCCCTAAGGCTCATCAGATCGCTCAGTCTGTGTCCCTCCTCTCTCCCCTAATACCTTTTGAACTTCGGGATTCTTGAAACTTTGTATGCCTATTTAAGGACTAGAGACGATGTCACTTGTAAATCTTTTCCAGGGATCTTGAAAATAGAGCGAGAAGGTGACAACAATTCCCATAGGAAAGCAATGGAATTTAAACAATAGATTTCCGTCATATTTCTATGAATATTCCATTTTCTTAAATAACGAATATTAATCCTTTATCCATTAATTTGCGCGTGATTAAAATGATCAAAATGAATCAGTTCTAATTAATTTCAGTAATTAATGAGGATTATTTAATTTTTTTCAGAAAATGGAACATTTGCATTGTTTGTATTCAACTTATATTAAAAATATAAAAGTAGGTTTTTCGTTTTTTGTCGTTTTTATGACTTTAAAAAAAAAATAAGAAATTTTTAAGAAGTAACATTTAAAGAAAGTTACTTCTTGTTAAAATAACTACATAAATAAATAAATAAATAAATAAATAAATAAATAAATAAATAAACCTTTGTCACATAAATCTCTGATATATGTCCTACAGTAAAGTAGGATCAATCCTAGTTCAATAAAATAGGGTTAATGTGTTTGTTAATTTCAACCAAAAGAAAGAAAAAAAAAGTAACTTTCTCGCTCATGATTTAAGCGAAATAAGCTTTTCTTAAATTACTGTTAAAAGTTGGTTTCTTCATATTTTTCACTATAATGTAGTTTACTCGTGAAACTGAATTTAAAACAATCCAAAAGAAGTAATCAGACAGTGATTGTTTTCGTGTAATTGAAATGCAAATAGTAGGTTGTCCACCCGAAGCATTACAATAATAGCAATGCTGTCATTTTAACAGCATTTCAAATAACTTCTCTTTTTTTATTATTTAAAAATGTTGTCCAAGAAATACAACCAAAAAGTAGAATGACATTCCGAGAAATAATAAAGGTGTGATTTTTCGTTTCTTGGTATTTTGTCTGGTTTGCTTCTCGTCCCCACACCCATTGAAATGATGTTGAATGGCGGAGAAAATTGTACCATTATACCGTATGTAATATTTTTCAAAGGCATTGACTGATGCTCACAATGTAGCATATGCCTCTTAAGTTTCTATTGATCAGAATTTGATGTTCATTAACACGTTTTCATTTACAAACTGATAAGTAACTAATATTAATAATTACGAATTATTGAGATCTAAGAATTTCTAGGACATTGGGTAGGACTGTTTATTGATATATTCCTATATAAATAGGAATATATTACATTTTATATTAGATATTTGAAGATTCTATGTATTCTATTTATATTTAATGCAATATTTCCATTTTATTATTTACTGCAGTAGAAAATGTAATTGCCAGTGTAGTTGTAGACTGTAAGATTTCCACATATTTAGCATTTAGAGAAATTAAAAGCAGCGAACGTCCTTTGAGGTTGCAACCTAAAAAATTCTAGAAATTGTTAGTGAAAAGAGGGTAGTTATTATGATAAGAAGTACCTAAACTCTGTTTTATTTAATCGGACAATAGCCCAATCATCAACTGGCCAGATGATAGCCAATTTTTCTGCAAAATAATCATCTTTTATTTTTCTTGTTGAAAATGTTAAAAACTTTTTATTTTTATCATTATTCCTTTTCTACATTCTTTTGAGGTCAAAAATCTTTCATCTTAATGACAGGTAGAAAGACCTAAAAACAGAGCATTTCAAATAAAATCAGCAGACTTTATGTACTGTATGTCAGTGTTTCTCAACCTTTTAGTACTTGCGACCTAATTTTCAATCACCCCCCCCCCCCCCCCCCCCCCCCCCCAATAATTTTTTAAATCTGTTCAACCAAAAAAAAAAAGCCTCTAAACCTATCTGGTCAACCAAAAAAAAAAACCAAACCTAGTTTTTTAATAAGATTTTTTTCTCGATATACTCGCGCCCCCCCTTTAGTTTTATCACGCCCCCCTAGGGGGGCGCGCCCCACAGGTTGAGAAACGCTGCTGTATGTGGTTAATAATAACTACTTTTTTATCATTCTGGAAGAGGAATCTCTATGAAAACGAATTTCCTTAGGTTTTTATTTTTTTGCCATTTCCATTTATTCATTCAATCAACATTTGATCATCATTCAAGTCTATTATTAATCTTTTTAATATCGCTTTTAATGGAGTACATTAAAGACAGGTTAGAAGATACAAATGGGACCAATATTCTGATAAATTGATTAGAGGCGAGCTGAAATTAATTCCAGAGAAATCAAAGATTCATATATGAATAAAGATAATATAATTTCATTAGTTTTATTGAAACTATGAAGGGAAAATTAAAAAGTTTTTTGTCAAACTGAACAACAACATAAGACCGTTATATCTCTGTTCGATATGTTTCGTTGGTCATAACAGTCTAAGCCAGGGATTCCCAAACTTTCTTTTGACTGTCGAGTCCTTCAGGGAATCCTTGACCTTTAATCGGGACATCCATTCTTTTAATTAATACAATTCTATATAAGTCATCATTAAAGGATGTTGAACAAGGTTTCCTAAGGCCAAGAATCCTAGGTTATACGACTCGACAAGATATCAAGCAATTTTTAATGAAAAGTGCAATGGTGTAGTATCGATATTTTTTGCGTTAATAATTTTCAATCGATCATCTATAGACCCTTGAGTGATTGTCCACCACCAGGAATGCTTTATCGACTCCTCTAAGCTGTTTATCATAGATAGTCATGAAGTCGAAATATTTTATTACATTTATTACACTAAACTTTCGTGTCTGTCAGTCCAACACATCAACAAATGGACTTTCATTGTTCTATGAACTTTAATCTAAAAAAATATAAATACTATTATTTGCTTTGGATCTAAATAGAATCAAATATTATATAAAACTTTGAGCTGAGTGTACTCTATCTTATAAATAAAAACTATGTACAGGCAGCCCTCGTTTTACGCCGGTATTCCGTTCTTACAGTGGCGTCGTAAATCGAATTGACGTAAAATGAACCCATCACATAATGTAAACTAGGGAAGATGCGGTTCCACAAATCCAAAAATATACTGTTTTTATTTAATGAAACTATGTTAATGTAAGTTTTTACGAATAACATTAATGTAAAATATTTATGTACTTTCATAGACCTACTAAATTATTATTTATTATTTTATATTAACTTAATTATTACAAGCATACCGTATCAAGTGTATCAAGATACTCACCGAGAAGCCCGAATCCGCACTAGTAGATTTCCCTTTACCGGATATGGACACTTTTATTTTTTTAAAAACTTTTATTACTATTAATTGTAAATATGTATTTATTACAGACAATCAACGCGGGATGACTGAGCGAAATAAAAGTGAGGAGGGGTGGAGCCACGTGGAACGAGTGAGTGGAGCCTACGTACAGAAGTTAAAGTTGATTACGTTCACCGTTTATGGCTGCATTTTAGCTCAAAAAATTTAATTTTTCTTTTTTCGCATTTGAAATTTTTTTTTTAAACTTATATTTTCCCTCATTTTGGCCTAAATTCTAAACCTGCGTAAATCTGAATCGTCGTAAATTGAACCGTCGTAAAACGAGGGCTTCATGTAATCACTAGATACCATACATTGTGACTATTATTTCATGTAGCATTATTTTCTTAACTAATTCTGTTTTTATTGATTCCCAGCTGTTCAGAAAATGAAATGAATTGGACAGTATGTTGTAAATGGGTATAGGAAGTAACAAAGTCAAATCGAATTAAATCTAAAAAATTACGAAAAACCATGTTTATTACTTATCATATTTATGTTCTCTGGAAAACGTTAATGTTACTTCATTCACTTTGCTTTAGTTTTGTTATAATTTAGAAAATTTTCAACTTTACTTTTCAACTTTAGTAATTAAACGGAAAAAAATAAACTGCAACGATTTTTTTTTAGTTTTTTTAAAATGTTTATTTCTAATCTTTCCAATCGTGTAGTAATGCCCAAATCACACCAGCATATTTTTTCATCATTGATTTGCTTCGTTGAAAATGACCATTGTTTTCACTGAAGTAATCTTTTCCTTAATTCCACCTTATAGACGAAACATGATGAAACAGCGCATATAATTGGCAGAGCGCTAGCCAATCAGAGTTGACTCGATATTATGGCGAAAGGTTTCCCCAGTTTACGAAAAGACGGTGTTTAATCTTTTTTTTAGAGGTTAAAATCGTGTTTCGGCAACGCAATTTCGGTAGAATTTGAAATGACTTTTAGCAAGCTATCAATCTATTCGAAACTAATTGTATATTGTATTCAAGCATCTCTACTATTTAAGCGAATGCGAGGTGAAACAGCGGCAAATCATGACAGGCATCAGCGGACGTAACGAACTGAAGAAGAAATGAAATCTCTCTTTAAAAAGTTGTCATCTGCAGATTCTAACGCATAAAATTAATTTATTTCAGTAAAAATATTGTTTATTTTCGAAAGATAATCTCCTCACTGTGAAACTTAATTTATAAAAGCCTTCCGATTCACTCGAAACGGTGGAAAAATGGCGCCGGTTGACTTCTTCGTTCTTGACCTCGTCTGTTCTGATTGGAGCTTTCACTAATTGCTATCGTTGAAAACTTCGATCGGATAGAACAGTTTCTAAATTTTTTCATCGTTGAAAACAATGATGAAAATGGTCAAGTGAGGCAAATCACACGATCGTAGACCTCAAAGATAGGGTCAATGATTGAAAACAATGATGAAAAATATGCTGGTGTGATTTGGGCATTATTAATCTAACAGGGCGCATTGCTGTATGTCAACAAAAATCTTTCACTTTCTCTGTAAGCAAGAAGAAATCTTTTTCTAACATAACTGAGCAATTGGCAAAGAAGGTTTTCATCAAAATGTCAGAATATCTCAGAAATATTCAGCAGAAAAATGAAAAGTGAAAATCCTAATTACTTGCCAGTTCTTCCTCTATTGCCACAAGAATTAACTGTAGACAATATTCTGTAACTGACTGAGGAATTTCATCCTCTTCCAACACAATCCTACAAATTCTTATAAAACCTGATCAATTAAGACAACTCACTTAAATTCAAGCTATATTTAAGTAAAAATCTGTAAATAATATAATGTAATAAATAAATAAATAAATATATAAATAAATAAACAATTAAATAAATAAAAATAGATAGAAATTAAAATAAAAAGGAAATTAAAATAAGAGGTACAACACACTGGAATGTGATGTCATTTAATATGTTTTTTTGAAATTTTTTATTTCCGCTTTTGAACAATTTTAAATACACTTACTAAGAAAAAATCTACTTTGGGGATTGCTGTCTGTGAGGAGGAGAATAAACTTTTGTTGACATCCTCTAATTGCTTGTTGACCATAGCCGAAATTCCTGCTTCAAATACCAGACATGGTCGAAGCCTGCAAATATCATACAATTGTGCCAACAACATATGTTTGTTTAAACATAGCCTCAGTTCCCGTCAGCCACTCGACTTTAATTTTTATTTTTGATATCAGACGTTCATGGATTTGGCTGCGCATAAGATCAGAAACAAACTCTCAAAAACTTTCAATGGTTTCTTATAATAAATAAATAAATAACTAAATAAATTACAATGTATTGTACAACAATAATCTATTTAAAACTTTCAATGTAACTTTGCACGTAAGAGTCAACTGTTCAACAAAAAAAGAAAGAAAGCAAGATTAAGGGTTCAAATAAAAATGAAAGGGAATTTTATTTACCAATTTGCAGAATATTAAAATTAAAATGAAAACCAATCTCTAACCAAAACTATATAAATATTGGAGAAAGGAGGATAGCATCAGACCTCGATCTGCCAGAACCACAACCTCTCTTTATCCTTATATATTATTTCTCAAAGGTGTTTTTTTTTTGTCGGAACGCCATAACTAACTTAATATTTCATCAAAAATCAATGATTGAGACATCATTTTGAAGATTACGTCCCCCGCTAATGACGAAAAATAAACAAATTGTTTAAAATTAATGTTTTCGTTAAAAAACTTTATTTTAAAACCCTTTTTATAAAAATGTAGACACGCTTTAACAGAAGCGACTTATCTTTCGAAAGCGAAACAACATTTTAAATAATGCTACAGCGTCGTAAACTTCAAATATATTCTTTTTTGAATAAAAATGCACTTTAAAATGATATTTCATCGTTTATTTAATAAGAACAGATAAAAAAACAAACAAAGATTTATATTTTAATAAAAATAAACGATTAATTTTAATAAAAAACATAAACATTTGTCAACTTCTCATATATTATTTCTCAAGTGTTTTTTTTTTTTTTATTTCCCTTAATACTTCATTAAAATCAATGATTGAGATATCATTTTGAAGATTACGTTCACCGCAAATGACGAAAAATAAACAAATTGTTTAAAATTAATGTTTCTGTTAAAAAACTTTATTTTAAAAATCTTTTTAGAAAAATGTAGAAGGCGCCATCTATTGACAATCTGTTCATTTATTTATTTCCACATTACCATTCGGTGACTGATCAAGATACCATACGAATTATTTGCATGGATCAACCTTTTTATAAAAATGGAGAAGGCGCCATCTATTGACAATGTATTTAACTAACATGCACGACAGCTGTTGGATTTGTTTATTGTTTCTAGAAGGTGGTTTTTTTGTTGCGAATTATTCGCACGGGTCAACTAGTTTTATTTTTATTTTTTCAAGTATTTCAATTAATTTGAATTGCAAAGTATTGGTACTAATACTTTGATGAAATTAACTATATAGACCTATATATATTTTGTTAGTTATCTTCAAATTACAAATAAATAAATAAATAAATAAATAAATAAATAAATAAAACCAGTTGAGCTTCTACTGCAGGAGTGTACAGGAAGTCTGAGGGCCAATATTTTTATAAAAGTTCTGATGGAGGGCCGCAGCATCCCATCATCCAACCATTACTATATCTTACTAATTAATGATTTGATAATTTACAATAATTATTAATAATAAATGTAATTTATATAAACTTCAAATTAACAATTAATGCGCTAGTTGTGTTTCATTCCAGCATTCCAATACTAAAAAGTAGATAAATATCCCAAGTAATAAAAAAGTTGGTCAGAATTACTAATGTACCGTATCGTCGTATTTTAAAAGAGAGGTAGGACGTTTCAACCTTATCTGAGGTTATTATCAACTGTGATATTCGAAGAGGATATCCTCTTAGTAAATATACCCTCGTTACTTCACGACGCAATACATAACACTCTATGGATAACGTCGCAGATAAATTACCACGCCAAAACAACAAATCCATCAACCTTGAATATTTCCGTGACAGTACAGTTGCAGCAACGCAAAGGATTTACTCGACTCCGCAAATAAGCAAGTGCTATTTTAATTTCACCTACTATAAAGCATATTATTTCAATCATACCATGAAGGCTATCAACCAGTTAATTAGCATCACTAAAGTCCTCAACGCCGCCAAGGCACATGTCAATTTCAGCAGAACTTGTTTAACAGAAAAAACTGTATACAGAAAGCCCAGTCATACTAGCAAAATTGTAGATTACAGATCCAACATTCCCAACCATACAAAGAGTAATATTTTGTTCAACTACTTCCATTGAGCCTTCAGGTTAATCACAAACAAAAACCTTCCCAATAAGAAATAGAATACTTGCACCAAGTATTCATCCGATCCAACTATCCCATTGAATTCATTAAAAGAAATTGCAACAAAGCAAAATATCGCGTAAGTAACCCAAATAGCATCAATAATGAACAGAAGTAGTAAATATGCTATCATCCCATTTATAAGTGGAATTAATAATACATTAAAACAAAATAGTGATAGCGATTAGTAAACCAATCACAATGCTTCGCAACATCTTCTGATACGTATAAGAAAATATAATTGATATTGCTTTAATTTCCTTATTATTATAAATTTGATTGTTGCGAATGCAAAAGGCGCAATTGTTGCGATTATTGTGATTGTTGTTGAGCTGTATTATAAATGTGATTGTTGCGAATGTAAAAGGCGCAATTGTTGCGATTGTTGTGATTGTTGTGATTGTTGTTGAGCTGTATTATAAATGTGATTGTTGCGAATGTAAAAGGCGCAATTGTTGCGATTGTTAGGATTGTTGCGCTAATGATATCTATCCACAGACGGACAGACAAAGCGGGAATATAATCTTTTGACACTTGTATCAGAAGACTAAAAGTACTTGAATAAATATAAAATTCAAATAATCAACAAATCCAGTAACAAGATGGACCCTCACTTTTCTACCAATATTCCTGCGAATATTCCCCTGCAATAATTCATCCTGCAATAATTCCACTAAGCAATACATAGGTTTTACTACCAAACCTTATCAAAAAGAATAAAGCAGCACCAAACCAACTATAAAAACAGGGATATATTCAAATCCAATTTATTTCTGCATAGTAAATGTACTACCCACACCCCTAATTTTTCAAAGTCTCATGTAATAGACCAGGCCACAAATATCTTCTCTCTCACATTAAGAGATTGCCAACACTCCCACTTTTAACCATGAACTCTCTAACTGCGTCATAAGGCATTATTTAAACCCCTCTCACCTCGTCGAATATCACAGTTGATAATAACCTTAGATAAGGTTGAAACGTCCTGCCTCTCTTTTAAAATACGACTATAAATTACATTAGTAATTTTGACCAACTTTTTTATTATTTGGGATATTTATTTACCTTTTAGTATTTATACCAATCTCCCAGCCTATAGTAATTCCAATACTTGTAAATCTTGAGACAGTTGCTATTGCAAGTTAAGACATTTTTCAATGTATCCGTTGACAGGAATGTAAAGACTCAAAATTAATTTTTAAGTTTGACACTACCGGTCCGCAGCAAATATACCGGGTGGCGTCGGGTTGTGCACCCCTGGTCTACATGAATAAAATCAGCGTATAAGTTTATAAAGTTAATTTAAAATCGAATAGTATTTTAACGTGTAACAAACAATATTTTCTCTAAAAACGATCAGGATACATATTACTTAAAAAAATGTTTTTTTTTTGTTCTTTTTTTAATATACAGTATAAATAACTTATTAAAAAAAAAAAAAAAAACCCTGCCTGGACAGTTTCGGTCCATTTTGAAAGAAGTGTCCATCTTCAGTTGAATGTGTGATAAGTTACCCATAATTAAAAATTAATCTGCAAGAATCTGTAAATATAAAAGCTTTGAGGCTCCTGTTAGATTAGGTCCTTTATTTATTTTTAGTAATTTACAGAAATTTTATAGATCCATGCATCAACAAGATAGAATTTCTGATTATCTACATGAGTCCCACTTTTCGATGATTCGCTCTTTCAACCCTTTTCAGTGTTAACAAGAACTCATATATTCGCTCTTTCGAACTGTTTCATCAAGTTTCCACGATCTTCTGTGCGGTTTTGCAAACACCGCAATTTTTTCTTTCAATCATCTAGGCGCCAACTTTTCGTTCAGTCTGAGTATAGAAACATATTGTACTTTTGTGTATATATATTCACTCATTCGCAAGATGTATATTGCGTTATTTAAGTTTTGTGGTGGCCAAAATACATTTGTGGGCTAATTAAGACTGAGTTCCATATTTTGACGATTTCTGATTTTCGACAGAGCTCTGGGTCCCTAACCTGTCGAATAAGAGGACGCCTGTATTTTTAAAACTTGTACTAATAGGACGCTTTTGAAACTTGCCATTTTGGTATTTTTTTCCCTTCTCTCCAATTCTTTCCTGAAACATCTCATTTCAGAAGGATCGGTCCTGTAACATTTCGTCTCTTTTATTAATAATTATAAATCCTTGATTTAATAACACTTCGTTTTACAATTTGATTCGAAACATTTATTTCTTACGAATCCTGTGACCGTGATTCCGTTCAATCTGAAAGTTTAAGTGTTTCCAAATCTTTTTGTCATTTTCGGTCTACTTCCTATAAGACAAATGACGTTGTCCCGCCTTCTCTGGCATAAGAACAATGAAGTCATTGATTCCCGCCTAAGTGAAGCCATTCTTAGCTTAACAATGTGTTCACAGCAGGTTAATTGTTACCCACAAAATCCTATCGAGGTTTAGAATAATTCAGATTATTATGAATCGGGTGTGATGCAAGTTTAGTGTATAGGAATTTCTTTGATTGGAAACGAACTTATTAGCAATATCTGAAACTAGATAGAACCTTACGTATAACCTTAAAATCGTTATACGTATTATCTATAGATTTAATCAAAATTTGTTATGGGCAGAGAAATCAAATCACGTGCCAGTCGTCATCTTGGAAGTATCCGAACGTTCACTGCACTCCGTCAGATACTGAGTTTCTTCTTGTTCTTTTGTCATTTCGAGTTATTATTGGCGCTCCTTAAAATATATATCTGAAATGATATAGTGTTGTGCTACTTAGTAATGACGAACCTCAACCTTTACAAAAGCTGTTGTCTAATCTGTAGTTGAGGAACCAATGACTTTCTTGATTTGGGCAATTAAGTGACAATGATGATTTTCCCTATTATATGTATTTTTACTAAAACATCAAAACAAAACAAAAACAAAAAACAGTCAAATTCTGTGAATTTCGTGTATTCTTGAGGGAAATCGTCTTCATTAAAGTCCGAGAGATGGTTCATGGCCTCCGGAAAAAAAGCCTATTTTTTTTTTTTTCCAGGAATGTAAACCTTTGCGAATGGACGAATTGTCTGATTACTCGCGAAAAAAACATGAATAAATGAAACTCATGTTATGAAATATGCTATGAAGTAATGAAAATGATTTTCTTATAATCAACAACAATTCATATACAGTCAAACTTGGATAATTCGAAGTTGAAGGGACCAGAGAAAAATATCCAAAAATTCGAATTAATGTATTCTCTCAAACAGAAGAGATAAATAAAAAAGATTAACTCCACGATAAAAGATTTAACACATAAACGTTATCTAAGAATACTGCTACATTTTTTTCATTAAACATTTTTTACTAGCGTAATTATTCATCACTTTAAAAAAAAAAAGGCAGATATTTTTAATTGCGTCATTGAAAGCAATCTTTGAGTCATAGCATACGATTCTAACTTATCAATTGATATAAAAATACATTCAACCCTCGCTTTTGTTTTCCTTAGAAAGTCCGTTAAAATAAATACTGTATCTTAGCTGAGAAAAGTTTCAAGAACAATTTTTACGTAATAATTTAAGGACAATCGTACAAAAAATTCGAATTATCCACGATTTTTTAACATTATTTTAATATAGAATTCTAGGGACCGAGCAAAAAATTCGAATTATCCAGAAGGTACACTAAGGTTCAGAAATAAAAGACAACAAGTAAGGTAGACAACATGTTTATTAGCTCCGTGTTTACAATATGACAGCAAGGCAGGGCCGGAATATCGCATAGACAAATGAAACAAATGTCTACGTTTTTTGAAGGGCCCGGTCTTGAACAGATAGGTTTCCAACGTTTTTTTTTTTTTGGTTGAACAGATAGGTTTATACCCCTAAAACCCCTGATTTAACATTTTTTTTTCTTTCAATTTATTTGCGTCCTCCTTTTCATTTTAGAAAAAATGGTCCCCTTACTATTTTGGAAAGATTTGTAAATAAAATAGTGTACTTTTTCTTGTGGGAGAGGTAGGGGGCCCGGTCTAGAAGAAAATGTGAGAAGAAAATTAACCAAAGCGGGATAATCCGGCCCTGCAGCAAGGTGTACATACAGGTTCGTAGTAAGTGCTCAAAGTTCCTTCCATCAACACTAATACTCGCCACAAGCTGGATTGAAGGAAAGCAACGCAGTAGAAAGTGATGCATATGCAAATATCAGGAGCATTATGTCAGAGATGGCGTGAGGGCATCAATGGAGTCACGTTCTCTTTATCGATGAGTCATTTCAGTCTAATAAACGATTCTTGGCGCCAGTTGATACGGAGAGAGGTAGGAACACGCTTCCATCCCACTAACATCAGGGAAAGAGGCCGTTGGGCAAGGCCGTAGCTACCACCGGGGCAGCCGGGGCACTGCCCCGGGGCCCCCGAGCAAAGGGGGCCTCCGAACGAAGGGGGATTTTTTTTTTACGAAACCATAATCACTTGTTGCCCCGGATTGTCGTTTTTTTTGGTTGTTAAAATAAGATTGTCCTTTTTTTCTTTTTTTTGGTTGTTAACATAGGATTGTCAAGGGCCCCGCACCCTCCTAGCGCCAGCTCTGCCCCGGGGCCCCCAATCCTCTAGCTACGGCACTGCCGTTGGGATGGTCCTGGCGTGCTTGTATGGAAAGGCATTATGATGAACGGAAGGACGAAGTTCCACATTTTCGACAGAGGTTCAGTTACCGGAGATCGTTACCGTGATGAAGTTATCCTCCCCCACGTGCGTCTGTTCCGAGGTGCCATTGGTCCAGACTTTCTTTTTATGGACGACAACACAAGGTCACACAGGACCCGTGCTGTGCTGGACCTACGCGAAACTGAAGATATCCGTCGAATGGATTGGCCAGCGTTCCCCCTGATTTAAATCCCACATGTGTAGGATGCTTTGGGGAGATGCCTGGCGGCACGATCGTATCCTCCGGAGTCCGCCAGACAGCTGACACAGATGCTCATCGAGGAATGGGCACTCTTACCCCAAGAACTGTTGGATAATCTGGTGTTGAGTATGGACAGACGATGCCACACAACCATTGCAGGTAGGATACTAATGGACGTTGGGATGTTGTTCTCCCTCTTGGCCAGTCAGTGTTTTGTACAAACGCCATTCTGTCAATAAAGCCTTTTTCTGCTTCGTTCCATACTGTATGCGTCCTATTCATTTCGGTGCTACTATGCTTTCGTCATCCTTTCAGTACTACCTTGTGCCTCTGTAGTATGAATTTCATGTCTCCCAGTTGAGTTTGTGCAGAATTACAGCAAAGTCAGCAATGTTGCTAAAGTTTTGCACGCTAGTGTACTTTATTCTATGCTAAATTAAAAAACAAATAAAATAAAATCCTTTCCAATTGTCTCCTATCTAATATTTTACATCTGATAAGAAATCGTATCAATTATATTCTAATTGAAGCTCAGTCATGTTTTGTACAATTAAATAATAAAGCCTGTCAACTCCGATATTCATTTTGTTTTTTTATGCTGTTATAATTGTTGATTAAGAATGAGCCAGCAAAGAGGTCATATTAATCTGAAATTAATTCAAATCGAATTAAAGGATGGATGCGATTAAACTATTCCTTATAACTTTAATATCTTAAAAAAAATAATTAAGTAATCTTGTTTTACATTTGGCTTTAAATTAAATAATAACAACTGATTCACTTTTAATAGTCTTCCATGAAATCCGTTGCTAATAATTTTTCCAATTCTTGTATTGCTTTTCTATTTACAATGATGTGCCCTTCATTGGCATAAGGTCGACTTTCAAACAATAGCTTAACTATTACTGGGCGGAGAATTGGATACCAGTAATACGAAACCTCATCATTGCAGGTGCATCAGCTTAAAGAGAATGTCTGAGAAGAAGAAGGAAAAAAAAACAGAATAACATGGATATTAAACATTGTAATTAAGATTGTAAATGAACAGTCTTCAGTTTAAGAAAGTGGCGTCTTAATAGAACCATTAAAGTCCTTTAAATTAAGTTAAGGAACTGCGGAAATTAAACATTCCAGCAATAAAACATTTTCACTTTATCAAAGTCCATCAATTATCTAAAAATCGAAAAATTGATATTTAAGTTTAATTATTAAATGCAGTTACAGTTTAAATAAAATTAGTGAAGTTATATTTTGTTTCCAGTTTTTTTTTTTTAAATAAATAAATTGAATACGCTTAACATGATCTTTCGTATGGTAAGATTTCTTTTCTTTTCGTTTTCTATCTAATTAAATCTGATTATTTTCTGGAAAAAAATTAACTTTACCATAGATTTAACATTATTCATGAAACGAAAAGCTAATACTGGATGATATTTTTTCTTACTTTAATTAATTCTGCTACAAACACTGTATCATTCGAAAGTAATTAAAAGGTCTAAATATAATATTTTTCCAGAATTCCGGTTGAGAGGGAAGACCTATCTCAAAGTCAATCTACTCTCCCATTGTTGTACACTGGCCAAAAATAGATTAATTTGTTTTAGAGACAAGAACGCAGTGTTGTTGTAATGAGGACGTAAACAATCGATTAAGTCGATGAAACCATGTTAAGGTCTAAACTATCTCATTAGAATTCCGGAACTGAAACAGAATGATCCTATAAAGTTCCTCATTTGTCATTACAGTTTCCGTTAGGAATTGGAGCTAAAGTTACAGTAATTTTACAATAAAACAACTGCCTATTTTCTATCTATCTATATTTAGATTAGATGAAGAAGGAAGGTAAAAAAAGATGCCATAGGAGTTGAAAACATTTCGCAGTATTCTCTATTCAAATCATAGGATTTTGCATGGAACTGTAGGTTATACAAGTATTTCGCTATTCCATCTCTACTACGTAATTCGAAATTTCCCGGCCATTCCGATCCTATCTGAACAAGCCTGAATTTGTGATGATATTTAATTGTTTTTAATAGCTGATTGCACGAGCTTAGTAAGCAACAGGTAAAGCTGATAATAAAAGATTGTGTACTTTATTAATTAAAGAATGGTTTCTTATGTCATTACTGAAATCACAATTCGCTATACTTCAAAACGAATAAAAACACGAAATTGAACTGTATTTCATTTATAGAAAAAAAAAAAAAAAAAAAAAAAAAAACCGAAAAAAAAAAAAAAACAAAAAAAAAACCTATAAAATCTGACAATAACAAATATCAGTGAACTTATTTTTTTTTTTTTAATATCATCATAAAATATGTTTTCAAAATGTAATTAACATTTCTAGCTCCATAAATTTATTTATATCAGTATAATTTAGAATATTTTTTCCTTGTCTTGCCATTACTCACTTTTCCTTTTGAATAATTTTGAATTGGTTTATTACAAAATAAGTCCTAGAGAGGATTAAACATTCTGTATTTTTTTTAAGCAAAAATATTTTAAATAATCTAGGAAAAAAACATTTTTAAACATTTACATCTTATTCTGCAATTTAGGATCTCATACAGATAATACTTTTCTTATTGCATAGTGGTTTACCTTATGTAGTAATAAGGTACAATATATATAAAAAGAGAGATATATATAGTTAAATGTATCCAGCTATGTATTTACCAATAATTTTAATTTAGTTCTAATTTAGTTCTAATTAGTGCACCTTTTTAAAATGCACTTTTCACAAATCTTAATTTGAAAGATTGAGAAAAGTGTAGTTTAAAAGGTGCATAAATTTTCACCTTTTTAAATTTCTTTCTTTCTATAATTACATGTAAAAATTCGGTCTTTTGTAGTACCGTAACATTGAGAAACAATAATTGAAATCAATAGTATAGGCTATCCTAATTTGCAAGCGGCAGCGGAAGGTAAACTCAGTAGCATATGAAGATATTTTAATTGTAAATCTGTTCACTCGTCGGTCGTAGTGATTTGTTTTTGGTTGCGATCACTCACTTGCATCCAAAAATACTAACTAAGTGACTTAAAACCAGCAATTGCTTTGATATCATCATAACTGTTAAAGAACTGAAAAATATTCCTTTTGCAGGAAATAACCCAATTCTCTCTATCTATTTATCTATAAACTTGTTTTCTTAAGAGTCATTCTGTTTTATCACGGTTATTATGTATCTTTTGATCGTAACGTTCGTATTTACTTTACAATAAGTGGGTATTTCAATGGCATCCAGAAAATAATTCTTTAATTCTTTTGATTTTTTTTTTTGCCCTGACGATTGAATTTGTTAAATTCTGATGTCGACCACAAAAGGAAGAGTTCATTGAAGACAGGAAGCGATAGGGAGGGGAGTGCCATCCTGTCTGTCCTTCAGCATCAATATTTCCTCTTCATTGCTTTTGTCTTCTCTTCATTGAGGGCTGTTGTTTATTTTCATCTCCTACCATTAACATATTTCTTAGCTTCTTTATTGTAGGTTCAAAGAGGTCAGTCTGATGATGACTAGCAGTCCTTTCCTTAACATTTATGGAGTATTTAATTAAGTATAACTATCATAGAATTGTTTTTTTGTTTTTTTTCATTATTAATATTATTTTTTCATATTTTTTTTTTCTTTTTGTTAAGATAACTATGCTATATTAAAAAAAAAAGCCGGCAAATGTAAGGGAAAAAAATTGAAGTTAAAATGTCGATACAAAAGTTTTCTGTTGTTGTAAACTCACATTTGGGCAAAAAAATAATTACTACTTTTCTTGTGGAGGGGAGGGGTAAGTTGTCTCTTTTTTTTCTATGTTAACAATGTCCAAATGTAGCCTAAATCACTTTCATGATTATTGAAAGAAATTTATGTGCCCTAAAAAAAAGCTTTACCTTCGAGGTTTACTTCCCACACACTATTACAACCAGCAACAGCTAATTCCTTTCACTGTTGTCTTAGGCATTAACATAATGAAGAAGTGGTCCTAATGGATAAGGATGTTTCAAACATTTAAAGATGATTTTGATTTTTAATAAAAATTTAAAAAGAAAGGGTTACAAAAAAATACTTACTTTCACCCCGACAGAAGGGTCGTACACGAAACTAATTTTTGATCATGTTATGAGTTTATCCTAGGCATGCGACCACTGGCGTCTGTCCACCGAAATCTCTCCACCGGTTCTGATTTCTTCGACAGTGAAAACATTTTAAAAACTAAAATAAAATAAATAAAATAAAAATAAAGTAAAAATTTTGACAGCTACTTTGTTTTCTTCAAAGTTTTGGTCCTTGAGCTCAAATTTGGAAAAGAAAAAGAAAAAAAATCTTTGTGCCTTTCTGTGCTCTTACAAATACTGTAATTCGAACGAAACATTCAATTAAACCTAATCTGTGCATCTTAGGAAGAACCTTAAGTGAGCTTGGCCTTAACTTGGATTGGATATCTTTCCTTTATGTATTTGTATTTCAGAATACTTTCTGAAAACCAACAAACGAGTTTTAAATTGTCGACTTTACTTTCGGAATAAGAACATGACGAATAGCTTTCTGAGATCTCAATTCTAGTGAAATAAATGAACCCTAAGTAGCATTACAAGGTAGCTTTTAATGCAAAATAATGATTTTAGAATAAATAACATTAATTTGCATTTAGAAATTAAGATATAATGGAAAAGCACATAAATGCAATATAATTTTTACTGTGATAAGCCTGATAAAGTAGGGGCAACTTAAAAATTAATTTACTAAAAGATTTTAATTCCACATTAACTCTGATCTTTTTATAAATCCATCAGAACTAATTGATTGTTGGTAAAATTATAGTTTAAAAAAATACTCCTGAAAACATTCAGCGAAGGGTATTTCGCATGAGTTTTTTTTTTTTCCTTTCTTGCCTTCTTCTTTTTCTTCTTCTCTTTTTTTTTCTCCTTTCATTCGCTGTAATAGTCATTAGAAGCGTTCCGGGAAATCTCCTGCACCACCCTCTTCGTTGCACCCAATGATCTTTCGCAGCAATGTTCCATTTATTCTCCAAACTCCTGACAACTGACGATTACAAAAAATAAGAAATAATCTTTCCCACAGATCTAGATACGAAAGACGTTATTTATAAATGAAGGTAATTTATAAAATTTATTTCCTCCTTAAACTCTATTGTTTATTACTATAACTATACAGAAACCCCCACCCCCCTCAACAAGTGGCTTTAAGAAAAGCATAAGAAGAATAAACAATAAATTCTATTTAAAAAATAAAAACTTTTGTAACTTTTTTTATTTCAATTCATAACAGAAAAAAATGTAATTCATTCAGTTAAGAGTTCGTCCCAATAGTCTGATAAAAGAAAGACAGTTTGATTTTACTGTTTATCTTTGAAGGCCAGTTTCCGTCCATCCATTTCTCTTGCTTCTTCAAGGAGCACAGGAAGAAATTATCTATTAATTCTTCTTGGACAAGACTATCCATCTTTCTATTCTGTTTTTCCCAAATAATTCGTCATAGCAAAAATTCATTGAACGAAAATTGTCTGTCTTTAGCACTAACTTTAGGAATATTGATCTTTCCAACCTTGTTTCATGCAGATAATCCTTACAGATACTTACTCTCTATCTTACAGAAATAATTCAAGGAAGGCAAAGTTATTCTTATTTTTCTAGCTCCCGTGTCTCTCCTATCTTGAATTTCCAGAAACTGAGTGGTATAAAAGAAAAGCATTTATCATCAAGATGTCCTACGGGATAAATCTTCATTTTTCTTATCCTCAGACATAAGTACAGAGTTATTGCAGAACTTAGAGCAATGCAATTTCGTGATGGTGGACGATCCGCGCTGGGCAGGTTTCCTCGGGGTTCTCCCGTTTCCTCTGCACTTCTCCCTCCATACTTTCTCAGTCTTTCTCTCCATCTGTCCTTATTTCCTGTGGGATAGTACATTAGACCTCCGGTCGCAGTGCTTGGCTTCTCTGTCATCCACATTCACTACATAACATAACATAGAGCAATGCAATAAACCGAGATAATTTTCAATGACAGTAAAAAAAAAAAAAAAAAACTCTTCTTAAGATTATCCAAGTAAAGAACCCCCAATCTGAATTAATCTGAATTAATCGTTAGGCTTTCGTGCATTATTTATTTATTTATTAAGTCTTTACTATTCTCTATTTCATCATAATTTTGCAGACAGGAATGATGCTATGCTCCATTTTGCTTGTAGTGCTATAATTTACTTTGAGAGGTGTAAAACAAGTTCGAAATTTTTATATAAAAAAATAAAACATTCCTGTTCCTTTTTCTTTTTCTTTTTTTTTTTTTTTGCAGTATAGACGAAACATTTAAATTCTACAAACATATTCGAACTATTTTTATAAATCTTTTACTTCTTCTTCTGTACTTAATAATTGCAATATTTCAGTTGGATCTCTTGCTGACCTTCCTCAGGCATAATCTACTACAAAGCTTGAATTTCAATTTAATTAAACCACTGTTTAGACGAGCAACATAACCGGACCCATAGTTGAAATTTTATATCAGATGAAGAACGAAAAAGGAAGGTTCATTGTTGAAGCATTAATTATCAATAGGTTCCAATGTATTAATAAGGATAATGGAATTAAGCTAGATGATTATTCGGTTTGTTTATTCGAGCAGAGTTTTAAAAATTTATCTAAATTTTCGTAAATTATTCCATATTACCTTAAATATTTGGGAGGAGAATGTATATTGTTATTCATTAAATTATGGATTGATTGATCAAGAAGTATAGTATTGTGAATTAATTTAAATCATTGAAAAGTATTGAATGTGATTACTATTGTGAGATGTATTGTTATTTAAATTCACTTTTAGTGGCTTTGTAGTAGATTTCGCATGAGGAAGGTCGGCAAGAGATCCAACTGAAATATTGTTAGGTACAGTAGAAGTAAATGATTTATAATTTCAATACGTGTAAGTGATTCAGTGGAACTATTTTTATGTATTTATTTATTTATTAAGGCACTGTATAAGGAAATCATTTTCTGCAAAGGAAATATAAATAAACTGAAATGTCCGCAACCACTAAGAAGACATTTATTTATAAGCTTGAACTTATGGCAAACTAAAGTTTGAGAATTGGACGCTTGGCAAAAAGGGCTTAAGACAAAAGACCTTAATCAAAAATTACAAGAATTACAAAATAATTGTAATTTAAGATAAATGGATGTTGGGTTATTTATACGAGCAGAATTAGTAACTTTCAGTTCCCTACATAACCTGTGGTATGTTACTTACTGAAAAGTTATGTGTTGTATTGGGTTTTTCATGATTAAAGTCTTTGTGAACTAATAAATTTAGTGATGTTTCAAAATATCAATCATTATAAAATGCATCAGAAATCCACAGAACATTGATGAGGTTAAATTTGAAGAATAAAACAATTTATTTAATTCGTTAAAGAATGAAATTACTTATCTTTAAACCATAGATTTATTCCAAATCTTTTACGGTCAGTTTATTAAACCTACTGGAATCCTTTTCTAATTTCTCTTTATTAAAAAAAAAATTGTAAAAATTAGTAATTTAAAAACTCACATTGTATTAAGTTTCATATCATATATAACACATTGTTAAAAATAAATCTTTCCGTTTTCAAAACCTTTAGAATGATTGCAGTCGATAATGATGTGTATAATGATTTTTGTTTTGTTTTTTTATATGTAAATATGTTGAAAACTAGTCAGATAATCTTTTTACCAACGTTTCAGTTGAGCTTCTATCTCCAACCATGCCCTAATGCAGATTATTCTTAACCTTTCTAATTTATTTATTTTTTTTGTTGTAAACTTCCGTATTAAATTGTACAACTGTTTACAAGAGACTATTCTTCAGAAAATCACCTTTCCAGCAAAGTTGGTCCGCAGTTGATGAAAGATTTTACATTAAAACCAAAAATGGGATAACTGGGAATTAATGAAAGTTCTTTCATAAGAAATAGTAGGTGCTTCGAGGATAGCCATTACATTTTATTACTTTTTATAATTACAAGGAGTTTATTGTCATTAAGAATTGTTATTGTTTACTTATGTTTTCAAAATAACAAGTTACTCCCCCAGCTAATAATTTAAAAATATTGTCTGTTGAAAGTTAAGAGCCAATGAATGAATATTCATAATAACACTGTGTGGTTTCATTCAATTACTTCCTCGTTTCTGTCAAATGTATTATGTTTGTAGACGTGACCGTAAATTCTGTAAATCAATAATTGAATGCTTCTTTGTTAGTAGGTAGAGGGAGAGAAAGAGAAGGTGAAAAGAATCAATAAATTAAAAAAAAAAAAAATAAGCTTCACCCCCACTTTACCATTGTGAATCAATTTGGTATCACGGGATTCTTCGCAAATGAGTTATGGTGTTTGAAAAAGTCTTTCACAAGACCATTTTCTTAATTACTAAATCAAATAAAAGATTTTGATGAGACAAAGATATCAATAACATAATAAGTACATTCAAGCACATCTAATCCTGTTTTTAATTGATGAATTTGAGTTATGAAGCTCTTTTGAGCTAATTAGCTCTCTTCGATTGTTCAATGTTGCTTTGATGCTGATGCTAGACTTAATGCAGATCTTGGAGAAAAGGAGCAACATTGATATCACAGGATAATTGCACTAAGTTCAATTGTTTTAACCTCAGGATCAAGTGAACCTTATGGCCTGTTTGCAACGTTATTCACTAGCAAAAAAAATCCATTATTGATTTCAAAATTTATTACTAAAGGAACAGCCTCTTATTTTAGGTAAAACTTAAAATGCGGAGCTTAAGTTAAAGATCTTATTCAGATGATAAAGAAATTGAACATTCGTTAAATTGCATTGCTTTTCTAATGCAAATAGTGTGCGTTTGTGTTATTCATATTGAAAAAGATGAAACTGATTTAATTTAATGCTGAATTTTGTTTGGATAGTGACATTTTTGTTTGAACTAATATTGAAAATACGGTCTTTCATTAAAGTAGTTGAAGTATTGTTAGATTTTTTAACGCTTAAAGTAATGGAAGTTTTCTTATTACGAATTCACCCTTTAGAACTGAACAGTTATCAACGTACAAATGAATTGATTAACTGCATCTTTGTATTAGTAATCCACCAGAAGAGGAATTACTAATACTAAATTATTAAGTTACAACTGAACAACTGAAATTCTTACTGAAGAGATTGTTACACAAAAATCCTTAATATTGATATTGGTGAGGGATTTTAAAAAGTTGTATATCCTGGCAAAATTATATAAAGAGCGCTAGGCAGTGCTGTCTGGACCATTATTGGTGTAGAATATTTGAGATAATCGATATATTCAAGTTGATGAATTAATGGTAAAATGTTAATTAACATGTTTAGTTTGATTCGTTTCTGACTATGATGGAGAAGTCTGTATTAGAAAGGCAATTAGCTTAAATTTTTCAAAGGAATAAGATATATAAAATTTATGTGACAAGAAATGGAGTAGAAAATGAGTGATATCTGTCTGATAGTTAATGTTTAAAGTCAAAGCAAAGAATCGAAATGACCAAAGAAACCAATATTTGAATAAGAGCAGGTTGAAATTTGTGAAGGTATTTCTCTTCATTTCTAAATAAAGAAACGTAGACATTTTTCTTTCCTCCTAAGAAAGTGAAAGATGAGAAAAATATTGCTAATCTTGAAGAATAAAAGCCGTTGGGCAATTGAAAGTGCCCAAACACTTTTGAAATAGGATTAAAGTTAAAGTACCCCTCACTGCAGGCCTATACAGGCCTATTGGGGCGCAGGAGGTCAGGCTCCGGCGATGCAAACTACGGGACGAAGTTGGGGTCGGGTGGTCAGCCCGACGCCCGCCCGACTTTAACTCCCAGGAAAGAAACCCGGTACCCATTTGAGAGAGGGTTGGGTAGACCCTAGGACCCGTGTGGAGATGAAAGGAGCGTGGAAAAATCCCGCCCTCCGCCGAGGCCGGGAATCGATCCCGTTACCTCCAACCCGCAGCCAAGCGCCCTGACCACTGGACTACCGGGCCCACTTTGAAATAGGATACCCTTATAAAAAGAAATTAAAACAGTATTAAGAAAAAAAAATGAAGAGCAGCAAAAACATTGTAGGGATCTAATAGTAAAAAAATAAAATAATAATAAATAAATAATAATTTTGATTAGCTGTTATAAAACTTTTAAAGTGAAGTTTGTATTAATCAGATGCGAATTTTTGCTCATTATGTTTTTGTGACGTTTTGTGACATATAGTCAGATATCTAGATATTAATTGTTATTATCATACAATTATTACTAATATCAATTAATTATTGCTGTTATGAACCCATAAAAATGCAGAACATTTATTAAATTTTTGGGTTAATTTAATTAATTTACTATGTATTTCTTAAAAGTCTGATAGATAGGATAGGTTAATTTCCAATAAAATTGAACGTACTTAAAAATCTCGTCAGTCTTAATTACGTTACAAACTGTTTTAATGTTCGTAAAATGTTGTTCTGTAATTTTCCGATTTACAAAACTGAATGAAAAGTTGAGCTCAACTAAGAATACGAAATGCTCGATTGTTTTCCTGTATTCAGTAAAGACAGTAAATTTAGATACCCATTAAAAAATTATTAGGCCATTAGTTTCAGTCCATGTCGAAATCTCTCAAATGTATAGTTTTGCCATTCTACTTTGATGGGTGTTGGGGGTGGCTGAGTTTCCTCTATTCGGCTTTCTTTGATGTAAGCAGTGAAACTTACAGCTGACAACTCAGGGAGAAGGCTGGAGTAGGTTTTCAGTTGCCAGCCAAGGATGGCGTCTTTCCAAACCAAGTAACTTCACTTTCACTGACTTTTGCCATTTGAACAAACAGATAGTTATATTTCACGCCTTTAAAGGAATGATAATAATCAAAAGGGAAGATATCATTCTCTGCAACAGATATGATAATATCTGGGTTTTTAATTTAAGAAGCATGACAAATAAGGACTGAGGCATGGGCGTATATAAGGAAAGGGCCCAATTTATTTATTTATTTATTTATTAACTTTCTGTAAACCATTGTAATGGGATAGCACAGTGAACAGCAGGCGGTGTATTTACTTTAATATTATTTTTCTTCTTTTTGCAAAATATATCCTAAACAAAAAATTATTGTAATAATTACGCAAAATATCTTTGTCCAAATTTTAAAAGAAATTTGTATTTCCGGTCCTTAAGACGTTTCGACACTGTTTATTGAATTTATATCAATTTGCCTGTTTTCATTTATGGATGAATATCTCCTATTTAGAATCTTTGGACACGATAACTCAAAAAAATAATGCTTCGATCAATATTCAATTACATTAAACACTTTACTTTATTCGAAATGGTATAATCTGATTATAGATTGCTGTTTGTAGACCCACTTTAAAGGGCCACTTTATGTCATGATCCAAAACACTATATCTAATATAATGTTTAAAAAAAATAATGGCGTTCCAAATTTCGTATTTAAACGGTTAATGTTTTTAATTTAGACATGTGCTGCTTTTATCTTGTTTTTGATTTTCAGTTAATGTTTTGCTTAGCTATTATTCGATTTTGTTGCTTGTAGATTGTACAACACAGAGCCACTGTACAACATACATCAAAATATTACAAATATAATAATTGACAGAATAATGTCATCCAGTATTGTAGCTGGGAAGGGGCAATAATTCCGGTTAGTACTTTGGCTGAAAGACAGAAAATGCGATTCAGTATTTTTTTGGGTGAAAGGTAAAACTCTCGAGCCTTGGATGGCCTTTTAATCATTTGCCCGGTACCCAATAAGCCTATCTACTTAACATCCAACCTATTTAATGAGTCCTACTGTCTGCCCTGATTAGCCTTGCATTTGTAGCCTCACTTTATTGATTGCATTGTAGAGCACAACACTGTGCCATGAATAATGCGCTCATCAACATCAAACTTCGTCATTAAGTGTTTCGACGGTCGCATTTCTATTTAAAAAATGTATTTTGCAATAATATTATTAAACTATACAACATAACTTAATAAAATTCAAAGGTATTTACTTATAGAGAAAGAAATAAGTTAATATTTACCATAAATTATGAATGGAAACTATACAAAACTAAAAATAAGAAAGTGTAATAAAAATAACTGTCAACAACTGTCAACTTGTCTGAAGAACAAAATTATATAATGCAATAATTATTCTTTGAAGAATTAACGGAGTTCTTTACATTATTAATTATATTATTAGAATGTATAGTTCGGTCCCACCTTAAGAGAATTTGAAATTGTTAGTTTGTAATAACGCAAGAAAACGTTTTTAGGCTAATTAGGTCTTACTTTATGAGCAAAATTTAGAATAATGTGAACCCTAAGAAAGTAGTAAAATTAATCAAGAACATAATTACAAACTGACTGACCTAATGAATTATATTACATACCATATTTATGCTTTTATTATAAAATGAGCTGGCATTTATCAAAAATGTAAAGAAATACCGGTAATGTAATGTAAATTAATAAAAATGTCATTAAATTAGCTTAAATTGAATTTTATAATTTAATTAATTAATTAATTCATATAATTAGTTAATTATTTACTGGAGATAAAAAGTATTTTTTTAAAAGCAAACATGTGGTAAATATTCGGGGATTTATCTGCTTCAGGAACCTATTCCTACATTTTTCATTATTCCTGTAGCAAAATTAAGTCTTCAATTTCTATAAATGCATTGGTCGTAGAATTGACACTAAATAAATTACTTTCTATTCAGTTTTTAAATTCATTTTGATATGGGTAAACTTTCCTTTATTTGTGATTGGTAAGTTATTTATAAGTTAAATAAAAGTATACAGTAAATATTGAAAGTTGGAAACTGATAAGAAAAATCTGCTCCAATAATAAGTAAGTGCCGAACAACTTACTCATAACTTGTAAGATGTGCCTGAATCCGAGTTCGAATCCGTGGACAGCCATGGATGTTTCTTATTTTCCTTCTCTTTCTCTTCTACGACTATTGTTAATTCCTAGGATCTGTTACTACATAAGCCTAGAGATAATATTAGTCTACTAATGTGATTTGCTTTCTAATTAAAAAATATAATAAGATGACGGTCAGCTTCCCCCTCTCCCATCGAGACACACCAGTCTACGAAGACACCAAACATTCTCTGGATTGTTACGTGGAAATCTGATCTGGATGCGCGGAATTTTTTAGAAATTTCTTAAAATGAATGAAAAAAGAAAAAAAAGAAAGAATTATTAATGCGAAAATTATAGAAAGAGTTTATCGACTCTTATTTTAGATTTATTTAACATATCCATCGTTAAATATTTTAAACCCGAATCTTATAAAGATTATGTCTTTCATTTTGAATTTTATATGACTGCTAAATAAAGAAAGTTGTGATATTTTTATAAAATGATTATTCAATTATTGCTCAATCCTTAGTAATTATTTTTCTGAATTATTAAACTCCCCAATGAGACTTCACTGTAAGTTTAATCCCTTATCAACTGAAGCTTTGGTTCCTTCAATTTCTACTTCATTTGACTTCGTTCGTTCTTTCAGCAATATTTTAAATAGAATTCATAAACATATAATATTGACAGTTCGTTAACCTTGCATCGAGGGTTGAAAATTAATAAGATTTACCAGATTGGTAGTGCTTCTTAAAAGGAGGTGAAAGGAGATGCCACATTTTTGTTAAAATGTAAATCATCAAAAATTCAAATCATGTGCTTTTTTTTTTATGTCTGCCTTTCTGTTATATCAACTCCTTTTACATTTCTTGACAATTGAAATAATTCAGTATAATGTTATTGTATCAGGTATAATTCTGTAAAAAAAGAATCGTAGGTTCATTTTCATGGGTTCTTAAATTTATAATGATATTAAGTACATATAGAATAAATTCTCTTTTTGTAGTTATAATATGGTATATTTTAGGCTTAACTGATTCACTAAAGCGTTTTAGGTAAAGGGCTGTATTTTGAGATTCAAAGAGGTGTGAGCAGCAATCAGTGGCGTATTACACTTGCATGGGGCTCTGGCTAAAAATTTTGTCGGGCCCTTGCATCAAACTGATTTCTGTTTACTAATAAAAAGGGATCATATTCTAGTCAAATATATGTTGGTACATCACACAAAGTGTTAATAAAATGGAGAACTCAAAGAAGAAAAAAATGCGTATTTGACCTACGTATCAAAAGCACTGTCTGTATACAGTCACTAAATGTGACACTCAATTGCAATAAGTGCAATCGAGCCAATATATAAATTCAAATGTGACCTAAATGATGTTTATCCACGCGAATTCCTCGTTAACATTTTAATTGTAGTGTTTTTTTAATTATATAATTTGGGGGCCCCTGATTACAGCCCACTCAGCCTAAGGCCGGATTATCGCATAGACAAATGAGACACATGTCTAGGGCCCGGTTTTTTGAAGGGCCCGGTCAAAATGTCTATTTTGAAAAGATTTGTAAATAAAACAGTTTACTTTTTCTTGTGGGAGAGGGAGGGGGCCCGGTGAGAAGAAAATGTCTAGGGCCCCAACTGGCAGTAATAAAGTGAAGTAGATAGCTTTAATTTGCGACTTTTTAATTAGCCAAACAATTTTTGATTTCAATTTTTGAAAGTATTAAGATCCCCTAAAACCTAATTAATTTCTTTAAAAATCATAGCAATATCCTTTGAAACATACTACTCTGCCTGAATTCCAGTGCTTTGATGTTTTCAAAGGATGTATGTTACAAATGGTTTGCTATGTACTGCATACGTTTGGGACATAAGTGCTAGTGTTTTGACGTTTTTATTGCAGCACTTTGCAAGAGGAAAACTGGATTAATCTTAGTGTTCCTCTCAATGTCAGATTGCTTTAGTTCATCCAATCAGATCACTTGATGGAAGTGTTTAGTCTGCAAGATTTTGCCACTGAAAGCTTGTCGTCGTCTTAAAACTTGGAATAGCAGTGGACCTTTGAGGTAAACCATCTGCTCTCTTAGTGCAGAAATGCTTCAGGTTCAGTGATCTGAGATTTTCGCCGATGGGCCAATGTCCAATCCATTTGTTCGTTACTCGACAAAATATCTAAACACTTTTTTTTTTAACTCTAAATATCTCTTTCCTAAAAATAACCAGAGTAACTCACGGTTTATAAACAAATGCTCATAAACAAGCGAATAAAAATGAGCCCATATAGGAACCCATATTTTATCTTCGCAAACGGTTCTCTTTGATGTGATCGAAATGCATTCCTTCGACAGCGCATTTCTCAAGTCCTTATTTATTTACATTTTCCTTTGAGAACAGCCTCAATTTGTGAGTCTTAGGGTGTATTTAAACCACAGTCAATAAGGTTGGTTCAAAACATGTCAGTGCCAAAAGTTCTTCCAATGGTCTAGTCTGTTTTTTATCAAATATTTTGTAAGAATTAACAATTCTTAGTTCTTTATGTCCGACTTGAAATAATACAATACAAATCACTTAGGATATTAATAAAACCTTTCAATACAGAGGGTGCATTTTACGAGATTTCTTGTAAGTGTTTCAACTGCAAAATATTAGAAAAAAAGAATATCATATTCTGTTTAATAAAAATAATAACAGAAACAAGTTTTCTTAAACGTAAGTTTCGAAAAAAATCATCAAAACGCCTTTGAAGAAACTCCGAAAAACATTTGCCATCTTAAAGCAGTCAATTAAAATATCGAAAAAAATTGGATTTTGAAATGCTGTTTGCTGCTTCTATAGTTTGATAATCAGCATTTGAGATACCGTCAATAAAATTCTAACCTTCTATCATTGCTGAAATGTGGTCTCTTCAATTGAATCCACAATTTCATTTAATTTGCAGTTGTATTTTTAATCTTCATTTTATTCTAGCGCTACCACTTCCAATATCATCCATCAATTTTCGTTTATTTTCTAGGAAAGTAAGGCTTATCTGATCACTCAGTCTGCATGTGTGTATGCTCTTCACTAATAACTTTAGAACCGTTGGATGGATCTTCTTGAAACTTGGTGTACATATTTAAGGACGATCTAACATTTATATTTGAAATCTTTTCCAAATGGGTCTTTGTCGAAAAATTAGCGAGAGAAAATATTCCCATGGAAAAGGTTTCAAATCGAAACAATGTATAAACAATTGAGGTTTTAAATAATCAGTATTAATCCTTTTCAGTTAATCCTTTTAGCGAGATTTAGTAGGATTAAAATTAATCAGCTTTAGACAACTTAAACAAATTTGATCATTTTTGTATTCAGAAGGATATAAAATAGTTTATATTCACAAGGTATTATAACAAAGGAATCTTGCTTATGTCATTTTCAGGACTTAAAGAAAGAGAAATAAAAATAAAAATATAAAAAAAATATTTTAAGAACTTTTTGTTTGTCTTTGAAATGTCTTTCTTTAGTAAAAAATTTCTTTATTTATAGAACTTGAATTTTGAACTTGATTTTTCAGCCTTTGTATCCAAATCTTATTGGTGAACTTAATAGTTTTTAACTTATTCCCAAATTTTACTTTTGGCTTTTAAAAGCTTTTTTCTCTTATTAAAAAACGTTTATTCGAAAAATTCCTCAACTTCTTGAGTAAAGTCATAGTTTTAAAATTTCTGAGTTGTCTCGAATCTCGAAAACATATCGTGGGATGGTCGAGATTTAACAAGAACTATCGAAACTGAAAAACAAAGAAATACAAAACGATGAAAAATGAATATTTAAATGAATATTTCCTATTTTAATTAATTAAAAACATTTTTTCAGCTATTCGATGCATTGAATAAATGAATTTTATATAAATCAAAACTATTTTAGTCGTAAATAAAACGTACGTATGATGATAATTGAGATGTGTAAATTTTCCGTGTGATGGAAGGCGATATGGTACGTGTAAGACGGTACACTAAATGCTTCCAATGCACTGGCAATCTACCCTGACATTACCTGCGTTATGGCCTGCATTATGGCCTGTGAAATGGTAAATGTAAAACGGCCTTAAGAAAATGGAAACGAGCAACGGTCTTAGTGGAGCAGCAAGTGCAGAATTCTCGTGTGCCATATATCAAAGAATTGGACATGCTCTATCTTACAGTGCGGAACATTTTGTGGTGAATATATGTGCAGTTTTACCCCTACAGGATATCTTATTATCAGGAATTGTTTCCTGATGATTGTAAGGTGCGTAATTTTTCTTTTTGAAGAAAACACCACATCTGGGCCAGTGACATGTTCTGTTAATGCCTCTAGATATGGAGACATGCTTCAAAACTTTGTCATCCCTGCACTTCAGCAAATAAATTGTCTAGATACCACAATCTTTAGGCAAGATGGATAATCCCTTCAAAAGTTATTGCATCACGCTTCATCGATGACAGAGTAATTAGACGATAATTTCCAACAGCATGGTCACCACGATCATCAGACTTGACCCTTGTGGTTTCTAGTTATGCGGCTTATTTATGAGAGTGAAATATCTAATGTAGCTATCTTAAAAGAAATATCACTACATTGAGACAACTGCATCCAAGTCAGTTACGTTCTGCCGTCAAGAGCGTTGTTCATCGAATGCAGGCTTTAGATCATGGATATAGAGGGAATGTAGAACCGTAATTCTGATTTATTGGTTAGTTACACATTTCAATGTGTGCAATTTGATAACATTTGTAAAATCACAATCTGTTACATTGTAACCTATGGACAATTAAAACTAACGGCATCTGTAATCATTTCACTAAATTGCAATAAAATCATTGCACTTTGTTTATCAACTTCTCTGTACGGCCGGAATTTATTTGGCTCTAATATGAAAATTATCGCCAAAATTTCACCCTAGCGGTTAATTTCTGAACTAATTGTTTTTTTACTTTAGAAATCGCAATCCCACACCAAATTTGATTAAATTCTGTCCAATAGTTCTTTTAACGCAGAGTTCTAAGCACCTCCTAATTATACCTTGTACTTTACGCCGTAAATTTAAACTATTCACATGTATTTAAATCATAATCGGAGAGAGAAACTTGTCCGAAGATTCCTTGGTTCTATAAAGATCGTTGTTTGAGTATCTTGTCTTGGCTGCTTGATTCATTCATAAATCTTTCGCCGAAAGTACGAAAGCAAGGATGACTATCGTTTATGTAGTACGAGAGAATACATGGTCTGCATTTTATAAGGAAAGCTTCATTACCTTCTGTTTTCCGATGAATAAATGACAGAACGGAAAGTTATCATTGCCTCTAAAATGAACTTAGTGTACCACGGAAACTGATAGATGTAAACTTATTTATATAAATTTCCTAATATAATCATATGAAGACGATAACCCGAATTTCCTGGACAAAAATAGTTATTGATTGAACAAATATTGTAAACATTTATACAATGAAGCAGATACATGATATATAAATTATGACTACATTACAAATTTTTTATGAGTTATATTCTAGAAATTTCAGCTTCTAATTTCGAAATTGAACAAGTTCCACTAAACTATTTTTCTCAGAAAGCAGAACAGTTACGATGTAGATAATGTATATAAGCTGAATTATTGCTTCTAATAATCAAACAACAACTGAAAATTAAATCACTGCAACAGTATTATTACTTTCATTTGAAATAAAAAAATACTTGTCGTTTTGAAACAGATAATGTGGACTCCTTCACTTTGATGGTAAACTTCCGAAACTCTACTTATCCAAACGAAAACAGTGCAAACAGTAGTTAGACTGAACATTTTCATTTGTTGAAGGAGATGAAAAAAGTGTCACAATTTAATTACGATCAAATAATGTGTAAGGTGGATATTTATGCAAATTTTTACATTTATTTAGTGTGCATGGAAACTTCATTACATTACTACATTAGCTACTATTTCAAATAACTGACACATGGAATCAATACATTTCCACTAACAGAAAAGGAGCAATGAACAAGTTATAAACAAAATCATATCAATATAATAACCCCCACCCCCGAAAAAAAATAATAAAATCACTGCTCTCTCTTCTTTCAAAAGCTTCCAATTGTCTGGATTTCATTTCTTTTTCCCGCTCATTTCGTTCGGCTTCCTATATAATACTTTATCAAAACTCAAAATAAAAAAAAACAAAACAAAACAAGATGTAACTTAGTTCGAATTAAAGCACACAAAAAGTTGTTTTAAAAAAAAAAAGAGTTGTTAATTCATTATTTTTTCCGTAACTTCTAACATATTTTTACTATTTTTTTTTACGAAAATGTGGATCTTTCTTATAAGCATCCTTGAAAATTCCAGTTTTATAGGAAAATGAGTTTTCGAATTATAGTAATCACATAACGAACGAAAAGTGCATTTTAGAAACTTTGCTGTTGTAACTCATTTTTTTTAGCCATAAATTAAGGGCCTTACAAATCTTTGACCAAAACTATATTATCCTGTGATACTATCTTCTATGCCGTTATAAAAATTCAAGCACGATAAAATAATAAAACGATAATATTAATTAGAACACGTCAGCTTATTTTATAACAGAATATTTACAGAGACATCTTTTTATGTGCGTATGGGTTGTCCAAAAGAAGTAGTCAAATATGGAAATATGTTCGCTTTGAAATCAAGCACGAATGTCTAATTCTGTTTTAGGTGCATTCTATCCGATTTCGCCTGCAATGAATTAGGGAAATAAAAAGAGCTCTTCATGCTGCTTCAGATGAGATCTCAATTTCTATTAAGACTGAACTTGTCCCGGTTTTAAAACTTAACATTTCAAGCTTCATAAATTCTTATGACAGCTTTACTCCACACAATTTTGAATGATGGCTTATAAAGTGATAGAAAATGAGTTCATTCCGTTTATGTGTTTTCTTTTCGTTTACAGAACTGTGATTAAAAGAGGACTGTACGAGTGTATAACTGAGTAAGATACATCTGTTAAAATTAAAATATTAAAAAAAAAATAAGAAGATAATAATTTTTTTTGATTAAATACAAGAAAAAGCAGTCCTGATACCAAAGAACGATTCTTCAGTATTCAAAAAATAAAATTTGTAATGTGAACTTCACATGGAAAAGGTTGAAAGCAATGGGTTAAAATGAGATAAATTTGAACGAACGATTTAATAATAGCTTTTAATGAACGGATGTTTAATCATTCAGCGTTTGGTTGCAATTTAATATTGAATAATTTATTACAATAACATTCTCAGAACCTTGAGTTATTTTATAAACAACCTGACAGTCACTCGTAAACTTAAAAATTGGCAGAGAATTAATAAACATAGATTGCCTTCTTAGAAAAAATATTTCTTAAAAAAAATAAAATAAAAATGAGAAATAAATTAGAACCTTTGTAGATATAATAACTATTGAAAAAAAAAAAAAAACTGAATTGAAGAAAATATTTCCTGGACTGATGACAAGAGTTATTGGAAATGAATTTGAATTAAACTAGTCGGCTACCCGTCGCTTCGCTCCGGAAGCCTCGCATATGTAACGGGAAACAACTTTTTATTTATTAAAAAAACACACAAATTACATCAAGTAAATCTAAAACTAAAATTTTTTTAAAGTTTTTTTTTCTTTTTTAATTTAATTTTTGATGTTTATATTCTGTGAATCCACGACTGCTTTTAGAACCAGCGTGTGAATCATACATCTATGATATATTTTTATTTTTTATAGAGATTAGAATGTAATCCTTGTGGTCTAATGCCTAAGACGTCTAACTTTGGAGCAGAAGGTTGCATGTTCGATTACCGTGTGAACTTGTAGAAATTATTTCTATTTTCACAAATTACAACAATTGCACCAGACAGACAGAGAAATAA
>JAFIDM010009631.1:177904664-177951010 GCA_023159025.1 Thereuonema tuberculata
GGTTCCCGCTCTAGTTCCTGGATAGAGATTGGATTGCCAATCCAATGGTCGCTCGATTTTAATCTTTGAGAAAGAAATTCAATTCCCATTTCACCAAGAGCTGGGCGCTAGTGACAGTTCGGAGAAAAAAAAAAAAATGGGGAAAATTCGAAGCTTCCGCCGGGATTTGAACCAGTCTCCTCCGCCAACTCTTATAGTACTGAACCACGGGATCTATACCAGGATAAAAGTAAATGAAAATAAATTAAAATAATCACTATAAGGAGACAGACTCTATGCATTATCAAGTGATTTTTCTCTTTGGTAAAATACATGTAAAGTGATTCAAAGAATTTTACGGTTTGAGAAACAATAATTTTCGAGACTGTTTTAACCGGTTTCCCCAATTTCCCAGCCTCTGCTAGCGTTGGAATATCATAAAACATGCAGTTGTTACTTGAATGGCCAGGATTCTCAACGCAACTGTGAATTACTTTTTCTCTTTCTCTCTCCATTAATACTCGAGATTTATATTCTTAACATATAGATAAGAAAAATAAATGCAATGAAAAATTTTTTGTTTATGATTTTCTTCATTTAATTTTATCCATTACAGGTTTTTGTTTTGCGCCTCTTCTAGTCATTATATAGTTGATGGAAAGAGACTGTTGTTGCATTTATTTTTCTTTATTTATATTAAGTTCGCTTTTTTTTTCTATCATTAAATTATTTCTTTCCTTTTTTGTCTATAAGTTTTCGAATGATGGATAGCCTTGTCTGATCAGAACTCAAAAGCGCGAAACATCTATGTCAAGATACAAATAAACTCAAAGGCTTTTTTATTAACGAATTTCTTCATTTATGAGAGACAATGTCGACAGTAAAGGATATACATGAATATAATATTTAAATATATTACTATACTTTAATAATTACAATAATGAAATATTAATTTTTGTATTAATTCATATTCTTTAAATTCTTCTGAATTCACACTATTACAACTGATAAAATATTAAAAATGTAATTAAAAAACACAAGCCTGTTGGTCAGTGCCGTAGCTAGAGGATTGGGGGCCCCGGGGCAGAGGCAATTCTATTTTAACAACCAAAAAAAAAAAAAAAAAACGACAATCCTATTTTATCCTCTTTTTTCTAAGTCCGCCAACCCCTAACGCCTGCTCTGCCCGGGGCAACAAGTGTTTATGATTTCGTAAAAAAAAAAAAAAATCCCCCTTCGTTCGGGGGCCCCCTTTGCTCGGGGGCCCCGGGGCACTGCCTCGGCTGCCCCGGTGGTAGCTACGGCCCTGCTGTTGGTGTATTATTGAAAAGGGGAATACTGTATGTTCCAATTAGTTGTGAACTCGGGTCGATTACATTGTCAGTCCCCGTTTTAACTATAAACTACCCTATTACTTCTGTTACGCTATTCTATCAAAACAACCTAGAAAATCTTCAAATTCGCGAATTGTTGGCCCTAAATCCATACATCACTTTCATGCATTTAGGAGTATAATTTTAATAACGATTACTCGTGAAATTCAGTGTATTGTGTCTTTTTATAATATTAATAATAAAAAAGGAAAGCATATACAAATGAAATTAAGCATGTTAAAAAAAAAATTATCACTACAATTGTCGCAAGAAAAGATGAACTAGGGGTGGAGCTCATTGGCGATCGATTACAACTTCCAGGAATTCTCAGTGACATCTATTGCGAAGCATCTTAATTACTTTCCACGTTCTACAAATTAAAGTAGAAAATAAGAAGATCTTGATTTTTTTTTAATCTTTTCATCTTAAATCTACCTTTTTACTGTTATTATTATTATTCACATTTTTTTTTTAAACTTTATGTTATTCCAAATGAGCAAAAACATGGCATCAGTTTCTACTTCCCCTGTGGCATTCGTCACTGTGCCATGTTTTTCCTTACCTGTGTGAGCATTTATTCAAGTCTACCTTTCCCAACGTTGTCTGATTTGCCCTAAAGAATCTATGTGGATGGGTTACAACATCAGGCCTTTCAAAGTAAAATTTCCTCATTTCTGCGCTGCCATGTTACTCTGCTGCAATGTTACTCAGGATCAACTAAGTAATCAGGATGTTTCCATATTTGGAAGTTCTTTTTTGAGGCTACCATAACAATATCGTTTAGGGCAAGTGATTTGAAGAAAATCAGATAGGGAGAGCATTGAATCATCTGGCATTTGGTAACTCATTGTTGTCAAAGACATATTAAAAATTGAAAACTGAAATAAGTTTATCTTATTACATTAAACGCATCTAATCATTCTCTCGATATACTTTACTTTAAAAAAAAATACGGAATGATTCTAAGCAAACGCTTTCAGTTCTAAATCAAGTTTTTCTTTTTTTTTTTTTTTTAATGGAAAAGATAAAAAAAAGGTTATAACGTTAACTAGGCTTTCCGATAGATTCTTTCCAATGATTTAAAGGCGGGCGAGTATCGGACTGACCTCTCAACCTCAACTTCGTCTCGTTGGTGGAAAGTCGGCGGGAGCCTGCATCTCTGAGGTCCCCCTAGTACTGTAATGCCTGAATAAAGGTGAGGAGCTTCTATTTTAACATTTCCTAGAAAATTCTTTGGATATTTGGTGGCATACTACCTAAAAGAACGAAGACGAAATGAAATGAATCTTTTAACAAAAGTGACCCAATCATTTTGAGATTAATGGCATCCCATAGCGTGCCAATCGAAGATATTTGGAGAAAATCCAGGAACCCATCCCACATGCCAAAAGGGTTAACGGAAACGAAAACAGTTAATTTATTACGACACTTGGAAGCTTATTTTAAGCTAAATAGGAATTTATTTCGTGTGAGGCAGCTTTGAAACTACAAACTGACACTAGCTAAGCGACGAATAGTTAATTAGAAGCTGACGAGAAAATAAAAAAACAACAACAAAGAATAATAATATTCATAATTGTATATTAATGGATCTCAATATCTTTTCAGACAATGAAATGATAAAAAAATTAATCGTAATCCTAAATATTAAACATGAAAAAGACAGATTTGTGAATTATGACTGACTGTCGGTTTTTAGTAACTCAATGCACATAGCAGTAAAACGAGTTACTGTATTTTTTTGTTAATTCTTTCTTCTTTTTTTTTTTTAATACTTTCGTCCAATAGAAAATGGACTGTGCCGTTTATGCTAGTTTCGTTAAATATAAACAATCTGCTATTAAAAATAGATTTTGATTGTTGTTTTTTTTTTGATAGATCTGAAAGTTGGCGCCATCAGACGGGCGAAAGCCATATTAATTTCTAAATAATTCCTTATTTTAATGAAAATTAAATTAGTTCGATTTTGATATTAAAAGTATGACCCTGCTAAGAACATAGTAAAATATTTATTATTTCCTTTTTTTTTTTAAGTACCAATTTTAAAAATGAGTAAGCCTAAATTATAAAAGCAAAAACTATTTGTCAATTTTAACATTTTTGTATCGTAGGTTTAGAGTCTTTAGTCTATTTTTTCCCCCAATATAATTATTAATAAGTTTTTAAATTATCTTAATCTTTTAGACGACATTGAAGAAATTAGTTGAAAGAGTTAAATTGAAATAAAATCCCATATAGTACTGTAATGAGAAGCAAGAGTCAGGTATGGGTAAAACTTCGTTTGAAGAGTGGCTTTTTGAAAGTTATATGTAACACAGCTGGCATTATTTATTGTTGACAGCGCATAACTTCACAGAGACGAGGATGTTGAAACTTGTCTTTGATTCAGAAATGAAAAACCAAGGAAAAGAATGAACGAACAGATTTATTTAAGTAATATTCTTCTCCCACAGTCCCCAGCTTTCTAATTTAAGAATTGAAAATTTAGTGAACCTTTCTTTGGAAGATCCTAGGCTAGTTATATAATCCTATCTATACGTTTGGTTAGACGCAGTTTTTGAGTAGCAATCATTAACAGTCTTCTGCAGTGAATATATAATGGATTAAAATACAATATGTTATTTATTATCAATATATATCGAAAGTGGCGCAGCTTAGTCACAGCTGCTTTTGCGACATTAAACCCCAACCAACAACAGCAACAACATATATCGAAAGGCTGAAACAAACCATATAGACGGTACTTTATATGTAAAGAAAAACATGAAGAAAAGTCTAATACTGGCCACTTCTCCAATTTTGACAAAACTCAGATTCAATGATTTGGAAAAGGAAGAAAAACCCATTTTCTTCAAGGAAAAGCGATCATAAGAAGAATAATCTCTGGGGTAGATACAGTGGTAAATTCAAAAGTCATATATCAAGGCCAGATATTCTAATTACGTGACTCTGCCTGTTGAAAGCATATCGAATGAAATGATAAAAGAGTATTTGAACACAATTCAATTGTCAACCATAAAACGAACTTAGATTGAGTTTTTAGTTTTTTGGTTGATAATGGAAATATTAACTTTATTGCTTAATGGATTGTTAATCGCGTTGTTTTTGATCATTTTATTTTGTAAAGAGCAACTTTATATTGTATTGTTGTTTTAAATTTTTTTTTTTAATAATAAGTTATTTTTTGAATTTGCTGCAGAAATTAATTCGATTAATAAAATCTCGTTTAATCGTGTATTTTCAAATGTTTTGAGTTCAATGTAATACACTACAATTTTAACTTATTGTTGCAATGAGAAAAGACAGTAATCAGCAGATCATATACAAATTCATTTTGTTTCTTTATTTTTAATTTTAATTTCTCTCAAACAAAACATCTATGTCCGAATGTCATCCGGTTTTCCGGTCTCTAGAACTCATTTTGACTATTGTTTTTTCTCTTGGTGGTGCCAAGATATCAGTGTCTTTTTTTTTATTTTTTTTATTTTTTATTTATTTTAGAACCTAGCACTAGAATTCAAAGAATCACGCACTGATCTAAATAATAATTCTTATTTAATAGTTTACAGATATTAGATGTTATTAGATGAAGGTATAATATATATAGGCTTATCTTATGAGCTACTTACCATAAATACTGAAATAATAATATAGTGATTTGCAAATTCATATTTAAGAGGTTGGTTGGTTGGTTGGTTGGTGTTTAATGGCGCAAAAGCAGCTGCGGCTAAGCTGCGCCAAGAGGTTAATTATATCGATTTAGATTCGACTCAATCTCCGGGTTTGCAAATGTTTTTCTACTATGAAATGCTCTTTGTAGTGCAACTCAGTAATTCACTGATATATTCAGTTAAACAAATTAAATTTCAAATTTATAGTAATATAAGACTTGATTAGCTTTTAGTGTCTGCCCATCAAGTTAAAGACAACTTTGTAGGCAAAATCTCAGGTTGGAAGTTACTTAAAATTATATAAATGTAGAGAAAATCTTGCAATGAAACCATCTGTAGATATTTTAGTAATATTGATATTGTAATATTGATAGCAAAGAAATTAATTTTTTTCATCAAAGGCTAGGCTTAATGCTTCAAGACAAAAAAATTTAACATTTGAACCTAATTTTTTGAAACTGAATTCAAATATGGAATTTGCTTCTCACATTAAATCTTTTTCATTAAAAAAAAAACCCTTCTCTTTAATATGGGATTTACTTCTACTGCCAATGCAATAGTTTTGAATGTCCGTTCTCTTCTGAGAAGTGTAATTTATTTTCCCAATGGGATTTTAAGGCCACTTGAAATAAAGCTGAGCAAAACATGTTTGTTGGGGGAGCATCTGTTTTCTATTAAACCTGACCTCCGCAACGATCTCCAGCGATGATTGATCAGTTACGGTGGTCAGTTAAATCGTTTACATCCCGTAAAACACAAGTAATAATAATTCCAAAGGATTTCGTGTTTATTTATTTAATGCATTAAGTAAGCTTCATGTCATCCAATACAGTATAAAAAGATCATTTTTATATATGACATGAAAAATAGGGAAGTTAGTATTAAAAACATGTTCTATTACTATTGACAAAATTTTAGATTCATCTTGATTTTTTTTTTAAGTTTAAGAAGTATTTAAGAAAACGTTTAAAAAGTACTTGTTACGAAAATATTTTACAGTACTACAATTAGAATTGTAATAGAACTTAAAATAATTAAAATTACATAATTATGTAAAAGTTCTATCTAAAATTAGTCTCATATTTACAACCAGAGATACTGACAATGAATTTGAATTTAGACACAAAATTTGTAGTGCCTGAAAAAAATTGATGTCCATCATCATATGCTGGAAAACAAACGTGTGACCTTTCATTTAGAGCTAAAAAATGACGGATATCGGATATCTAGCAAAGACAGAGTACCCGAGTAAGTAGGTTGAACCAGTTAGACTAAGCAAAATTAACGAACCAAAACATAGCTGTAGTTATAGTAATAAAACGACGTATTTTTTTTTTTCCTTTGATGTGAACTGCATCCTTTTAAAAAAAATATCGTAATTATCAAGCTGTTTGTTCTCTGTCACCAAATGACGAATTATGAAGGCTTCTGTCGAAATGATAACTGGAGGACTTCAGCATCTTAGGTTTAGATGTTTTGTTTTCTGTTTATTGCAGTGAAAGCAAACATGGAAGGATGCACGGATTCTTCTCAAAAACTGCAGTTCATATTGTTGTGAAGATTTGTTTGCTCATTAAGTCTTCAGAATTCTACGAACAAAGAATCCGTGGTTTGTTGACATAGTGAAACAAATGTCTTAATGCTCAATACGATTTTTTTTTTTCAAAAATATTGTAAATGTCATGGAAATTAATAACGATAAATTTTCCATTGAACAAGCCTTAGGTTTCTTGCAATGCAAAAAATAAATAAATGATTTAGTTTCCTTTACTCCTTTCATTTTCTTTTTTATACTATATTTTAAATTAAAAGGCGGTTTTAGGTCTATTTATGTTATTTTATGTTTAGGTGAATGTGGGCGGCAAGAAAGCCAAGTACTGAGAGTTTAGAACTAAACTACCCAAGGTATCACACATATAAAAACTTATATAAATGAAGCCTGCGTTTTTACATTAACTAATGTAAACAGATTAATTTAAAAAATAATATTTGCTACCCCCAAAAAATTAGTTGTGTGCTGGTGCTTGAATACTAGCCTGCACTGTCTTTTAAACTCTTCTCGCACCCTCACTACGATGGTGAACATTTCCACCTCGATTTCTGCTGTTTGTGCCACCTCCATTTCTGCAGAAGAACGATTTGTGCTGTTGCATCCTTAATCTGAACGGATTCATCCGATATTTGAAAATTCCTATCGGATGAATCCGTTCAGATTAAAGGATGCAACAGCACAAATCATTCTTCTGCCGTCGCTTCAACTTTGGATTGATGGCTTCAGGAATATTTACTTCGGAAAGCTCTTACCATTGTAATATGTTATATCATTCTGCCCGAGATATTTTGATGACTTTTTCTGTGTCCTTTACTTACATACATATTTTTTTAAATCACCGTTGCTTCATTGAGTTTCTATAATTGATTTAGTTATTGTGAGGCAGTCAGTTAAACAGAACTTTATCATTTGAGAAAGTGTTTTCATTTTTTATTACTTTTGATTTTATATAATTTTTTTCAGTGCAATTATGTTGACTTGTAGTGAGGCAATTGAACAAAGTCTTCTGATGCGAATTGCCGAAATCAAATCCTGAACATATCGTGAATATTGTTATATGATAAGTTTGCTTTTGTTTTTTTCAAGATAGTAAAGGAGATGAGAGTTCACTGTAACATCTTCATTCAAATCTGTGCCCACTATCATCAATCGCTTCTTGGATCGCTTTCAGTCATACAGACTTTATTTTTGTTGGGATGTGTTCGTGACGTGTTGTCAGTCAGATGTTTGACAGGAGGTCACATCCAACTCACAGAGGCAGATTGAAGTTTTGAAACACCATTTCCTGTTTCTGTTTCTCAATTACTAACAAACTCGCGTCTGTTCAGCCCTTCCTCAGAATAGCTGCATCAGGGTGTCTACAACAGGTTAACGTTTGGAGGCGGATACCATTAACGGACACCAGGGGGTCTTTTAGGAAGGTCTCGTCCAGATGGGTAACAAACCACCCACAGAAGCCGGAAGCAAACAAGAATTAAAATGCAGTTCATCAAAACATACTCAGTAAAATAAAAACCTTGCAAGTTATTTTACCCTTCAGTTCAGATGTAAAACCGAATTTAACTTCTATATATATCAAATAGGAAATTGTGTAAAAATTGTTAGTTCCAAACGTTTTCCTAGACTTCATTGGATCCAAATTCTATTTTTAAAAAAAATTACTCCAAGTTACTTTTTTATTTTTTGTTATGTCTGACAGTTTGTATGAAAAACTCATTCTGGGATTTTCACGAAATTTCACATTTAATGTTTTAGAAAATTTCATCATAAAATCCTAAGTTGGATAAAATGAGTCTGTTATTTTGATAACTAAAAATAAAAGTTTCCTCAAAGACCTTTGAGTTTATTTTCCTCAGATTAACAAAATACTTTAAACGTTGATATTTTCTTCAAAAAATAAATAAATAAAATTAAGTAAAATAAAAATCTTCCTTTTACATTCTGAAGGAAAAGATAGACTTATAAGAACTTTATTTCTAATGTGTAATTGTATCTTCTCCCAACAACTTCTGAACCAGTTTTAACAGATTTTCTTGAAATTTGGAAGAATTTTTAAGGACAAAGGCTTGTATTTGAATACTTCTGTAGGCCAATCAGATGAAATCGCAATGCCATTATTTTGTATGTTTCTACCGTAGATCTTGAATTTATCTGCATTAATCTTTTGAAACCAGTAAAAAGAAAATTATGTATATCAGCAAAAATTGCAAAATCGAATAAATCGAACCTTGTTGAAGCGATCATATTCAATCTTCGAAAACCTCTTTCTCATCTTCAAGAAACAGAAGACGTAACGTTATCGTTCTCTTTATCTGTTCCAATAGAACCAGTAAGATTCTATTCAGAAATGATGTAAAAGTTCTAGGAAATTCTAAGATAAATTTAGTTTTTAAAAAATTTAGTTCTAAGTTTTTTTTCCCTATTTCTAATGAGAATTCTATAATAATTACATTTCTATAATTTTTAAGAATTACCCCTTAGTGATGTAAGAAACTTAATATTCCTCATTATGATAAATCAAATTCTTCAATTTAGAATAGAATTGCCATAAAAATATATTTTTGCATTAATTGGCCTGAAGAAACCTATTTCACTCACTCATTCTTTACACTAAACATTATCTTATCAAAAAAATTGACTATTAACTCACCAAATCCCAATACATAATTAACTGTTCAGTGTGCAATAAACTAAGACTTCATTACTTCTAACAGTTGTTTTGGTATTTGGACTGAATCGTACTATTCTGTTGATCAATTTCTTTTTCTTACCCACTTTCTTACTTACGTCACGTTTTTCTTAACAATCTTTAAGCCTAAGGAAGAAATCCAATTATTTATTTCATATTCTAAAAGAGACGTACTTTATAGTATTTTCTCGAATAAGTATAACTATATAGTAACGAGGAAGTAAATGCGATTTAGGGGGAGGACCTTAAATCAATATCCCATCAGGAAATTAACACTATGGTCGAAAGAGCTTAAACTAAGTTGCTGCCGGAATTAATGAATTAAGTATCTGGGTTAATTAAATGATAACATTAGAGACTTGTTTTAATCCTAATCAACACTAAGTGGAATCTGATTCAAAACTTTTCTCTATTTTGATTAATCATCTTTTTTTTTTTCTAGTAAACATCTAGAATTTGAAATGTAAACTATAATTTTAGATTTAGATCATTTTATTGATTTCTTCTACTGAAGTAAATGGATGAAGTAATATAATACCGTACACCGATTAGTTAAAACAGTCAAATTACTTTCTTTAACTTTAAACAGCAGACTGAGAGAAGCCCGAATTAATTCGTACTGCGGTTGGTCAAATTTCAAAAAATAAGAAATGTAATGCAACAAATGAGGAGAATGCTTATTTAGAACAGTTTCAAAATTTGATGAATGAAAAAAAGTACTTCCCCAACATTTTTTTTTAATGAATATATTTAATTAGGATAAATGAATAAATTTAATTGCTGCCTGGACTCTTGCCCAAAGCTAAGATACATTCTGAGAACCCATTAAGATATTAAAAATATCCTAATGAAGCCAATTAAAAAATATTTTCCTCTGTGTGTCTGACTGATCTTTAACCCTAACGGTTCATTCATAAGTTCATTACCAAGTGTTTATTTTGAACTGCAAATGAAGATAAATAGTTTTAATTTGTATTTTCATACTTAATAAAAAATAGTAGTTTATGGTATTGGATTTGCGGTCATACAGTCGCCAGGAACTCTAAAAATAATATATATTTTTATTTTTATTATTTATATAAAAATAAAAAAGTACAAATTACTTAAGTTATATTTTATATAAAATAGGTTTGTTTTAATTTATTATTCAATATTATCTGTATATCAGCATTTCTTTCGTTAGATATATATATTTTTTCTTTTTTTTTCTTTTATTTTCACTGTCTAATTAAAAATGGAATAAATGACGCTTGAATAATATTTATCATAAATAAATGAAATAACAAAAAATACAACAACAACAATAATAATAATAATACAGTAAAAACTGGTTTATACATATTTTAAATTACGCATAACTGAGAATTACTTACAACTCAGATTTAACTGTATTTTTAATTAAACTGAAATAAGAACACTCGTAATAAACATTTGTGTATTAGATATATATTTTTGCAACGTCTGATAAGCATAACTGTAAAACTGTCAATTTCAAAATAGTGTATTCAGTTTTATAGAGGTTTCTGATATTTTAAGAAACTTTAAGGGATTGAATAAATTACTGTATACCCATTACACAATTACAGTTCTAAGATAAATGAAAAGCAAAGACTCATCAATTTTCACTACTTTTCCATCACATTGTTACTCACTTTTCCATGTCTGCAAATTTTCCCTTTTGTTGACGGCTGCGCTTTACAGATTTTGAACCTAACTTTCAACATTCTTTTAAAATTGGCTCCTTCTTACTACATGCATATAATACTGCATGTAATATAGTGTAACTTACATTTAAGCTACTCACTATTTCTGATCGAGGACTTATCAACCTCATCACCCTGCACGAAAAACAAGTACACACACTCTGGGAATACTTCCACCAAATACTAGCCACAGTCATATACCATCTCAACGCACACACTATCCCACAACACCTTGACAATATCCAAACATTAGAAGACATATATACAATACTCAACTGAACGGCACAGGGAACCATTCGGACCCTTGGAATCAAACAACACCACATACCTACCACTGCACGGTCACAAGAATCCCCCCTTGGAGACGTCGCCTTGAAGGCCGCGTCAGCGACCTTAGAGGAGACATAGCCAGGCTCACACAATACTGTGCAGGAAACAAAACAAAGAAACTTTTGTCCCAGGTTAGAAAGATATTCAAGCACATAAACACTCGCCCTTCACACTCAAACCATCATAACCTGGTTCAGGAACATCTCGACACACTCAAAAAAAAACTGAGTGCACTTACAAAAAAAATACCAAGAAACAAACAGTGCACTCTACGTAAACAGCAGAACAACACTTTCCAATACAAAGAGAAAAAATTCTACAGATCCCTTACATCTCCCTCCACTACATCCAACACAAACACTCCCACCAGCGAGGCATTACATGAATACTGGTCGTCTCTATGGTCCAACCCCATCCCCCACAATGACAAAGCACCATACATCACAGAGGAACAATAACTCGCTGAACACTTGCCCTTCATGCCCTTCCATGATATTACTCTCGCAGACATAGAGATAGCACTAAAACATGCACACAACTGGAAGGCTCCTGGTGCAGACGGCGTTCAGAACTTCTGGATCAAGAGGTTCACGTCCCTGCATGGGAAGCTAGCTCTCGCACTCACTGACATAATCCAACACCCAGAACATATGCCTCTTTTCCTCACACAGGGTGTCACATACCTACAGAGCAAGAATACTGAAACAGCGCACCCGTCCAGTCACTTGCCTCCCCACACTTTACAAACTCCTCACCTCCTGCCTTGCAGACACAATTTACACTCACATTGAGACACATAACATTCTTTCCAAACAGCAGAAGGGATGTCGCAGGGATTCCCAGGGTTGTAAGGAGCAACTCCTTATTGACTCGGTAATCCTGCGGCAGGCGGGCGCGAAGAATAGGAGCTTACACATCGCGTACATCGACTACAAGAAGGCATTTGACTCAGTCCCCCATTCCTGGTTTTTACACACTCTTCAACTCTACAAAGTACACCCCAAGATCACGGCATTCTTTGATGCTACGATGAAGAGTTAGAACACAACATTACACCTACGTACCTCCAATACCTCCATCACTACAGTCCCCATTCCCATAAGGAGAGGTATTTTCCAGGAAGACTCCTTGAGTCCTCTTTGGTCTCGCCTTGAATCTGCCTCGCCTTGAATCCATTAAGCCACATGCTAGACAACACAAAACACGGTTACAGGCTTACCTCAGGCACTCTGACACCATACAAAATCACACACTTACTCTACATGGATAATATTAAACTCTATGCCACAAACAACGCACAACTTACTAATTTACTACAAATCACAACACAGTTCACCAAAGACATTGGGATGGAATTTGGAATCGACAAATGCCGCAAGCTACATATAACACATGGGAAGACTTCGAATTTGGAGGGTTTTGAAGTGGACCATGGCTTGGCCATCGAATCCATGGAAGAGGGAGAGTACCTGGGCTTCCAGCAAGCGAGCGTCACTGACAACGCAAACATCAAAAACGCACTCAAGAAAACATACTCGCGTTCACAACATCCTCAAAACACAACTCAATGCCAGAAATAAAATTAAAGCCATCAATACTTTCGCCGTCCCCACACTAACATATTCGTTCGGCATAATTCCATGGACAAATACTGAACTCGAAGCACTACAACGCACAACACGCACTACATTCACGAAACACAACATGCACCACCCCAAGTCCGCTACGGAAAGGATGACTTCCCCGCAAGGAGGGAGGCCGAGGACTCATCAATCTAATCACCCTACACGAAAAACAAGTACACACACTTAGGGAACACTTCCACCAAAGAGCACAACACTCCTCACTCCACTCAGCCATTGTCAAGGCTGACACACACTTCACACCCCTGGACCTCGCATACCTTCTCTAACACTCACCACCCCCGACATCCATACACAGCAGCTGCGAGAATCTTGGGCTCGTAAGGAACTCCATGTCAGACATCGCCACGAACTCAGCCAGCCTCATGTCGACATGGAAGCGTCGAACAGATGGCTGACGAGTGGTGAGCTTTTTGGGGAGACCGAAGGATTCATGATCGTAATACAAGGACCAAATCATCCCTACATGCAACTACAAGAAACACATTCTACACGATGCAAACACACATGACGACAGATGCAGGAAATGCCACACTACGCGTGAGACGATCGACCACATAATATCAGGCTGTCCCCTTCTCTCCCAAACAGACTACCTCCACCGACACAATCAGGTAGCGTCGATCGTTCATCAACAGCTAGCACACAAACACTCACTTATTCAGAACATGGTCCAATACTATAAGTACACACCACAAAGCGTACTAGAGTCACTCTCACGTAAGCTGTACTGGGACCGCCCCATTCACACAGACAAAACTATACATCACAACAGACCTGACATCACACTTGTTGATAAGATCAACAAACAGACCTATCTCATTGATATTGCAGTGCCTATCAGCAAGAACATGCAGAAAACTCACGCAGACAAGATCAGTAAATACACTGATCTAGCACACGAACTCCAGAAGCAGTGGAGGCAGGACCGAGTACGTGTTGTACCCATCGTCCTGTCCGCCACTGGTCTGGTGCCTCACACATTGCACCACAGTCTCAGCACACTAGGACTTCACAAAAACACTTATGCACAACTGCAGAAGGCTGTGGTACTCAACACAACACGCATAGTTAGGAAATTTATGGACACAAGCGCACATCCCTATCTATTCCTCCAAACTTTTTTTTTTATTATTTTTTTTATTTACACTTGGCAATATGTGCTTTGATCCATGATCCGCCATATTGTCTTAGCTAGGGAAACCCATAGTTTGAAGCTTTTTTGATAACAATAATAATAATAATAATAATAATAATAATAATAAATATTTTTTTTCTTTTTTCTTTTTGTTTAGAAGCAGATTTTGTAGGAATTTATATTGAAATGGAATGGGAGACATACCAGTACATAGGCTTATCTTTAAAAGAAATAACGCTATTAAAAAGATAGAAATATATTCATTATTATGAAAAAACTCTAAGTTCTTGGTAATGTTACTGCGAATAAGTTTATCTTCAACTTCATCATGACTTTCAATTAATAATTTATACTTTCAGCTTTTTATTTATCTCAATAGCCTATTATTAGTGTAGAAAATACTTTTTATAAAGCTGGTGTTCCGATCTCCGCTTCTCTGTTGGCTGATTTCGCTGACAGCTACACCTCCAGTGACCCCATGAGGCTGCGCAACTAGAAAGCGATGTTTCTTACTAATTTAACTATCAATTTTGTAATAATAGTTATTAGAACAATCAGATTATTATAATTTTTGTTTATTACTGAGAAACCATCATCTACTCGAGGCAGTCACGTATTTCCATTTTAGGGAGCTGTGGCCAAATTTTCGAGCAAAGGGTAGATTATAAATAACAAAAGTAGAATTATCAGAATATCGGTACTAATAATAGGAAAGTATAGGATAAACATTTAAAATGCCTTTTTTTCCAAAATTGACAAAATAAAAAATATTAAATTTTATACTTTCAAATAATCTTTTTATCTATTCATTAAGACAAAACAAAAAGATACGATTTAGTTTTGTACTTTACTCGAATCAATTTTCTTTATATCCAATCAGACATTTAATCGAATAGTCCACCTATTATTGCCAGGATAATAGTAATATATTATTGCTTATTACCGTAGCATTACTACATTAGGTTATTTATTATTGCTATGTTTTGTATCATAATAGATATAAGTTATACAAAACGACAAAGTATCAAATGAGCGAAAAGTTACCTAAAAACTCATATGTATGATCTAGTATTTAAAATATGCAGTATTTATTGCTGTGTAATGGTTGACAGATAAATCATAGACTTCTAATGCTTAAATTATAGATATCTAAACAGCATATATTTTCAGTAAAGAACTCGGTGCTTTAGAATAATGTGTTATTTAGCTATATTTAATTTTTATTTTAGTTGCATTTAGTATTTTATGAGAATTTTTATATTTTTGTGAATCAACTGAGAAAGAACGTTCTCGAAATTTTCTTTTTTTGATGTGTAACTCATAACAATTTAAACAATCTCGAAATAAAAATAGTGTTATTTTTCTTCTTATCGTAACTCTTTTTCTTTAGTGTTAGCTTTTGCTGCTGTTGATGAAACATCCAATGGACGTCAACACCAACACCATACACTGCACCATACACTGCCACCTTCAATGGGCCTAAGAACTCGCACTGTGTCCAGGTAAGCCTTTTTTTTTATTTTCCTCAATCAAAATATAAGGCCATTCTTAAAAAAAAATTAAGAAATTAAATTCAAACCATCGCTACACTTTGTTATTGCATTTAAGGCTGTACTGTGGCTAAGCATGCTTTTCTATCGAACTAGAATATCAAAAGGCCATCAATATATCAAAATGTGAAACTTTACAGCAAAAAGTTTGGTACTTGGTATTTAATAGATAATAAAATACAAATATAAAGTATATAGAGATTATAGCATTTCATATCGAAATTCTACTTTCATTTTCGCTTTAAACAACAACTGTTTTCAACTTATAAATTAAGATCAAATTCAAGAGGAGACCTGTAACTTGAGAATCACACAAACTATAAAACGAGTTCTCAACGGCTATGAGCTAGTCATGGCAAGACCTTTTTAACTGGTATAGATCATGTTTCTAGCATATGTCCTGAGATATGAATTTCTCGCGGCGAATGGACAAATAGAGCGCGGATATAAGGCTTTTCCTGCTATAAGCTACGCTGTGTAATAGAAGCCTTAAAACGACTAAAACAAAAAAGTGTGAGACCTAAGTAATAGCCTACGTTTCGACTGACTAAAATCACCTCAGGGCTATTTAATTTTAGAATATTCAATAATATATATATATAAGAAATCTATAAGAGTTTGAATGTTCTGCTTTCAACTAAAAAAAAAGGATTTATTTTTTATATATAGATTGATAAATTCAAGAGATTTAATTAGTAAATTAAGAACATTACAAAATTGTTGGTTTTTAATTTCCGAAAAATATTTTTAAATTAGCAAAATGAGAATAAACCTGAATGTAAAATGAATGATGCATTCTGCTATCAGATTCCATTTTAGAGCAAAATAAAGGTTTCCCATTAAATTGTTTCCTTCTAAATTCAATCACTGTAACTCGCTGTCTTAGATTTCGGAAGAACCACCGAGAAATGTAATGTATTGTATTCTCTTTTTTTTACGAAGCTTATGAAAATTGAGCAATTTTAAGATAGGGCAACACAGATATCTCTCTTGACAGCCTTCAAATAAAACTAAAAGCTACTATATTTTTCTTGGCATCTGCGTAAATAGTATTCATAATCATAACATGATCAGACAGGTCCTAACCCACGGCTATTTTCCTGAAACTGGGAATATTTATCAGTTGATTGAACCACAAACTCGTGACCAATGAGATAGCACTTATGTAATAGAAGATCCTTATCTCAATTGCCATGAAGAAAGTAATAAGAAAGGACTTTTCTGATATTAGTTAGGATAAGTAATTATTAGATACTTATTGCAATTAGACTGTAGTAAAGAAGCAAGATAAGATAATTGAAGATTCATTATGCAGACATAGATTGCAGTGGTTTCCTGTGTGTACATTTCTTATCATAAAAAATACACCTTTAAATATAATGTTTTTTTACTTTTCCATTATATATTAAAGTAAAAAAATTAGTAACGGACATGAATAAGAATGGTGTTATTAGCTATAAACAAAGTCAAGAAATCATGAAGGAAGCCTGTAGGACCAATACCTTGGAAGGAAGAGTAAAAAATCATAAAGACAACATGCCTCTGAGACCAGTAATTAATGCATATGGCACACCGGTTCACAACTTGGCTAGATATGCAAATAAAATTGTAAAAAATTTCAAATTACCAAGAGAAGATGTAATTATTAAGAACTCAAAAGACTTAATTAATAAGATTGGACATTTCTTTAATAATACTAAAAAATTTTACATGTTTTCTCTAGATGTAGACAACATGTACACGAATATCCCTGTAAATGAAACTATGATGATTTTAGAAAGTTTAGCTTTTGAGAATAGGGAAGAATTGAAAAAACTTAAAATGGATTATGATGAATTGATAGAGTTAATAAAACTAATAACTGAGAACACATATTTTAAACACCAAGATAGGATTTTCAAACAAGTCAAAGGTTTCCCTATGGGGTCACCTTTGTCAGGGACATTGTGCAATATTTATATGAATTTTTTTGAACAAAAATTATTGAAAGATACTAAATTTAGAATGGAATATTATCGCTATGCGGATGATATACTTATATTATGGTTCGGAACAAAAAGGCAATTTAGCAATTTTTTTAGTGACATTAACAAGAGACACAAAGACATACATTTCAAAATGGAAGAAGAAATCAATGACTCATTAAATTTTCTTGATCTGAAACTAATAAAAAAGGATAACAAAATAACAATGAAACATTACATTAAAGATTATAAAAGTGACCATATTTTAAAATTTGATTCTGGACACAATATGAAAATAAAAAGGAATATAATTGAGAATTATTTAATTAGAATTGATAATAATACCAGTAATGAAGAAAATTTTAATATAGGAGTAAGTGATATGAAATCAAAATTAAAAAAGAATGGTTATACTGACAGATTCATAGATAGTTCAATAAGAAATTATAATAAATTTAAGATAAAAGAATTGGATAAACATAATGAAAATAGATTTTTCATTCCCTATCTGAATAAGAACAGCTGGAAATTAAAAGAAATTGGTAAAAGATATGGAGTAAACTTAAATTTTGAATATAGAAATAAATTAAAAAATATTTTGTGTAAAAAGATAAATAGCAATGACAAGAAGTTTGAAATGGGTGTTGTTTATAAATTAGATTGCCTGAACTGCGATTCGTTCTATCTTGGGGAGACGAAAAGAACAGTTCAAGAACGCATGGGAGAACACGAATATTATATTAGACAAAAATTAGTAAAAGAATCAGAAATTGCTGAACACTGTAAAGACAAGCAACATTGTATCAATTGTGAAGTAAACATTTTATATATTGAAACAAATACAAAAATTAGAAGAACAATAGAAAGCCTATGTATCAGAAATTCAAAAGAAAAAAATCTCAATAGATGTGATGGAATTAAAGTTAGTGAAAATTTGGTAAAATTGGCTAGAGAAATGATTAACAAAAGATTTGTAACATCTAACAAAAAGGTAATAATTGAAAAATTAAAGTGTTAAATTTGTGATTATTAATAATATGTGATTATTATATTGTAGAGTATGATCTTTTATTATTATTGTATTAACGTTTTTTAATTGTTAATATCAATATTTTAAAGTCATTGTAGTAAAAGAATCTCGTTCATTTATTGTTATAATGTAAAAAGGCTTGAAGAAGGGGAGACGGTGAATTTTATCTCCTTGAAAATTCGTTTTTTCAGTTAATAGATGTAGTTTATGACATTTATTTTCTGGTGGATGATGTTTAATAATTTATTTTCTGGTGGATGATGTTTAATAAAATAATGAGAAACTTTACGGAGAAAAAATTCTATTTTTTTTTTTCTAATTTCAAATTACATTAATATTTATTTCATTGTTATTAGTTGTATGTTTTAGTGAAGTAAAACAAAATCTAAAATGAAGAGAAATTTAACGTGCCTGATGATATGCCTTCGTTTGTTTACTCATTTCTTAAAAAAAAATCTTTTGAACGAATAAAGAATTTCTTATTAAATTAACATTTTTGGGGAAAATCTGTTGAATAGTTATTATCAAGTTTTTGGAGAAAAAGAAATTGAAATTCGATTAACTGAAGTTTATTATAAATGAGAGAAGACGATAAAGTAAAACTAACAAAAAAGAAAATGAATTGTGAATGGAGATATTAATGTACCTATATGCAATTAGAATATGATTCTAATTTACGTAATGTGAAACAATAATACAGATTCTTGTCCTTTACACAAGATTATCGAACATGAAATGAAACATATTCAAGATAAAACATAAATATATTCTATAAAGTAATACATAATGCTTTGGTATGAAATAAGAATCTATTAAATGTTTGCTTTAAATATAAATATCTACATGTAATTCCTTAACATACGATGTTTATTCAAAAGCATCATCGATGTTTATTCAGAACCCATTTCATTGTGACCGACTTGACAGCATTTAAAAAGAATTTTTAAATGGAATCGCCCTTTTCAGCAAATAAAATTCGACGACGGGAAATCAAAAGAGAATTACACTAAGTATCCACTGATCATCAAATGCCTTAGAACAACTATTCAGTAGATTGAAGGTTTTGGATATTTTGTAACTCATTTTGCAAGGAACTGTAAGAAATGTGTCTGGCGAAATTAAACTCATAAGGACCAAAAAGCTATAACACGAAATCTAATGACTTTATGTATATAGACATTATTTTACTGCTTTTAAAATTTTTTGGAAACGCCCAATGTTTGCCATCTGAGGGGCAGAAAGGGTAAAGTTCCTGATGAATTGCATAAGACAATGTGGTATTAGGAAATTTAACACAGTATTTCTGAAATGAATATGAATACTGAATAACATTACAATACATTAACAGATCTGACATGATTTTGATGGAAAAAAATCTGTTCATTTCCGAATTTAATGATGTAATTTAATAACCAAGTGTATCATATACAGAAATCCTTTGAAACTTCAGTATTTGACAATGTTTCTTCTTCTATTATAATAAACATTAACAGAATACTACATATCCAACTTGAAACTTCACCTTTACAGGAGTATTAATCAATAATGTAAATTTACGATTTGAAAAGGATTCAATAATACGTATATCAGTAAATTAAAATAAAAAATTAAAACCTAAACTAATACTTGAATTTGATGTACTTATCAATCTATTATAAATAATTACTATTAATATACATAAACATAAATCACTCTCTATAGTAAAAGACATTTTAATAGGGAAAATCTCAATTAGATCTCCGGTTCTCTTTTGAAGTCAATCAAAACGTCCTGATTTTTATGATCAATTCTAAATGTGGAGAAGTGAACTTTAATGTATTTCTTCAATGAGTTTTAATTGATTGTTTTAATCATAAACGTAAACAAAAACATTGGATCTTTGTTCATCAGAATCCTAAATAAAACATCATTTTTTTTTTTATCTTAATGACAATTGATTTAGAAGATTAGATGGAAATATATTTTTGTCAAATAGAGGCAAATATAAATTGTTTTACGTAAATGAATGGAAACTGAATGCTTTTTTGTTAGCTCCACTAGATTCCAAATAACTTCAATTACAGTCTATTAGAAACGAAGTATTTTATATTGAATTCACTTTTCTCTTTTCTATTACTTCAAAGAACACAATCGTATGTAATGATCTTTTTCTTTAATTGGTCTACGCTCTTAAAAATGTCCAAATTATTTTCTGCAAGTACACTATTACACATAAAATCTTTCATTCAACGACATTTTAATTTTGCTGATATTGATATTATTCTTGGTGTTCGGATTTATTTTCGTAATAAACGAAAAGTTTTTTTCATATCCGTTGCTTCTTTTATTTTTTTTATTCGTATTCATTTTCGATTATTCAATTTGGTATTTATTATGTAAATCATTTCATCATCTAACGCTAAATTTGAACAAATCTAAAAGAAAAGAAGAAAAAATTATTGTAAAATTAATGTTAATTAAAAGTTGTTGTTTTTTTTTGCTTTTCTGGTTTTTTTTTATTACTATGTTTTTGTTTGCTTTATATTATTGAAAACAATTGAACATTAAAGGCTATTAAAATTCACCTATGGCTCTAATAGAGGAAAGGTCATATTTAATTGATTCATATTGAATTAAGAAACGATTGATAGTTCAAATGAGCTAAGTTTTGTTTGATACAAAAAGGGATGTTCCAAATATTTATCATAAAAAAAAATGGCCAGCTCTCGTAAATGTTTTTGATTTCACTTAATTTTTGTTTTTCAATTTTAATCTTACATTAGCTTCTGTAACATACTTTTAGTAATAACAATGTTACGTACTTTAAAATATTTAATTGAAATTAAGATAAATACTAAAAAGAATCATCAAAATCGATTTAATGACTGTTTAGAGATATTTTCCAGCTTTTCCTAATAGTCGATTACTACATTTTTTTTTAGTTGTATAAAAAGACCTTCGTTCAGTAATGTTTTGAGCTCACTGCCCTTGTAAATGCATTTTGATGCATTCCACTAGCAGCCATTTTTTTTTTTTTTTGTCTCTTTCTTTTTGGAGGTCTTTTGTATAACACAGGTGTTGTCAGCTGCTCCCCAGATGATGGGTTACCACCCAGCACCAAAGGCGGTTCCACTTGCACTGTAATTACACGGCTTTGCTCCCAGAACATTTGTTTTTTAAATTTCCATTCTGACACTTTGGCCTCTTCGTTATAGACGGAATTATTTAAAAGGCTTCGAAGAGGAAATAGAAATTCGATGACTGCTGAAGAGAGCTGCTGGAGTTTCCAAGCAGAAAATTTAAATGACCTCTTCAAATAAAAGCCAGGATTTTTACTGTAACGCACATTTTCATTGGCAAGGAAAGTGATTTCTTTTGCAAGTATCTCAGTTTCTAGTTTACTGAATAGGTGGCTAAGTTTCGAATTACATTGACGGTATCCATAGCCTCGTGGTTTCACTATTGTTAAACATGCCGTCCAAATATTTTCATGCTGTCTCTGGATCGGATTGATTAAGCTAATTTAGCTAAGAGAGCTTCTAGGATGTTTATTTTATGACTATACGGCGCCCAGACGTCAAGGATACATATCTGTTAACGTATTCCAAAAGTGTTCTGATTATATATGCAGAGTGATTTAGGATGAAATATCTTAACTTCAGCATAATCATTCTGGTGATTATTATAAGACAAAAAAAGCCCCTAATCACCCCATACTGAAAAGGATCTAAAGAAGTTTAAAGGAAACAAACATTTACAAATAAAAACACACTGAACCTATGTACAAACGACATTTCTGCAATATGTAGACTATAAATGATATTTCTGCAATAAAGGATATAAACGACATTTCTGCAATAAATATTTCTGCAATATTTGTCAGAAATGTACATAGGAACATACTATAAGCTTATCAAGTGTCTATTGTCAATTAGAGAAACTTGTACAAATAAAACATAATATCGTTCTGCAAATGAACAACCTCTAAGTATGATAGTCGGACCTTTGATTGAAGTGTATTGGTATCTGTTTGCTTCCGTTTAGCTCCAAGAGTTTCTTCTCTAAATATTTGGAGATGTCGTAACTTCAAAAAACATTCTAGAGATGATTATCAGTGAGAGATTCTACATCAATATACGCCTAAATATTTGGGCGTATATTGATATAGAATCTCTCACTGATAATCATCTCTAGAATGTTTTTTGAAGTTACGACATCTTGGCTCTCTCCGTATTTATAGTATATATTTATATAGAGACATAACTGTATATATAACAATGTTGTTTAAAGTAATTGTTTCTAGATATGTTGAAAACTTGAAACTAACTTAGAAGAAATCCTTCGTTTGACAAAAAAAAAAAAAGAAAGAAAGAAAATATTCGACAAATAAATTGGATTCTGGGTGGGTTTTATGATCATCTTTTTCAGTTCGTTGCTATGGAGATGATGTTGTTGTCATCTGCGAGGAAGGGTGGAGGTTGTTCAGTTCACTTTTCTTGAGATTACTTTTATTGTCTTGAGTACGTAGTTGTAGTAATGGTTTCGGGAGGGGTAGCTGACACTCAGGAGTTCCGAAAACATTAATTAAATGTAAATCCTATTCAAACAAAAGTGTGTTAAAGCCGTAAATCAAAATTAAAAAGTTCTATTCAACATAAATTAAAACAGAAGTAACTATGTTTACGTTTAAATTAGCAAGCTGTATAGATGATTTTTTTTTTTTCATTCAAGATAAAATAAGAAGAATATAATCTCTAATAGTTTAAGAGAATATTTCTTGTCTGAAAAATTAAAGTTGATAGTACGTATATAATACGATTATTTCGGAAGGGAGAGAAGAACATTCTAGTTTAGGCAAAGCCGAATAATGAGAGATTTCTATTATCTTTTTACTCTTGGCATAGTCTGCAACGAACGAAGTCTAACTCAGTGAAAAAGAAAATCTACTTTCCATAACTGAATACTTTCGCTTGATCTTCCATAGGAAAAAAAAAAGAACTCATATAAAATGCTTAAAGCTTGCTAAGTTTTTCTTGTATCTACTAAAATCTTATCAATCTTTATAAAAATTCTAGTTGCTTTCATTTACAATCGAGGTTAGGCAGAATAATAATATATCGCCTAATTTGCTACTGTAAGTAGAGCCATTATTAAGCAAACGTAATGTAGAGAAAATGTCATTAGAATGGCACTGGTGCTTTTGTCTCATCGTTTGGCACAAAAACGCCTTCAATTACTTATTGCCACAAATGTCCTTTTGTTTGAAACAACCATAATTAAGCTTTTTTGTCCTCAAAAGCTTCTTGTAAAGAAAACGGCTAATTAGCCTTTATCAGACAATGGCTTAACTCTTGCTCTAAACTGTAATCTTGTCTTTAAAAACAGAATGAAAAGGAAAAAGAAAAAAAAATCAAGAAATATAAATTTAAGAATTCCAATTTCTTATACCGCCAATATCATCGTCTTCTTTTTTAAAAAGCTAATTATGTTTATTAAATCACCATTATTTGAATTGAAATCTGATTGACGTAAGCCTATTAAATCAGATTTCAATTCAGATGTTAACAATCCTTTTATCTTCCAGCTATTCACTTTTATTAGCTATAGCAAATGAATAATAATAACTATTGGTTCATTTTAGAAGATACAGTGTCAATTTTTCAATATATGTTGTTTGATTATTAAAATATTTAATATTTACTCCATTAAATTTCACATTTTCTATTTTCAATGGTTAAATTCCGACAAGGACTGATAATAAAACTATATTTCCCTTGACTTAAACCTTTCCGTATCATTCCGTTTGTGTTGGATTTTCTCAATCAGCTCCTTTTAAATTTAAAACTATCATAGTAGTATAAATGAACTACTGTGATCATTTTCCGTTGGATCATCGGTATTGAAATTGTAGAAAGTAAAATTCTTGATATTCAATATTCAAATTTCACAACATTTAAAATCATTCAGCTTTACAACTTTTTAAAAATTTCGATATTATAGCTGCTAGAATTTGACCAGACCATAACAACATTTAATGTGCCACTGAGGATTTTGTTTTAATATGAAAATTTCAAATATGTTTTAGGAAAACTGACTTTTATAGGTTTCCATAAAATGTACTTAATTATCAGTCCTCTTTATATAATCCACATTTTAATATTGCAGCACTGATATTAACCGCTCAACAAATGTCTCGGAGTAATATCTGTATGTTCATTGTTAACTTCGTAAGTATTGGGGAAAGCAAATAGTACTGAAAGACAGAAACCAGGAGTGGGAGCAGTAAACATAATTAAATATCAGTTATATAGTACAGGAATAATGCTAACTTAGCATTATTCATTCAAGGTGTGCGCAATGTGTTCTAAATGTTCGCCATTACGGCGGACACATAGTTCATACCGTTCCTGGGAATTTTTTATCTTGAGATGACATGGCAAGGAAAGTTATCATGAAGAAACTGCCTGCACGCCACAGCTGTATGACCTGTTCCAAGTGACGGCTATGATTCTCGTTGTTGTCACGGTTCGTGGCCGCCCCGTGCACCTTTACGCTGTGTCAGCACACTGCCTGTCTGTCGGGATTTTTGGATGACGCCGAGAATCACACTGTCACTTGGGGCGTGTTTCCGAAACGTAAGGTGAAACCGTTCCTTCACATATGCAAGGCTAGGTCCGTCTTTTCGTCCTAGACCGTATGAACGGATGTAATATTCGACCAAAATACCTTGCCTTCTGTACTTGGAATCATTATTGCCTCGACTAATTCAATACCTAATTCATAATACCAAATAGACCGTGACGTTCGGACATTCCCTGGGGATGTGGAATGTTTCACTACTGTTTGTTTTGCCCAAATTTGAATATAATGATTCCTTTTGTTTAGTAAGGAATCATTATTAACAGTTGCTGTAGATTTTAGCACATTTTGCAGCAAAGTAGCTGTGTGACCTCCGATTAAACATTCTGTCATCAGTTTTATATTTTTAATAGTAATCTCTGATCACTTTCTCTCCATTTGAGAAAGTTCGTCCTCTCTTTCGTCCTCTCTTTAATCATAAAGAAGTTTAACCCTAAGAAAAAGAAATAAAATTCCATGTTCTCTATAATTAATGATGTGATGATTGAAACGTTCAAATGCAAATTTGAATAGTTTTGGTTTTTCTGTGAATTATTTTCCTTTTCCTCTGAATAAACACGAACTCAGTCCTTTTTTTTTCGTCAGAATTATGTAATTTACGAAGATTTTTGCAAAAATCAAATTTAAGAACCAACTTACTTTCGAATTTTAGGTTTTCATTTTTTCCGTCAACCTCATCTATTCACAACAATATTTTAAAGGAGTTTCTGTTGATAAAACAAGGCCAATTATTTTCTAATTCATTCTGAAATCATTATTTTTTCCCCTCAGGAAAATGACTTCTCTTTTCTGACCGAGGTGTAACAAACAAATTAACAAATCATCCGAACATTTTTTTTTTTCCAACTTTGGAATATGCTGTAAGTGAAAGTAAAAAATGAATGTTTGAGAACGATCTCGTAGCAGATTAAGATTACGAACAAGGGCCTTTTTTATGTTAAGTTTAGTACGTCTTTTGGAAAAGTTTGTCTATTTGTCGTTTTACGCTAGATTTCAGTTTACTAGCACCGCTACGATTATGAAACTTTTCAATAGCATTGGATTGATTAACAGCTTGACTCAGGTTTTAACGTCATCGTTTGCTTTTAATTGTGTCTATTGTTAATTGAAAAAAGGGCATTATGTTTTCAATAGAACAAGTCAGAAACTTCGTTTTAGATCATTCTTGTTTGTTCCAAGAGCTTCAGGCCGCGGAAGCATCATTGAAAATGAACATATCGAATCTGAGATCCTACTATGCATAAGAATTTCTTCCAGGAGAGAAAAATATATTGGCAGTGTAAAAACTTTACATTGTGAAATTATATAAAATGAATTTAAGCAAACTAAAATAATAAGTTACCATTTTTTCTATCTCTTGCAAGAAAACAATTCTACGAATTATATTGAAATTAATAATTCCAGGGTGGAGCAAATCCCCCCTCCATCCCCTTGCCCGTATGTGCGGACGTTGATGTACTTTTTCGTTTATTTATTTTTTTGATTTAAGCATTCCTGATTATAGATACATTTAAAATAAGTTTTCAGAAACGTTCTCAAAAATAAAAACTTTAAAAAAAAAAGTATTGATTATCTTCTTCTGTCGATGATGTTGTGTTTTCTATAAAAATCATTATTTGTTAAAATTCAAGCTCAATTAATTGGCCATCAAGAATTTAGAACCTGATTCAATATAATTTTTTTGGTCTAATGTCAAAAAACATCTCTTAGATCTGTGACTAATTATTATCGACTAATCTGTAAAATTAATTAATAATAAAAATAATATTCTTAATTAAACGTCGCTTAGGGTTTGTTTTGGTTTTTTTCCCCAGATCTTTTCCTGCATTGATCCACAACTAATATTTCTCAAAAACTTTATTTTCATAAATAACACATTTAAAATTGTACATAATTTTATAATTTTGATGAAAGTTCTTGGATACTCCTTTAGTGTGTTCTATCGGCTGTTGCGCTCTACCACCTGAAGCTCGTGTGAGCTGAGCCGGTAGAGGCCGTAGGTGACAGAATTTCGTATATTCTTGGACCAGAGGAAGAAATTATAGTCAGAGTAAATTCTATTGAGTGATTCGGTAGAGTTTTTGATTCATTTGAAAACAAGAAACTTTCTAAAAAGCAAATTCAATAGGGATTGGGATTTATTTTTTCCCCCGCCCAAGTCTAAGTTCAATTCAGCTATTAATCTAACCCTACTAGACCCATAGATTAAATTATTCTATTACCATTAATAAACTTTCATATGAATCATTTAATAGCACTGGCGTACCGAGGCGAGGGTTGGTAGGATAACAACCCCCCCCCCCCCCATTGCATCCGAAAATGGAAGAAATCTAGGATTTTGGACCTTTTTTTTTGGGGGGGGGGAGGTTGGAAAATTCATCGGTTTATCTGGAACTCCCTCCCCAACATCCGGGAAAGGACATGACTTTTTTTTTTGGTTGAACGGTTACGACCATCATAAACCCTCTCGTTCCAAAACTCTGAGTACGTCTATGGTTAATGGTAATGGATTCCAGATTCGCTATATTGACATTGTTAGTTATATGCTAGAAATGTTCATTTAACTAATTAAGAATTTTTAACGCAGTACACATATAAATTTAAAAAGATGTTTCTAAATGTAGAATCTCATTACTTTATTTTATTTATTTGGAATAAAAGCAAATAAATTAGATTCCTGTTTCAGAGGAATATAATTTATTTATATATGTGAAGTCGGCCGTTCTTTTACACTCTGTAATTAAAATGTTTCTCAAACACTGGAAGTTATTTGGCAAATTGAAGTATTTATAATCAAGTGCTGTCGAGTTTGTGCAAAAAAAAAAAATCCTCAAACGCGTTCATAAAATTTTATTATCTAATTAGGACTTTTAAAAAGAACAGAAGCCTTATCTTAATTGACATCACTTACATAAATAAGCAAATCTCCTTTCCACACAAAAATTATCATCTTCGATTACATTTAAATTATTATCTTGATCATTTCTTTTACATTCATAAATTACCTGGCATTTGGGCTTGGAAGGTTGATCTTAGGAAAAAAAAAAGTGTAAATAAATTCCTGAAGTGTTTTAAGCTGAAGAACGAATTAATTTAGTGTTTTATAACGGATCAAGCGACTGGAAAATTAACATCAGGAGGAAAGATTCGATATCTGCTGGATTTACTGTGTTGAAAAAAACATCTTATCTTTTTGTGCAAACGTTTATTTCCATGGAGACCAAAGCTCAGCTCAAATTTAAATGTTTTGTTTCTTATCGGAAACTAGTAAAGGCAAAATAGTTTTAGGCTCTGTTTTAATTTCTCAAGTTCTTTATTTTCTTCCAAGTTTTAATCGGTCTTTCTATTTACCGGAATTTTTAGGTCATCATTTACTAGTCATCAGGTGAGATTTTTCCATACTGCTTACGAAATGACATAATCTAGCCTTGGACCTTGTTAAACACTCTCATATCAGATTGAAAACAGCGTAAATCACAGGTAGAGACTAACTTTAATATCATTAATAAACTGTTATTCTGTGAAGCAGCAATTGGCAATTTTTGATTCATAAATTCATAGGCAAATACTTAATATACGATCTTCATTTAATTAAAAAAAATGTTTCTAAAGAAATATCGTTTTTTAAAAAAAAATAATAATAATCTTTACTGATCCCACGGTGTAATTGTGTTGTTAGTGATATTATTTTCTTTATTTTATTATTATTTAATTTCGGAAATGGAGAGAAATTTTCTTCGAAGAAGTCTTCTTGATTTGTCTTAAATCTCTGAGTCGCATCTTGAGTCTCAGATCGGCCGAGAACAAAAAAGACGATCGGTGACTACGAGACGTATGGGATCAGCGTGTTATCAACAGTAGCCTCTTCCAGACTTTTAATCAATAAGAAAACGCTACATGATGAATTTATCCCTTCAAAGCTTTTGGCATGTTGAATTTTTACTTATATTTTTAATTATATTTTTTAAAAAATCTGTTCGGTTTAACATTATCTTATCATTTTTTGAATACTTAAATTTATAAAAGTTACACTGGTCAAAACAATTAGGGGATCAAGAGAGAAACAGTAGAAATAATACTATAAATCATGTAAAAGTGATCTTTTTTGCAAGTGAAATATCATTCGGATATCAGATACAGTAGAATATGCTGTAGTATGGGTAAGAGAAGCGCCCTAAGGACTCTTTATGCAGTGTTCACATGAAGTGAGACGCTGTTGGGCAATATGTCTTTCAATTCAGACATTCAAAAACAGACATGATCACAACAGTGACTGCCCTCTAGTGCGCTGTGTGATCTCCTCAAAAGGCCAACATCGTTGCACACCTGTGTGGCAAGTGATCGATGAGATATTGGGGGATGCTTCGTCCCTCGTCCAGAAGGGTAATCTCCAGCTCTGGAAGAGTAAAGTGAGGTGTAATGCGTCTACCAAGCGCATCCCAGACATGCTCTTGAACATCCCAGACATTTTGTCGAGCGGCACAACCACTACAACTGGTGTAGTGGTGTGGGGAGCTATTTCTTATGACAGCATATCTAGCCTACTATCATAGTGATTCGAAGAATTTTAAATGCACAGCGATACATAAAGGAGATACTGCAACCGTTGTTTTGTCCTTTGTGTTACGCCTGCCAGGAGCAATTTCGCAACAGGACAATGCACGTCCCGATTGTACACGTTTCCAAACAGCGTCTCCAAGTAATTCAAACCCTATCTTGGCCAGCCAGGTTCCCAGACTTGTTTCCCGTAGAACATCCAGCATTTGGATTTGCTACCAATTGCAGCTAGCTTGGCCTGATCTGACGCTTCCTTCAGAGTGTTTTAGTTTGTTTTGTTTTTTGTCACAGGGTTTAATTAGGTATTCGATGAGCTTTTTCTTGTGAACTGTAATAAACTAAGCATGAAGTCGTATTTGTACTATCGTGCTTTTACCATTTTAATATTTCCCTCCGAGAATTCGAAATTTATTACGATTGGCAGATAATAAATTCGATTAATAGTACTTACTGAAGAACAGATTTATTATTGATTTTCTTTATAAACGAAAAAAAAAATCACTTTTACAAAGACTAAATTTTGAAGTAAAATTCATTCAAACTACAGTAGAGCCCTGATTATCCGCGGAATTGGGTGGCAAAGGTACCGCGGATAATAAAAATCGCGGATAATCCGAAAAAAGACGAAAAATGAGGTGTGAACACGAAAAAAAAATATTTCAGCATAAAAACTACGTTTTTTTATACAAAAAACATAATATGCAAAACTTTTAAAATATGTACAGTACAGCAGAAACCCTTCTGCAGAGCAAGGGCCTGCCACGCAAATTCCGTGAAGTCCTATAGGATTACGATGCACAATAAACCTATCAGTAATTTTCGACCTTCGCACTGTAGGGTCTATTGTACTTTTCCTGTTGTTAGCTTGGATTAAAATTGGTTTTTTTGAGATTCGTAATTAAAAAAATTTTTCGCGGCACTCGCGGATAATCGGGGCTCTACTGTATTTAAATTAGGATATTAATAAACTTTTGTTCTTTATCGGATAAACAACACAAATTCTAATTTTCCTATAATAATTGGATTATTATAATAGGTGAAGTATATAGGTCCCATGAATTCTTGAACAACCTACTTTCATTTATTTGTTTCCAAAGAAAACTCGATTTATTTAGTAATCATACAAACTATTTAGTGAGTGGAAACATCAAACCAATCTTTACAGGATGAGATTTTAAATAATTGTTTTTGAGAATCGTAAATCAAGAAAAGCAATTTGATTCATCGTTCGATAAAATTAGGACATTAAATAAGCATGATATAAATGGTACAAAAAAAGTCAACCTTTTTCAAAGATGAAAAGGTAGAGAAGAGATTGTTTCCGCGAAATTAGGAGCAATAATTATGTGATGAATAAAAAAAATAATCTGATCTTAAGGATAGGCCTCAGCAATTATAAGAGGGCGTTCATTATGACGGTTATTGCTTTTGCTAAATAATAGAGGGAACGTAAGTTACTAATGAAGTTATTCTTGATCATTTAATTGCTAAGGTTAGGGCTCAAGCTATTATATACGTGTATTGAGTTGTTCTATATATAGATACACACTCATACATTGAGTTATTGCTTGATTTTATCTGTAAAATAACTGAACAAAATAGTTTTTCTGTAATTAAGCGTGAGACAAACAAGACTGATAGATAAGATAAAGCTTACTTTAGAAATTTCATATAATCAGAAAATTATGACGATTATAAATCAAATTATGTAGACAGTAGGAAAAAAAAAAGGTAAAAATAAAATCTTATGTTTCTTTTTAAGGTATGATGCAAATAGATTTTTTTTTTTTTTAACATAGCATTTTCGTTCTTTGCAATTGTTCTTATTTTATTTTTTTCATCATATTTTAGGAAAACTGATTGGTTAAACTTGTAACAATGGGCAGCACTGTAAAATAACTTACTAGAAAAGTAATTAATTACATTTTTAAAAAATGTAAAAAGCCTGTAATCAAGTCAGTAAGGACGTTAAGACCTTTTCAATTCAATAAAGTTAATAATAAGTAAAGTATCAACTCAAATAAATGAAGTTGACTTAATAGGAGAGAATAACATAACATGATTTATAATCATTAGCCATTTTTCTGAAATATTATAACTTTGCACTTTTCGTTACATTAACATAAATTCCCCATTTGAAAGTCGTAACAGTTTGCTCCACTTCACTCTATTTCTATGAATCAATCAAATAGAGCCAGTTAATGAATACTTCAAATAAAAATCACATATATATGGATTCTAGTGAGTAACAGTTGATTACTTATTTTTATTCAAGGTAACATAGAAGTCAGTACGAATTGTCAGATGAGATTGTGTGTGTGTGTGTGTGTGTGGACATCAAAAATGAAAATAACATCTGTATTTTTGATATTAATGCTTCATACACCAGTAAAATTTTATTTTTTTATTTTGATATCCATCCTGAATCGTGTTGCACCTGATGGATAGATTTTTTTTTTAAAATTTCAGTGTAATGAAATGCTCGATCAAAACATTCAACAGGAAGAACTTAGACACTTATGGGTTTGGTGTAAGAGCTGGTTGGCCGCTAAGTCTGGCCATAAGCAATCTTGTAGTGAAGCCACAATTTCGCTGAGATAGCAGTACTACAAAGCTTATTCAGTGGGGATTTTAAATAATGGGACCAACTTTGAAAAAAAAAAAAAGAGAAAGAAAGGATGCATTCTGAGATCTGCTAATACTTACAAGTATGAACTATGGAAGTAAACTGTATTTGATGTGAAAATGTTCATAATGATGAAACAAATCCTGTAATATTGTGGAAACTGCTCTTTCAGTTCTGCCTTATACCTAGATGGGGCCTTCATGCCATTAATTGTTGTCCTTTTAGAGCTAACATAATTCTCGAGATCAGAAAAAAAATTGATTTGTGCCAAATCGACTGAATAGGTTGGGTGTTCAGTAGAATTAATCTCATCGACAGAGAGAACTGGATGAGGATCATCAACGAGACGAAAACCCATATTGGGTTGTAGAGCTATTAACGAACAAACTGTTAAAGAGAGAAAAATGAATAACGCATCATTTTGATTGATAAGAAAATAAATAGATAGTTTATTTCACGTTGACCCAATAGAAAAAATCGTTATAATTAATAAAACCATTAAAATTGTATATTTGTTAAATAAATAAATAAAATATTTCTTTGGCAAAGTAATGAATAATTATTATATATAATATAAGGAAGCCGAAAGCCTAATGTTTAATGGTTTGTCCCGTAATACTGAAAACAAACAAGGATAGTTAGGTAGGTAAGTATTTCGCTTTTCGAGCCTACAGTTTTATGGGAAGGCAGAAACCAAGTATCTATTTTTATAGAGAGGTGGGTCAACCCTAGGGCTAATTGGGAGAAGAAATAACCTGGGAAAAGTTTCCGACCTCCTCCTGAAATTGAACCCGGCTCCTCCAACCAGAGTCCAGTGCTTATACCACTGAGTCACCTGATCCACTTATTAATGTAACTGCAATGAAATAAAATATGTTGCATTGAGCTAACAACTACATACAGAAGAATAACATACAACACAGGATGACATTTGTTTGTGTCGTTTCGGCCAACAACGCACCACGAGGCTAGCCTGTCCCGACGAGGCTAGAACAAACAAGGGGGACGAGATTCTTATCTCGACCAGAATAAACCTGAAATAGTAAGTTCCAGGGGAGAAACGGACGAAACACAGAAGAAGAAAGATACAGCCATGCCAACACCGGGATTCGAACCCAGATGTCCGGCATATAGGCCATACAGCAGACCGCTGTCTAGACCGCTCGGCCAAGAGACACGGCAGGATGACATTTGAAAATAAAAAGACACAAAAATTAGTAAAGGAAGAACAGTTATTTCCAAAATTTACGTCAGAATCAATGATAATGTTAAGTAAAGTCAGTAATAAATAAATAGTGAATAATTTAAAGCATATATAATTTTTCATTGTAATTATTTATATAAATCTTTCGAAAAAAAATAACTTAAAATCCTTTGAAAATCTAACTAAAGTATCAGACAAACTAGCAGATATATTAAATAGAAGAATTTAATAGTTTGTACATTGTGAATAATGTTGTTGAGAAAAAGAAATTAAGAGACTTATTTACGAAAGCTTATGTAGTTTTTATAAATTTTATTTATACAATTCATATCCTTCCCTAATGCCTTAACTTTTTTCCCTAATGCCTTAACATCAAGAATAGATGAACATAGTAAGATATAATGAATTCCCAAGCATCAAAATCATGAAAGCCACAGTGACGCCATTCATAAGCAATTTATTTGAAAGGGAATGCTAATTTCTTTTTAATATCTATTTATGACAAATAAGAGAAAATGAATGAGTAGTTCTATAACAACGTTTGCAAATTCTTGTAATAGTTAAGTAAATCCACTACAAATATTATTGAACTTTATGAAATACATTAACAGTGAGTTCACAGTTTTAGTGTTATCTCCAAAAAGACATTTGTTGCAGTCTAGTCATGTTTGGCTGTTACATGCTTTTTACTATAAATCCAGCCACATAAGGAGCAGAATTTATTTTTAACAAATCATATGAATTAGTGTTGGTAATTCGAAGAGGATTATTAACATTTAATTCGAACTCAAATTTCACTGCAATACATCTTGAGATGCTGTAAGTATAATACTTACAATATATCGGAATTAAAACTGTTTCATTAGTAGGTTCACAGTTTGTCATTCCTCAAGTACTAATAGTGCCACAAGCCCCGTCTGTTGAAAGTCGTATGCATTCATATGATATTATTAGGAAGCTTTAATGCCAGAAAACGTGTTTAAACTATTTATGGAAACAATAAAACGTACACGTTTCATGCATTTTTTTTTTCACATTTTAAAAATAATATCATAGTAATGTTCATCTTTGGAAAAAGAATGGTACAATTTAATACTTTTGCAATCTTACCATAAATAGCTACAATAGTTTTAACAGGATTGCATTATGGGCATTCAAGCTTCCTAATAATGTAGTATTGTCGTGAGATATTTATCAAAATCATAACATGGTCATTGTTATCTCCTTTGTGTCTAACAAAAAAAAAAGTTTCCAAAGTCTCCTGAGTAAATCAGGATAACTGAAATGTCTTTGTCATCAGAAGTGAGATCAGTTGCAACAATGCTAAAAATATGATCTGTCATCCAGTAACAATTGCAACGGATTTATCTTCCTTGCGTTTTGAACTTAGGTGATTTCATAAATTTCATTTAGTTTCCCCAAAATTTCACATGGAATGATTGGTTGTACTAGAAGATAATTATATCTTCTGTTGCAAAGTATAATTATTTAAGTTATCAAATAAATCATTAAGTTGAGAAGAAAAGTCTGCTTTAAAAAAGCAAAAGAAGAGAAATATTCCAGTACAAAGGGAACAAACTGCTTTCAGGCCTTAACTGCAGTTCCACACTCCTTGCACTGAGAATTCTACTTCAAACTGCTTTCTTGTTAATTTGGGAATAACGCTTGAGAATCAAATACACGTTATTCCCAATAAAAATACCGGAAAATTTAACTTGAAAGTTTAAAACATATTCCTAAATGCATGTAAGTAATTCTGCACATCAAATAAAATGAAAATTTTGTTTCTTTAAAAAAAAAATAAGATGTCTCTCTTGACATATACAATTCTTTAACATTTATCTTTGGTTATTGACAAACTGATCTCGAACAATCTCCTTATATTATTTAATTCACAATTAATCGATTTTGAAAAGACTTGTTACAAGGATTGATTTAAGATTGGTGAGAAAGTTGTTTGCAAACCAATAACTTCATTTCCGTAACTCACTAAAATAAGTGCACGGATTGAAAAAGTGGATGAGACATAAATGAAGGAACCATCATGTAGGAATCGATCAATAATATCTACTCTAAACCTGGTTTCCATATCATATCATAAATGGTTTTCAAATTACTGGCTACAAATCAAGCAGCATTCAGCACAATAGTTGAAAATTCTAGATCCTTCTCAATGCTTGAAGCAGTTTTCAGAAGAGTTTATTTGCTGTGTAAATGCAGAAAAGCTCTGAATGTGCCCTTATTTTAAGAGTTATAAGAACTAAAGATACAAATTTTTGTTCGTCATTGGCCACATATGTACGGTATATTATTAGACACGTAGGAAGCTTTCAACTAGCATTCACTAAATCTACAAATTGAAAAGGAAACTAAAGATTTAATTACTTTGAAATTCTGTTTGAAATAATACAGTTAAAAAATTTTATTTCTCTGTTTCGGGAAATTATTCATCTATTTGTTTGTGTAAAGATGCTTCTGATTCAGGAAAGACTAGAAATGGTGGTAGTGGTGCAGCAGCAGCTCTTAGGGGCAATGTAGTTGACACTGAAAATTTCTGTATTCTCAGTAGTCATATTTTTTTATGGAATTCCAATCGACAGTTGACACAGCAATGTTTCCTGTAAGATTAATCAAGGAATATTATAGTAAACGGATATCTATTTTCTGCACGAAAATTGACCGTAACTATGTGCTCATAACTTGATAAGAAATCATGAATTCTGAAAGCAGTTTCAAGAATGGCATACTGTGCTCGTAGCAAAAATGGTTTTGAAAGTTTAAAGTAAATTTGTTTTTATTAAAAATTTTTTAGAAAATGTCATGTCACTGAATTAATTGTAATATACTGTAAATTAAAAAGAAGTAGGGTTCAATATCAATGCATATCAATATTATTTCTGTACTTAACTTATAGAAAAGAACTACTGTATTTGACAAAATGCTCGACAGAACTCTGTTGTTGGATGTCGACTTCCTAACTTGCCTCTTTCCCTCCGAAATAATAATTGATGTACCTTCATGTCTTTAATGAACAGAGTTGTAGTAATTTTAGAAAATCTTTTTTTTTTCCCATAAGAATAATAATTGTATAATATTTGTTTCATTGCCTGCTAATTATTATTTCTTTAAAAATTTGCATATTCAAGCAATGAAAGGCTTTATTGAACATCCTACTGCTTGATAATCGGTAAACCCTTGCCCTCTGTTCATGAAAGACAATAAGGTACATAAATATTATTTCGGAGGGAAAGAGGCAAGTCAGGAAGTCGACATTAAACAATAGAGTTCTCTCGAGCATTTTGTCAATTAGTTCTTTTTAATAGCTTCAGTACAGAAATAATATTGATATGCATTGATATTGAAACCCTACTTCTTTGTAATTTACAGTATATTAGCCTACGATTAATTCAGTGACATGACAAAACTAATGAAAAATACACAAGTTTTTTGTGAGGGTGGGGAGGAATCAATAAAAATTTCATTACTGACCAAATAAAAGCATAAATTATTTTTATTTTCTTAATTTTTCGGAAACGAAGAATTTTCGACGAATTTCCGTTCAGAATGGGGAATATGCCCTATAATCAATATATTTGCTAGAATACTTATCCTTTGTTACTCAGTCTAGAAAATATTATAAAAAGATATAAATTTAATTAAACAAACTTCAGGAGAAAGTGTGTGTTAATTTACAAGTTGAAATTTTATACTTTTAGAAATATAGTAAATGTCAATTATCCATGGTAATTGGAAAACGAAATTGGTAAAAAATGAATGTGTATCTATTACAGAGAAGCACGGTTAATCCAGTGTCATGGGTAATTGAGCCTTTATAGATGATGTTTTACTGTATTCTGTTATAAGATAAAGAGCAATGATAAAAAAACATTGTAACTTACTTCGAATAATTAACAGTGTTACTTTAATAAAAAGTAAGACTTTTCAAATATTCATTTGAGCATTATTTTTTTTTATTCTTTAATTAGAGAATCAATATACTGATAAAAAAATATTTAAAACTCCTATTAAGTATCTATGCTATTATAGGTAATTTCATTATTATCTATTAAAATATTATGCTCTGCAAAAATAAAATAGAAAATATGACTAATTTATAAGTTACTAATTCTATGCATTCAAAATTAATGATAAAAGTATTTTATAAATACTTTTATGATCTCAGGATATAGCTATCCTGAGATGTCACCTAGTGAAACACTAGGTCTAAACCTTTAAATATTTTATAAATACTTTACAAAAATATTATCAGTCTGTTAATATAGTTTTTATATTATTGAATTGTACAAATACACCCAAATTAAAATAACTTTAAAAAAATGCTGTGTATTAATAAAATGTTAATTTTACATATATTAATCACTGCTCTAAATTCACACAAAAAAAGGAAAGAAATAGAAAAATATAACCTATTGACAGGTTTCCAGCAATAATCCTCAGAGTCGTAAATAAAATTAAAAATTATTTTAAGTAATAGTATTTACTACAATAAATACTATTTTAAATAATGACAGAATTTCTGAGGTTAATTTTAATATAACATAAAAACACTTTTTTTTAAATGTTTATCTTTTAAATTTCTCAATCAAAAACATTGAAAGAGACCTCTACTCTGGACCCCTTTATTAAGGGAAGAGGTCGCCCTAACACAGTACGTTGCCCAAGACCCAGGAGAGGTTAATTTGGAGCAATTTCAACAATGCTTCCAGGGCTTATTTCATCGCTGTGAGTACTATGTATACATGTTGTGAATTTTTTTTTTTACAATAAGACTGATGCACTCCATAAGAAGATGGAGTAATACACAGTAAAATCTTCAATGTGACGCAGTTTTTGGCAAAGAAATCAAACACAACTAATGAATATCCTCCCAATTCACCCGACTTGGCACCAGTAGACGTTTTTCTGTTCCCTACTATTAAAATAGTACAAAAAAATTGACAATGAGGCTATCGAAGAGAGGAGATAAAGAGATAGCCTGAAGAACAATAATTCGGAGTGATTTCAATGATTCCAAGACTTAGGCTACTTCATTGTTATGAGCATTGTTATTTTCGTTTTACAATTTTGTCTCGCTGAGACAAAAATAGCTACACTGAATAAACAATGTGTCAATGAATACAAGCAACAAACTCCTAGGGTGTACAGGGTTGTGAACATGGAACATTTTTTGATAAGGAATGTGGGTCTGAAAATGCACCGATTCTCTTTTTACATTCCCTATTACATTTATTTCAATATTTTGGACGTTTGACAGATTTTACTGAATGCAGGGCAGTTGATTGTTGCATATACCACTTTTGTCGTTAGTACAACACATAATGATCTCTTGAAATCAGTAAGCATTATGTCACGCTCATTTGTCTGTCATTGTTTACTAAAGTTCTATTCAAGGACAAAATGACTCCCTTTTACGCTTGTGGAGTACCCCGACATGATGTTAATTTACGGCGAAGCTCAATGTAATGTCAGAGCAGCTTGTCGGCTTTACAAAGAGCGTTTTTCAACTCGTCGAACTCCATTTTACATAACTTTCGGCAGAGTTGATCAGGGGCTAAAGGAAACAGGCACCTTCACAGTTAACAGGATCAATCGCGGGACTGCTAGGAACCTTCATAACCCAGGATTTGAAGAGGTGGTGCTTCATTGCTTTGAAGAGAACCCAGTTACGAGTACTCGACCCAATGCACATACCATAGGCAGATATCACGTGAGCATCTGGCAGGTTCTAAATGATGAAGAGCTCCACCTCTATCATCTTCAGAAGGTTCAAGCTCTGGCTCCAGCTGATTTTGTGCCACGAGTTGAATTCTGTCGCTGGTATCTGGAACGTTGTTTAGAATATCCTTTGTTTTCAGTGATAATTATGTTTACAGATGAAGCTACATTTATCAGAGATCGCATTTTCAGCCATGGCGGAACAGCCATGTTTGGACAGAAGAAAACCTCCATTCCACTCTCTCCAGGTGATTCCAGCACAATGCCAGAGTTGTTGGACAATGTGTCATTGGCTAATCGTCAACAGATGTGGTTACAACATGACCGTGCACCAGCACACTTTTCACTCGCTGTCCGAGTCCACCTTAACAGAAAATTTGGGGCAAGATGGATTGGCAGAGGTGGACCAGATTTGAGTCCAATGGATTATTTCGTGTGGGGCCACATGAAGAGTTTGGTTTATGAGACACCTACTGTTGAATCGAAGGAACATTTTGTTGCACTTATTCACGCCACATCGCAAAACATTTAACCAGGATCCAGGGTGTATAGCACATGCATCGCAGATGCATCTCTTGCATCGAAGTTGGTGACCGTCACTTAGAGCATCTCTTGTAAACATGATGCAATGAAACACAACAATGATCTCCTGTTAAAGCTTAGTGGTTTTACTTGTGTTGTGCTAACAAAAACAATGGCTTAAGCAACAATCTACTGCCCTGCATTAAGTAAAGCAAGCCAACCGTCCATAATATTGAAGAGAATAAAAAATAATGTAAAAAGCAATTGGTACATTTCCGAACCTATGTTTCTTATCAAAAAGTGTTCCATGTTTATAACCCTATACGCCCTAGAAGTTTTTTGCGTATATTCATTTACACCTTGTATATATTGATGCAAAGTTACGTCAATATTAAGATTTCAAAATGATAAAAGGGTCCTAAATCTAGCCTTTTGAGATAGGAAACCCAAATTAAGACTCCACGAAGTTTGGAAAACCTTGCCTCCAGATTTGTTTACATTCTGTTCCTGCAACATAGTTCTCCAGCTGTTGAAAGAGGTATATCTGATGATTCATTACATGGCTGCAAAATTACAATTCACTTGAGCACATCAGTATTGATGTTTGCTATTACTTGAACATCACATTTTCTGACTGGAGGATTGGAAGAGGAGAGCCCCTCACTTGACCACTGCTCTTACCAGACCTCATTCTCCAGATTTTTTTTTTCCTTTGAGGATATATCAGATCGTTTAGTGACGTGCAGTCAACTAAACTGGAGTAGGAACTGCTTGCTAGGATCCTTGCCCATGACATAGAGAGAGTGGGAAGAATTTCTTGAAGATGTCTTACTCAAGGGAGGAGGTCATCACCTTGAACATTTGCTTAAGTCTGTAAAATATTTGTGTAATGAAAACACAAAGGACAATGGGTAAAAATGTATGGCGGAAGTTGCCCCACCCTGGTGTGGACTGCAAGGTGTGGACTGCAGCAACAGTCACTATAGATTGATTTAGGTTCACAACTATGAACAGTTGATTGGAGTACCGTACAAATGAAGTTAGGTGACAAATGGATTCTAAATGTGTATCAAAGGAGCATGGGCAAACTGTATGGGAAATTGCCCCATCCTGTATAGTGATAAGATATATACCTATAGAAAGATCTCCTTACATAAAACATATGTTTTTATTACGACTCATCTCAATTATTAGTCCGTTCGGAGTTATGTACGTCTAGATATGACTTATCTCATTGACATCTTACTTCCCTGATGTATTACTTCCCTACAGGTGGGGGGTGTGTGGCTTCCTTGCCACCCACATTCACCACAATCAATCAATCAAACTTTTAATAATTATTATAAGTAATTAATAATTAATATTATCATTTATTTCAAGTAAATAATAATTAGCCTATTTACATGAAATAAATAATATTTATTAAAATAATATCTACTGTTACTGAAAATAATTATTAAATGATAATTAATTAATACATCCGGGAATTAAGATGTCAACTAGATAAGTCATATTTAGACTTATATAACTCCTAATGGACTAATAATTGAGACAAGTCGTTATAATAAAAAATGTTCTATTGATGGAGATCTTTCCTTACATATATATCTTATCGCTATACATTGGTGGGACAGATCTGCCCATTCTCCTTTGTGTAATGTAGTTCGTATATAAGTTACACTCATGGACAAAAAAATTAGCGCACCAAGAAGGAGTCGTCAAAATGAAACGAAAATTTATATACGTAATGACTACTTTGATATAAGTAAATGATAAGAAAATCAAAGAAAAAGGATAATTTATTTCAGAGAAAAAGGCAAAAGAACGGAGGAGTTAATATCACGTTGGACCCCCCCTCTAGCGCGAATGCACGATGCGATACGATCGGGCATTGAGTCATACAAGTTCTGTATGATGTCTTGAGACATTTCGTTCCATATTTGCTGTAACCTTGCCTCTAGTTCGTTCAAACTCGTGGGATGCCCAACTCGTCGTCCCAAATGATCCCAGATATGCTCGATTGGAGACAAATCTGGGGATCGGGCAGGCCAAGGAAGGGTAGTAACAGTGCGGAGACAGTCTTGTGACACCCTTGCCGTATGAGGCCGAGCATTGTCTTGTTGAAAAATGGCTCCTGGGAGCCGTTGCATGAGTGGCAACACATGTGGTTGCAGGATTTCATGAACATACCGCTGGGCTGTCATGGTGCCACGGAACAATACTAGGGGTGACCGTGTATTGTAGGCAATGGCACCCCATACCATCACACCAGCTGTGGGAGCGGTGTGTCGCTGTACAGCAAAGGCAGGATTGAAGCGTTCACCACGGGCTCTCCACACACGAACACGATTGTCATCACTGCCGAGATTGAATCTGGATTCGTCGCTAAAGACGACCTGGTTCCATTCCGCTGCAGTCCAGTTTCCTCGTGCGCGGCAAAACTCCAAACGGAGGCGTCGATGGGTGGGCGTCAAGGGCAGCACACGTAATGGGCGCCGCGATACCAACTGTCCTTCAGCCAGGCACCTTCGTATGGTTCGAGAAGACACAGCGGCCCCTAGTGAAGGTGCTACCTGTGCCTAGATGGTGGCCGATGAAGCAGTTGGCTGTACGCGTGCATTTCTGACTATGTGGCGGTCTTCTCGACGACTGGTCTGTCGAGGGCGTCCTGAGCCTGGTCTTTGTGCACATGACATCTCTCGGGTCCACTGGTCCCAACACCTCCTCACAACACAATCAGAGCGGCCTAATTGACGAGCTACTCGCCTAGCTGACCACCCAGCTTCCATCATCCCGACGATTCTCCCTCTCTCAAACTGCGACAACTGCGTATACTGTCTTCGAACACGGCGTAATGGCATGTCTACCTCAGCTCTTCCTTTGTAAATGATTCAGCACACTCAAACAAGCTTTGGTTACCTGTTTTATACTCCACAGAGTACGATGTTCAACGCCCTCTACCGGCTATACGTAATGCGCAATCACGATGCATTTCTAATCATTTGCATATCTCCCCGACATGTAGCTTCATTGCAAGTTTCGTTACGATCCCGCAATTATTTCTTGGTGCGCTAATTTTTTTGTCCATGAGTGTATATAATATTATTTTTTTTGATTGTTGCTGGTCAGTTCATTTATTTTGCCTCCTCCCCCCGAAATAAAATATTTTATATCACCCTGCATTTGTCAGTAAATTGCATTCCAGTTAGACCTCTCCACATTATGCCAATTATTATATTACTGGGTCTTCATTTCTTTAGATACCGTAGCACCTTTAAGGTGTTTTATGATGATCCATATGAGAAGTATTTTCCAAATAATCAATCTAAAAGCGAAATTTTCGGGCCTTCTTTCTCCAAACAATTTCCAAAACACTTTTGTTACAGCAAACAAAATTGCTTATGACAAAAAAGTCAATCTTTGGAAAATTGCTCTTGTGTTTTTAAAAATAACTTATATCATTCGGTCTTTTCTTTTTTTTCAACTCTTTATTCCCAAATAACCGGAAAAAATGTTCTTTTTTTTTTTGTTTCTTTAAATATCAGATGAAACAGAAAAATGGAAAATTGAACTTCAACAAAATCTTAAACTCAAAGCAATCAATCTATGCAGTATAGCCTAAGATCACGAAGCTTATGAATACCTAATAAAAATCAATGTCCAAGCCGACGCACCTGTTTAAACAGGTGCATTGGCTTGGACATTGATTTTTATTAATATTCAACACACGTTAAATAATTACTTATGAATACCTTTTTAAAGAAATCAGGAAAACAAGATCTTAAGACTTAATGAAGGCTTGTTCCAGAGTGGTTTGATTGTGAAAGGGTTTTTCCACCAAATAGTATATCAAATGCTTGAAGAGATGATAGTCAGCTAGAACCAAGTCCTGAGAGCAAATTGGTTGCAAAAAAAAACTACATATTCAAGCTTCCTGATCTTCTCCTTGTCTTCTTTGTCAAGTAGAACAAAAGTAGCAGAGAAGTAGGACGACTGTCCTGTCTATCATCAGTTTCCTGTGTATCAGCTTCAAGTCCAAACAGTACAGGGCAGACATTATAGTTTGAGGAAGGTGCATTGGATAAAGATACTATGATCTACTAAACAATAACCATGATTTTCTTCTGGTGTAGCACCAATTTGGAAAGGTTCTGCAGTGGATACTGGCAATTTGTGATTGTTATATTCGATCCATTTTTCATCACACCTAAGGATCCAATCCAGGAACTTAGATGAGAGATGCATACAACTGATCCCTGATGGCATGTCAGTGTCAAGAAATGGTTGCAATGGGAACTTGTCTGCAAATCTTCGCACTGTTTGGGGCTGACTCTCATCTATTACTTTGCAGGTATTAGGATTAAAAAGTTATGGATGGTATCAGTGTTCTGAGAATGATCTTCAGAACTCGTTCATTAAACCAAGAACCAAAACTACAACTTGGAGATGCAATAACTTTGTGCATAAATGCATTTCATATATTGAAATGACATAAAATTTAAAGATTCAACTTTTAGTTCATATTTGATATTGATAAATAAAGGTCATTCAAATAAAAATGAGCCAAAGAGCTTCTTAGTAAGACATGTTTCATCTCCTGCAATGATTCTGTCGATGAAATTCAAACCTTCCTTATGATATTGGAGGAAATGTTCCAGGAAAGACCATTGCGAATGTCTTTCTGCACATAATATAAGTTGTGTGGCACCCGCTGCCACAAAACTTCCTGTATTGCAGATGATCCTTGATGATGGTGTGCACACTCCCAACACTTATTCCAACTTTGTGAGCAAGCACTTTCACTTTAACTCTCTGTCTTCCCGAATGAGATTGTCAACTTCCACTACGGAAGCATCGTTGATTGACAGTGTGTTTGACCTGGCGTCCAATCATCAGTCAGTTATGACAGCCCGTCTCGGTAATCCTTACTCCATTCTTTAACATGTGACAAAGACATGCATTTTTGGTACACGATACTCTTGCAGTGATGGATTTTTGTACTCTCTTCACTTTCTACAGTTAAAAACGGATAACTGCTTGCTGTTCAATGTTTGTTATGTCAGTCATGACTGTTTGGACAGTACAGTAGCACGCAGAGCCGTCGCGTGAGCGGGGCGACGGGAGCGATCGCCCTGGGCGCCGCGGCAACGGCAAAAATAAAAAAATTTGGAAATTCCGTATTTTTTTTTTGGTTGTTGAATTGGAAATTCTGGTTTTTTTTTTTGTTTGGTTGTAGATTTTTGGGATGGGGGGGGGGGGCAAAAATCAAGTGTTTGAATCCTTTCAGAAAGGTATAATGTCGGGTGGGTGCGCGGGGGTTTGAGTTTGGGGGGGGGGAGGGACGCCTAACGAAATCTTGCCCCGGGCGCCAACAAACCACGCGACGGCCCTGGTAGCACGACATCCTGAACAAAACCTGACTGCTACTTTTGTCACATCATCACAGTGCCACTTGTCACTGTATCATAACAATACAGTGGCACCACTTTAGTATTTGAATCAGTTCAGTATAAAAAATCCCACAATAAACCCGTTAGGCATTTTACTATTTCCTTTGACTCATTTTCATTTGAATGACCTTTATAGTTATAGTATTTAACTTCATAAATTAACTTTCTGCCTGTGTTAAGCTTATACAGGAGGTGTATAATTGTAGCTCACCTACACTGAAGAATCTGTACTTCAAACTGCTGGTGAGAAAATAGTCAAATTAGAAATATACACATTTTCAACAAGTTGGAAGTGATATTAACAGAAAAGCAAAATAGTCCAAAAAAGTTACTTTGAGAAGATAGGTAACATAAACTTGCTATTAAATCAAGTGGGTCTGCAAAAATGTACCATCTGGCATGAAAATTAAGAATATAATCGTTTTAATTATTTCAGATTAATTAGTTAACTGAGAATCTAAAATACAAATGTGCAGTAATATTCATCATCGAATTGAAGTTTCAATTAGTGAAATGAAATGTTCTTTTGTTCATTCTTCTTCATTCTTATGGCAATTAAAGAGGCTTAGCTTATCATTTTAATTCTGGCATATCAATAGAGCTTAGAGAGATTCCGATCTAATTGAGAAAAATCATCGAGTCCTGGTTATAGAAGACGATGGTCTTCACCCTTTCAGGAATTTATGGTTTTTCAAATTACACATTCTTTGGATGAAAATATACCAATTCTCTCAAGATGCGCAGCTAAACAATTAGTCTGGTTCAAGTCTGAAAAATGCCACAGCTTCTTTTCTTGATTTACACTTGTTATTCTGCCACCTATAATTCCATTTTTTTTTATTTTTTGGTAATTGTTTGGATTCTTTATTAAATAGCTCTGAGGGTTTTTTTAATTCTTTGGTTGCTTCTTTGTACTTTGAGCATTAACAGACAATTAATTGTAAGTTCTTCATTAACAATTCTTGATGACTCCTATTAAAAGATTTTCATTCTAAAGCTCCTTTTACTCAC
>JAFIDM010009631.1:177951802-178007984 GCA_023159025.1 Thereuonema tuberculata
GTTTCAAAAAGTGCTGCTATTTTTTTGTTTTCTCAAACTTGATTTTAATCATTATTTCAATGAAATTAACTTGTTTACTGAATCTGAATCAACAGGATTTTTTTTCTTTTTAAATTATTTAGTCTATAATTTTGAAAGTTTGGTTGAAATCTTGATCATTATTTTTTTAAATGAGGCTCTGAAATATTAAAATGCCATTCATGATATTGAAACTGGAATGATTCTAGAAAGTCCATGTGCGAAGCTCCTATTTTGAGATTTTCAAAGTGAAATTTTACAAAAGAATACTTACTGATACTAATAGACTAGGTATAACTTTGCAAGCATGCAAGAATGTGTTTCACTGTTTATATGGCTTCCTCAAAGGAGATTTATAGTCTGATGGATTACATAACTTTGATAGGGAACTGCTATCCTATCAAAGGGATGTACAGTATGTGGTTATGGCATTATTCCTAGCATTTCAGTTCAAAGCCTTATAAAACAATCAAAAATTAATTATTTCCAAAATCCCTCATTACAATTAATTTATTATGTTAAATTCCAATCTTTTTACATCTTTACTCTTTTATTTTAGACCTTTATCGTCTCACCATTTACCTGCAGTTCAAGTGCAATTTCAACCCAGTTATAGAAGTCCGTCATCCCATCAACATCATCAGCATCAGCATCACGGTAGAAGTCATCAACAAGATCCAGCTTCCTCATGGAGCAGACCAGCATCACAATCCAATCGTCCTCGCACACAGTTTCATGGAACCTTCTCAGTGCCTGCTGGTGCTGTTCAGAAGTATGATATTACCATTCCTCTTTCCACCCATGGAAGTCGAAGTTCTTCATCAAATACTAGAGGAAGTGTCTCTCCAAATTCAAATGTTCAAGGAACAATCCTGCTGCCCCGTTATCGAGATACGAATGAAAAAACCTATGCCAACCTATCAATTCCTTTACAACAGGGAACATATCAAGGGACTTATATTCCGGTTAGAAGTGGTCCTGGATCATCTTATACCATCGTTATCCCAAGTCAGTTAGTAGAAAATCAAAGATCAGCTAACACTAATCAGGGTCAGGGAACAATCACTATCCCTATTAAAGCTCAGGTGAGAGAAACTGAAATAGATTGAAATAAGTAAATAAAAAACAGGAATGCACAGACTTTGTTGAACTGTACCCTTTTCCTTGATTCGTTTGTGCCTTCCTGTTAAATCAGACTTTCATTAATTCAAAAATTTGATTTATGTTTCTAGTTAATCATTTAAAATATAAAAACATTTTTTTATAAGTTGGAAAAAGAAGATAGAGCTATCTTTGGCAAATAGTAGGTGTCTATGGATTTTTCAGCATAAAAGTAAATCCTTTGAATATAACTACTTTATTTTGTTTTGTAATTGCAATTATTTTTTTATTCAGTATTTTCATAAAGAATTTAATAGTTATTTGATTTATAGATATTGTTTCATTTGATTCACAAAAATACCAAATAAAAAAAAGGTTTAGAGTTATTGGAAATAATAGTTGTAGAATTGTCTATACATTCAATATTACAAATTTCTCAATTCAAATGGCCTTGTAAAATAGAGAATAAATGAATACCAAATAGAGACTAAATTTATAGTATCAGTTGGAAGATATCCAAATGATGAAAATAATTTTGCTGCGTAACTGTTGGATCATGCCTTAAGAATATCAAATTTTGTTTGAATTTGCAATTTTTTGCGGTTTGTAGTTTTAAACAAGCACAAGAAATAGTTGGAAATCACCCTGCATTCTCCTGCTACATAAATTGCAAAGCTTGGTTAAAGCAGTTAAATCAGAAATCAAGAAGCAATCAAAGTTAAGACTGGGAAAGTTGTGATCCACTGTAAGAAAATAAACCACATATGGAGAAATGCTGATGTACAAATATGAAGGCTGATTGAAGAAGAGTGCAGACATCCCTCGTAAAGAAAACCTGCTTAATGCTAATGTAAGAATAAGACAGCCTCTCTTGGAAGCTGGTAAAGCCCATTAATCTGATACAAATAGGATTACTAACAGTCAGCAGAATAGGGTAATCAGCAGTGATATTGCAAGCCAACTGAGAAGGATGTCATCAAGCTGAGAAGGACGAAATATATCATGATTAAAGCAAGACATCGGAATCTCAGTGCAATTCATGATCATCGGACTGAAAAGCAATCTTTTCTGGTAAAGAGCGTTAGTTGAATTCTGGAGCAAGAAGAATACAGTTGGTCTACTACAGTTTATCAACTTTAATGCCAACAGGAAATCAGCCCACTGAAGTCTGGTATACAGAAGCAGATAGTTTAAGTGATTAGGTGGAAGACAGAAGTTAGAAAGAACATATGTCAATGATAAAAGCAGGTCATTTCCAAACATGGAATACCAGCAACATTAGAACTATTTGGCACAACACTAAACTAAAATTAAGAAGTAGTATCATTTCTTGACTTTATACTTCCTATAACTTTAATCAAATTACTTACTTGTACTTCACTGATATCTTATCTGGATTAAAAATTTGGATTAAATGCAGTTTACAAAGGAAAAACATCTCCATCATCTATTATTTCATGAATACCAGAAACCTCACTAGGTGTAGCAACCATAATGACATTAAAGCCATGGATTTTTTGAGATTTAATTTTTATATTTCTAAAACAAAAACAATAAAAATATTAATATAAAACTCATTGACAATTTTGGTGTGGAAAAATTAAACTCTGAAAGGTATTTATTTTATTTTTTTTAAAACATAAAAGCTTGAAACAGAATGTATGTGTGTATTGCTATACAGCAATTCAAAAGGGAACAAAACATTTTAATAAAAAAAAAAAATCTGAATATTTTATGTATTCATGCTCAGAAAACTAAAGAACTCAAGGTCTAATGTGAATAATAATTATTCAAGTTCATTTTTTTAAATAATTACAGTATTACTGCACCTACAATGGTAGGTGCTCAAGCACATTTAGCCCATTTAAAGGCCTACCTTTAAATAAGCCACTGGATGTGAGACTGCATCTGATTGATTATAAATAGGGAGTAAAAATTATCATTAAAGCTTCAGTAAATTATTTTTCTTCAAATACTTCTCCTAATGGAGAAGAATCTAGATAAAGTTATCTGACTACAAACCTCCATAACACTGTTGTTTTTAAGCCCTACCACTCAAAGCTTCTTAACACTTGTGTGCAACACTTGTTGTAAAAATCTTGAAACTACCTACGAATGGTTATTCAAATCTATTTCTAAATAAATCTGTGACTGCTGGCTGTCATTTTTCTACAGCTTTTTGTAGAAAAGTTCAGGCAAATGAGACATTACAAATAGTTTTCCTTCCAAAGTGATGAATATTACATTCACTTTTGATGAGAAATGAATGTCTTAAATTGTATAGAAATATCCACTTCATTTGCATGTTGGAGAACTTAATAGACTGACATGCAAATTTAACTACAGATAAGGACAACTAAATGTATAAGCATTCATTTATACATTCTTTTAACTGAATTTTTTCATCTTATTTTTTTTTACTGTATTACGAACTTTAATTTTTAAGTACAAGGATAGTATAAATTCATAATTTTGTTTTATGAAACATCTTTATTTCATAATAACATAATAGTTCATTGAAAATGCACTTGAAATCATTTTTAGATTATAGTATTTGCCTCACATTGAAATCATATCTTCCTATTTCATAGGTAAAGTCACTTCTTATTTAACAATTTTAAGGAGTCTTCCAGGTACAGGAACAGCAGGATCCTCACCCTGGAAGCTACTGGAAATAGGAGCTATTTGGTAGATTCACAGATGATGGATTGTGAAAATTCCTGTTTGTTGCTGCCAAAAGTGCTGTTCCTATTAAGTGCTGACAGGCCATAGCTCAGCAGTCCAAACCAAATTTCCTTCCTCCAACTAGAAGGCTTAATCTTTTTTGCCTTTATTGATTTCTCTATTCGTAACTTGAACATTATCTGTTGGGCACTGTTGTTTATGCAAGCATCTTTTTACCATTGGTTATATGTTTCTGACCTTGATTTTTCCTTTTGTAAGATATATTTCACTGAAGCTTTATTTGGTATCCAGGATCTGTTTCCTTCAACTAATTTTGTTTGACTTGAATACTTTAATAAGTTTTCTATATAATTTTGTAATCGTGTGTTTGTGACAAGACTTCATTAAAGTAAGTCTGTAACGAAAATGGCTGTTCGTTCTGGTCTATGAGAGGAAGTGGCTGGACCTGAATGGATAAATCTCTTCATCTTCATCTAGATGCACACTAGGCCCAGCCTAAGGGGAATGCGGGGCCCCAGGTGAGCTAGAAGTGCAGGCCCCTTTCTTTAATGATATTGTTCTGATCCCCCCTCCCCCCGATCCAACTTCCCTAAAACCTCCTTACAGATGCTTTTTAAAATTACATATTTTTTTTTGTTACCTACAGCTCATTAGAGTCATGGACTTTGTTGGAGCAAGCCGAATTTTAAACAAAGAAAATAACCATAATATTTTTATGGCTGGCTGAATAGAAGTTTGATAATATTACAGTAAATAATAAGAAAAAAAAGTATCAACCAGGTGTGGGGCCCCAGGCAACTGCCTAGATTCGCCCCCTACTCCCTGGCCAGTCCTGTGCCAACTCACATAAATTTCTGAAGTTCATGAATTGTTTTAATGCTGTAGTTGTTGTCAGTTCCTGTTTTTAATCTATCTTATTTACCAGGTTTCTATGAAATTGTTCCTTCTGTTTATGTCTTTCCTGGAAGAAAAAGCTATTTCTGGGTACCTCTTTCCTCTTGGGGATCCTGCAAAGTTTGTGTAGCAATGAGATTTCTTCTAAATTCTTTAAATGACCCTCTGATGCTTGGAAGAGATTCGCCCTAGTCTATTGTCTCTAGTGGACTGGGTTCAGAGCTATTGAGTTGCCACTGTTGCCACTATAGTGTCTTTTATGGTTATCTATGTTGCAAGTTTTAGAAAGTTCTTATATGAACCATGTGTTCATCAAATCTTTCTTTCTCATTCTCCTATCTTCTTGAATAGTTCATTTAAAAGCACATTAGTATGGTCAATAACTAAATTTATCTAATGTGGTGGTATATTTGCCACAGATTAGATTAGGTCTGACTAGAAAGGCTATTCTTTTTAACATATATCTTTTTTTTTTGTAGTTAGTTAGAGGTAGTCTATTTATCTATCTATTTATTTGTACTGTACAAAATACTACTTTAGAATCCCTCTATTTATATTCTTATCCTAATTATATTCTTTGTGAGAGAAATTTATTTGTACCTTCTCTTTTCCATCCATTGCTTCTCACCTCCTGGCTGCAGCATCATATCTTTCGATTGGTGTATTGTAGGTTGTGTTACTTGCATAGTATCTATTAATATGTCTTTTAAAATTTATTAACTATCATTATTTGTTGTTTTAAAATTAAAGGAAATTACTGATTTGAAATATTCATTATTTTAGGAAGGTGTTTAGTGAATTTCAGTTTTTAAAAATGTTTTACTAATAATTTTTATTTTTTATCCCTTTTAGGGTCTAACTGGCCATTTGACATTTAATCCTGTTTTGACAAGTCGTACATCCAATCAAAATCAAAATCCCATTGGAATCCATCCTTCTAACACCTCTACATATGACTCTTTAACTATTCCTGTGCAAAGAACTACTTATCAAGGAACAATAAATATACCAAGAAAACCTGGAATCTACAATTTTGAAATCCCTGTGGGTAATCAAAGAGGGATTCAGGTCGAAGTGCAAAGAAATCTTCCAAGTAGTCACACACATAGAGGTGCCGAAGGATTATCACCAGTTCCTATTCAGAGAACACTTTATGAAGCGAATGTGACTGTACCATTCCGACCAGGCATTTATAATATTAGTGTTCCATTGCAACGGAAACAGTCAGACATACTTCACATTCCCATTCATTCTAGTGATAGACATGCTCCTGTTTCATCATCAGCCTACCAGCCAAATGCACTGGGATTTAATTCAACTCGTAATACAACAAGTCCAAGCAACTTCAAAAATTCTGAGCATTCTACCTCAAGTAATGTCTACCATCAGTCTTCCAGCCAAACTCAACTTCATACCAGCCATTATGCAAGCACAACAACCTCACCTCCCACTGCACCAACCAGCAATCCAATTCAACTGCCAAGAGCCTCTTCTAGGAATACAGGTAGGAGAGGTCAGAATCGCCAACGTAATTCCACTCGGATATCAGGATCTAGAAACAATCCAAGCTCTAGAGGTCAAATTTTGCCTAGGAACAATGTAACATTAATGACTACTGAAAGAAAAGACAGAACCCATTTGCCTCACAGTACAGTTCACATGCATCCCAGGAAAACTACCATCCCGGTGCATTCAACCCTAAATGGTGATTCTGTTCCTCCAATACAGAAAACTCAACAATCGTTAACTCCAAATATCCATGTAACTCACTATCACCCTTCTCCTCAAAGAGGTAATTATTTGATTTTTTACTACCAGTATATTAATGTCCTTAATTTAAAAATCATAAAGTTTCATATCTACTGATTAATGAATGAGTAACTATTACCATTATTACTATTATTATTATTACTATTGCCATTTATAATCAATAAATAGTAATAGTAATAACAAAATTACTCTAATTTTCATGAATAGCCAAGTTTCTTTTTTTTTCTACTTTTAGCAAATAATACTGAGAAGTGTTCTAGAAATCAATTAAAAATTATTGTTGCTAATCTTATACTTTTTAAAATCACAAATTTACAATAACTCATAAAATAAAACAATTAAACACCATTAAAGTTGAGGAGGGTTAATGGGGTAACCCCTCCCATTCATACAGAAAAGGAAGAAAGCCAGCATTTTGGACCTTTTTATTTTTCTGTTTTTTTTTTTTTTTTTTTGGAAATTCATTATTCTGATACATAATTTTCCATACAGAAAAGAATACAACGTTTTGTTGTTGTTGTTGTTTATATTTTTTTGTTATTTTTTATGGTTGGATCATCATTATAAACCCCTCATTCCAAATTCCTGGGCATGCCAGTGATTACAGTAATAAACAAGTCTTCTCACTCTTCTTTATTATTAAATACCAATAAATTTTGAAATGTATTTCTGCCTGTCAAGCAAAAGTTTTACATTTTGAAACATACTTGATTTAGAGAGAATGGATATCCATTTAAAGATGACTTTCAACAAATATCAGGTGATGAGAAATAAATGAATCTGAATTGGCAGAACCTGACATTTGATTAACATGTATTCCTCTCCTGTAACTACAACATAGATTGTAATATCAGTATTTTTTTCATTTTCAGTGTGCCATTAAGCCCCAAAAAAATAACGGTGTGGATAAGGAAAAAAAAAATCAAATTTTTCCTACCTTACAATATTCATTGGAGATGTTCAATTATTATTGCAATTTCACTGTTTTACTATTACAGTAATAACTGAACAGTGACTGAGATCTAGTAGTATTTACATAAGCAGTTCTTGTTTTTCTTTTTCTCTTTTTTTTTAAACAGTTCTTCAGTTTGGATGATGGTACTTTTTTGCTTTTTTTTAATGCAACTCAAAAGACAAATGGACAAATTGAAAAGCAAAATAGTCAAAGCAGGCTGCCTTTGGGAAATATGAAACAATTTATGGGTATAACACATGCCTGAGAAATAAGAGATTATCTGAAAGAAGAGAGCTTCAGAAAATCAACCTGTGAAAATTATTATTAAATATAATTCACTTGACAGTCATTCAAATGTTTATTCACTGTACAAAATGAGAGGAATCTGATATACATTCATACCAGCTTTCACATTATTGTCAGCTACTTATAATTATTTTCTAGTATTTGTTTTTGGTTAACAGAAGAAAAGGAGAAGCTTTCTCATCTTAAGAAAATGGTTTTGAAATGGTCTAGCATTGTGAAATAAATACTTTTTGTTTGTTTTTAAAAACAGCATTTGTAAAAGAAACAAAGAAACAAACTGAAAATTTTAATGATTGTTATTGCTGAAGTCAAACTGATAAATGTTAATAAATGATGTAAACTTCCAAATAATCAACAAATTTGGTTGAAGATAAATGAGGCATTAAGGAGCAGAGTGGACTAATCCTTCTGGTAAATGTTAACCCTTCTAACTTTTTGAGATATTGAACACTAAAGTTAAATACTTGTACACAAATCTGGACTGCACATATCCTTTTTTTGTTTGCTATTTTGGGAATAATAAGGATAAGAGCTTAGTCCATTGTATCAAAAGGTTGACCGTCTTTTTTACCACAGGTTGGTCCAAACAACTTAAAATCTCAGGATTTGAGAGTTAGTCCCCTCTGCCTCTTAACACATCAAATGTAAATGAAAATAAATGGAGTTTATGTTTTTGGTATTTTTTATAATAAGTCATTTTATTTAGAATTAATTTTTAAATAATAAATTTCCTAATTTATAGGAGATATCCCACCCGAAGGATCGGACTCATTTCCACCTGACAGCAAAACATCATCTTATGATTTTCCTCAGAAAGATGGTCGAAGTAATGAATTTACTAAGGAATATAAAGACGAGGGCATTCACCATGGATTGGACACAGCATCACCAAGTCCTACAACTTTATCTTCAACTCAACTGCAGATAACTACAGGTAATTATAAACATATTTTGTAAAGATTACACTAACATATATTACAAAAATATTGATATTGACAAATACAACATTCATATTGTATATGTAAAATATAATGACGTTTTACTACAGGATGGCATTACTTTCACTGGTAAATAGAATAAGTCAAGTTCAAAGAAAGGATGAAAACAGAAAAAAAAAATAATAAAGCATGAATAAGATTAGCTAGGATCTACTAGCTCCAATAGCTAATAGAAACAACAACCAATTGATGGGAAAAGACTTCATGCTGTGAATAGCTAAGTGTTCAAAGATTAAAAGATCTCTCCTAAGGAAATGTTAAAAAAAATAAAACTGCAGTGTTGCATCTGCTGAGGTTCTACAGAGATATAAAACAACTGACTGAAAATTATAAGACAAATTCCAACAATGGTGCACAACACATTTCTATTGTGCTGTTGCAATTTCTATAACAATAATACACTGTATTATTGCTAAATTATTATGATTGCCACTAGCACAGTAGATTATCTCACATTCAACCACTATGGGAACAGATTATGCAACACAATCTCCTACACATAAACAGGAGAAAAGCAGGTACTGCTGCACAATGTAAAAATAGTAAAAGCTGGTGATTTAACAGACTTCCAATTTGGAATGATCTAGACTGCCATCTGAAAGGGGCCAGTATTTCTGAAACAACATGACTGGTGAACTGTTCTAATGCTACTGTTATTAATGTGTACAACACCTGGCAGAATGGTGGAGAGATGAGCACTGGTAGAGTTAATTGAGTCTGACCAACTTCATTGATCATCGAGGGCATCATTAGATAAAAATACAAATCCCATCTTAGGTCATGCACAGCTTCATATTAGGGAGGAAAAGTTCAATTCATTGAATTTAGAATCTTATATTTACTTTCCAATTGACATTTGACCAATCTTTCATATGCCTTTTATATATTTTTGTTATTTATTGCATTTAATGTGAAAAAAGTGTTGTTATTTCAGTGAATTAGTATAACTTTATCATTATAATTAACTTATTGCCAGTTGTTGGGATCTAATCACAGATAGTCACAAGTAGGAAATAGATAAAGTGTTAAAAAAAAAAAAGTAGCAGAACAACTTCCCAATTTAACACTTCTTCCTAAAACGAAATTCTAAATCCACGTGGTCTTGTGTTTGGATAGAAGGGAGAGCCACTATTCTTGTGAAGAGCAAAAGAATCAAGATTCCAATTTGAAAGTTAAAGAGATCCTGTATGAATTAAAGCTACCCTAAGAAGATAATTTGTGCTGCTTGAAAATACAATCTATAAATTAGATGAATTAGCTGGGCATGTTCCTATTCCTTCTAAAAATTGCATTCAGTTGTATCTGTGATCTATAACATTGAATATTAAATAATCCCTTTTTCCTTTGTTAGAAAATAATCAACTCAAATCAGGACTTTATCTTGGTAAGTTGTACTGCTTATATCATTTCATATCTCAATATTTAATTATTTATTTATTTTCATTTTTTTTTTTATTAAACAAAAGTTCACTATAGATAAAATCAATATGAAATAGTTATATTTACTTGGATGATAGCTCTTCTCAATGATGTTCATTAAAATTAGAGAAGATAGTCATTACTTTTTTTTGTTTAATCGATAAGATAGATTGGGCAGGACTGCAATGTATTGTAATCAACATTAAATGTCTTAAAATTTAGTCATTCGAATGCATCAAGTTTTAACATCTTCTGGAAGTTCATACACAGACTGCATTCAGTGCCCTTCTGATCAAGAGTTTGTTGCTAAACAAGGCAGTAAATGTGTACCATTAATTATACCTCCAATTATCCCGTGCTCTGGCAGGTAATATTTATGTTACTTATTTTTTTTTTTTTTTCACTCATTGACTACATTAATTGCATATAAAGAGTAGATCTTCATTAAGCTGTTGTTATTGTCAATTTTATTGCATTTTCTATTAATTTCTTTTAATTGTTATGGCATACTTTTTTTGAAATTTTAAGTTAAATAAATAGCTTTAAAAAATTAATATGTGATTTGTTTAATGAAAATCAAAAACTTCTTTTATTTCCTCAAACATCTTCCGTGCGATATTTCGATAATCCTGATCGAAATATCGCACGGAAGATGTTTGAGGAAATAAAAGAAGTTTTTGATTTTCATTAATTTAAAGTGTTTTTAATGATTTTGTATATGTGATTTGTTTATTTGACTTTTTTTTTTTGCTTGCTTTAACAGTATCTTTTACTATGATTTTCCCTCTAGCCGTCCCATACATTTGATTAGCTCTCCACGATGGAGAGGTCGTATTCTTCCAGAAGGTGTTCATACAATTCATTTGCTTATTAAAACACTGGATTCAATGCTACATCATTGCCTGTTTAAATATCATGTTAAAGGTCAGTTTAAAGTTTAGTTATTTATTATTTCCTTTATGAAAGGGTTTCTGTTGAGCTTTACACTGGTTTCCCCTAAATTTGAAGATTTGAGTTTATCTGCTAATTACCTTATGTATAACTTCTTTGATATCTTCTGATACCTATTGGTCAAGAGTCTGGATGGCCTTCAAGTCATCTTAAGAATGAAAATTAATGAGAAAATTATCAGTCTTCTATACAGACCCTCCATCCCTTAAACAAGAGTACTATTTGAGCAGTGCTGCTCTACTGTGTTTCAGACTGTTGATCTAAAAATACCATAACTTTTTATTGCTTAAAACTATAAATTATTTGTTTAAACTATAAAGTTGAAGGATATGAATTTAATTTTTTATTCATTCGAATCCTTACATGTCTAACTAGAGATATTCTGAAGCCATCACAACATGGAATGTTGAATATCTTGGCAATGTGGTTGAATTTCTTAGGCTGTATTAAAACTATAAGTAAACATAAAAATATATATATATATATATATATATATATATATATATATATATATATATGTATAACAATTGTTATTTATTGTTATTTAGAGATTCAAGAAATTAAACGCCTGTTGTAATGGCTTCCAATTCAAACATAGCCATGAAAAAAATTGATAGCCCAAGGATTAGGCCTTTAGATTCAACTCTGACTTAAATAGTCTATTTTTTATTTCATTATTAGATTGCTTACTCTTACCTGAAGAAAAGTTATAAGTTTGTTTTATTCAGTTGGTCATTATATACATTGTATTTTAGAGTTTAAGTTAGAGAACATAGAGCCACTCTCATTTGAAAAATAATCCCATCTCCTATTATTATAAATTCACAAGCAGCGTAGAAACTATCAATAAATGAAATTATATATTTTTATACAAGTTCAAAAAAAAAACTAGCATCAGAGTTTTGTGATTAATATGTAATTTTAAACTATCTAATATCCTCAAAGCCTATGCATATGTTTTAAATATACTAGAACATCATTACCTATAAAATATCTTCTTTAATACTCTTAAACAATATTTCATTTCTTTGAACAAGAAACTTCTTCAGGTTTTAGTCGAGGAAAAGAAAAGCTTTCCTCTAATACTGTCAATGAATATGTTATTAATATTATTGTAAATTTTTACAGTTTATATTCATAACGAATTATGAAGTATTAGAAGAAAGAGATTGAAACCTGAAAAAGTTTCTTGTTCAAAGAAATGAAATATTGTTAAGGGTATTAAAGAAGATATTTTTTAGGTAATGATGTTCTAGTATATCTAATATCCTGCCTCTCAGAATTGCAAATATCTGTGTTGCTTAATTTTTAATCCAATAAGCAGAAATAGTAAGCTTCTGTTATTAAAGCTTTGCTATGTATAGTTGAATATGACTGATTTTTATATCAAACCTGCAAGAATTCCATAGAAATCGTGGTATTACAATTTTTCCATTAGACAATATATTTTTATTTAATTTTATAAATGATTTGAATCTATCAAAGCTAAAGTTATTGGGACAGTTCTTATTTAATTAGTCATAAATGCAGTGAATATATAGAAGAACTGGTTATCTGTTCAAGAATGTCATATTGTTGAAGTTTAATTTACAACTGGTTAAAAAAGTAAGCTCTTTTATTTTAAGGAAAACTAATATCTCTAAGATGAACACAGTAAAATAAAAAAAAAAGTAATTACTATCATTTCAATGGGAATAGGAGAAATTTGAATTCAATGCATGAAATCAAAAAATAGTATGATGATATAGAAATTAAAGAAAACAAGAGGGCGAAAATGATATGAAGCAAATATTTGATAATTATTAATTTTTTGCATTTATTTTATTTTTTGGTTTCTTGTTTTGCAAACCAATTTCAATTCTTCCATCAAATTGGAGAGCTAAGTATTTGATAGCAACTTGTCTTATAATTTTCTTTATTTTAGACTGACACGAAGAACTTATACAATCCATAACCTAGTTACTTTCATTTCTTGAGTTATTGGAGGTAGGTGAGTGTGACTGATGAATGCTGAGAAAACTTCAACAGCCATATCAGGGTTTCAAATGTTTATTGTTTAAGAATTGTAATCTTTAAGAGAATACAATTTATTGGATACTTAATTTTAAAATATTACTATTTAACACTTGTTTCTTTTTATTTTTAGTTAATCGTTGTGAAATCCCTCCTTTATTATCCAATGGTCGTATTGAATGCAGCCATGGTCATACATGGGGTTCAAGATGTCATTTCTACTGTAATCCGGGCTATACATTAATTGGTTCTAATGTTTCTGAATGTTATGGAACAAACCATGGAGTTTCATGGACTCATCCAATACCATTTTGCTTAGGTAGCTGAATAATTAATATAATTATTGCTGAAGTAGATATAAAGGGTTGATTACATATTGGAATTTTTGCTAGAAATTTATTCAGTTGAAGAGGCATATCATTAAATGTTGGTTTATGAAATGATCTAGTTGCCTTTCTAGATCTGAGATGCTTTGTTTTTGTTCTTAAAACAAGAAATCAAGTTCATGTACAGTGCGATGTCTGTGTGGAAGGCAAGAGAGCAAATAAGAATTGAAATAAATTTTTATATGATAATTTATTATTAATTTTCATATCTTCATCAATGAAGTCAATAACTTATTTCCTCAAAGCAAAAAATATTTTTGAAGCAAGTCTCTGTATTTAATTATAATGCCTCTTATACATAATATATAGAATTATTTTGAATTGGATATTAAAATCAACCAAGAGTAGTAACTTTTTTTTGTGTGATTTTATAATAAATAAATATATAAATAAATAAACAAATAAATAAATAAATAAATAAATAAATAAATAAATATCATCAGTTATATAATATTCATTTCTGGAAGCTTATAAAAGTAATTTTTCAGTAATCAAATTATTTTTTATATCATTTAAGCCAAACGCAAGACTTGCATGAAACCACTACCACCCAATCATGGTAAAGTGGCTTGTTCTCCAGATAATAATCAAGAATTGGAAGAAGGAAGCATCTGTAACTATGTTTGCAATGAAGGCTTTGTTATTCCTGATCTTCATCTACCTAAAGCAGTCATTCATTGTAAAAATGGAGACTGGAATAAAACAATGGACCCTCAATGTATTGGTAAGGCTCATTCTACTGTAAAAGAAATTGCTAACTTGAATTCTGTAATTGAAGAAGTTGAAATCTGTAGATATCATCCAATGAGCTTTTTATTATTATTTATTTATTTTTATTGGTATTGTTATTTGTATTTACTTCCTTGTTATGAAGCTATGTTGCAAATTTTAAGGTGTTTGAATTTTTTTTCTTTATTACCAAATTGGAGTCATTAGTGGGAGGGCTAAATAAGCTCAGAAATCCAAAATTTTCATCCACATTGCTGTAAATTCATTTAAATTTAAAAGATGAGAAATTTGTCAATTCCAAATGCCATCAAAAGTAAAAAAAAAAAATTCCTGTTGCCAACATTGGAGTTATGTTAAAAGATCTGATTTACAGACCATACAGTTGGGATCAATTGGTCAGTTCAAAGCCCACCCGTGTTAATCCTGAGAAAGAAACCCGATCCCCATTTTATAAAGAGCTGGGTTAACTTTAGGACCTGTCTGGAGAAGAGATACTTAGGAAAAAAATTCCCCAACATCTACTAGGAATTGAAACCAGCTCCTCTAGATCACTGAGCCCATCATCTTTGGAGTACTTCTTAAATTTAATTGGAGTTTTACTTTGTCTTAGTTTATTAATTAAAAGGGGAAAAAAATACATTTTATCTATGTTGATGTTTATATATAGAATGAAGCTGTGAACAGAAATAAGCAGTACCTAATAAATGATAATCATCTACTACAAATATAGTTAATGAACAATTTAAAATGACACCATTAAAAAAATAACATTGTGTTTATCACAGATATTGACTTACTCTGAAAAATACCCAAATATTTGGAGTACTATTGAAAACTGGTAGAAAGAAATCATTCTCAAAAGATTGTTAAGTATGGCCTGAGTAAGAAATCCTTCTCCTACAAGAATTAACTTAAGTCAAAGAATGACCAGGAGATATCACATGAAGTTCTACACCATACATAGCTCTGTATCTGCATCTATCATATGAAAAGGATTGTGAAGGTCCATCCAAGATCAGTATGTTGCCTCTACCATAATTGCCCATCTCACAAATTCATAATATGGTATCATATTCTTCATTTTCTTCTAATTAAATAGTATCTGGTTGTAGCACAAACAGACTTATTAGAAGACCTTTAGACCTTTGTTTATGGTTCCAAGTTACATTTGATAACACCAATTGAGACAAACTTGTAAGGAGTATAAAGGATAAGCAGTATGCACATCACAACTCTTCTTGTATACTGACCTTCTTAAACCTTCATAACACTGTTTTATTAAACAACCCTTGCACTTGTATTCATGACAAATTTGAGATAGTTATACAACTTCCCTATACCATTTTATCCTATCTTTAAAGCCACATAATTCAGATAGATTCAGGCAGACATAATTCTCAGATGACCTTAGTCAGCTCTTCTATCATGATGCCTTATTTTTTAAAGATGCATCTGTATTGTTGATGCCATTTATCTTAACTCAAGTAGCCATTTTTTTAAACTCCTGTTGTAACTATTCTGCTTCATTATGATGATTAGCAATATTTTGACATTCAAAGTTAATTTAAAAATTAGGTCACCGTTGTCCAAAAGTTTCATGTTTAGTAGTGACATAATTCAATTAGAGTGGGCCCGGTAGCCGAGTAGGTAAGGGCGCTTGGCTGCGGGTTGGAAGTGGCGGGTTCGATTCCCGGCCTCGGCGGAGGCCGGGAATTTTTCCACGCTTCTTTCTCCTCCAAACGGGCCCTAGGGTCTACCCAGCCTTCTATAGAATGGGTACCGGGTTTCTTTCCCGGGAGTTAAAGGCAGGCGAGCGACGGGCCAACCCCCCCCCGTCCTCAACTTTGTCCCGTAGGTTCTGAACACTGGAGCCTATCCTCCAGTTGCATTGCGCGATCCTCTGGGCCTGATCGCAACTTTAACTTAACTTATAATTCAATTAGAAGTCGTATTCTATAAAGTAAATTTCACTGATTTAATTTAATTAAACTAATCAACCATTTAAAGTAATGACTTAAAAATGAAACTGTTATTACATCCTTGATAATTTTTAGTTTATGTTTTTTTTAGTTTATGTTTTGAATTCTTAATGTAAGTTCTAAAATACAAAGAAAACATACACTTTTCACATTTGAGTGTTTTTGTATTGTTTGTTTTTTTATTTAAAGAATGAAATTAAAATAAAATATATTTTATTTTTAATGTCTCACAATTTGTGAGAATGAGATTTGTGAATTTCATTTAAATAAAGGGATGTTAGATGTGCAGAATGCACTGTTTCTTTGTAATCTAATATTTATCCATGTCTTGCATGGAATTTTTTCAATAGTTGAACAAATTAAAAGAACTGTCTTATTATAAGGTATAATTCTGAGTATTTATTCTATTATAAGGTATAGTTTGATGAAAAACAAGCAGTTTTATACTAATTAACCAGCTCAAAGGATTCTCTGTTACATTAATGCAATTTGGTTGTTCATTAACTGGCAGACTCATCCTGATGATTCTAATAATGTAAAAACAGTGTTCCTGGGTCACATTTATAATGGCACATGGTTTTCCTTGAATATGTAGGCTATATTTTTATTTCATTTTTTTCTGTTTTTCACCTAAGCAGGTTACACCCCATTTATTTTTTCAGTTAATTCATATTTTGTTTATTTTACTTTACCAACATATTTTGATTTCTTACTATAGCACTTCAATGTCCCGAACCTCCTCAACTTGAAAATGGACTTCTTGACTGTAATACACAAGATAATGATTTAGAAATTCCATACAAAAAAGGAGTGGTTTGCCATTATGCTTGTAATGAAGGTTATGTGATTCCTACAAGTCAACTTCCTAATGCCTACATAACTTGCAATGCACCACACTGGAATATTCATCCAATATATCTAGAATGCCATGGTTGGTATTAAAGTTTTAAATAAAACACTTTGCCTATGTTTTCAAATATTATTAATATCAGTAATGTTAATTTTTTTTAAAAACAGAAAAAAAAAAACCCCAACCATTGACAGGAATGATATGAACTTAATTTTATTAACTAGAATTTTATATTAATGTTAATCATCTAGCAACAAGTTCATTATTAAAGAGAAAGTTGATTTTGAAGAAGAAAATTACTGGGTTTTTTTCAAAACTAATGAAAGTTGAAAGTAAATATTTATTGAATTATGTAATTAAGAAACATTCATTATTATTAAAAATAATATATAATATAATATAATATAACATAATTAGTTAAATAAAAGAATATTAGGCTATATCAGCCTCACTCTGCATATTTCTACAATTACAAATCAGGACTTGGGGAAAATTATTTTTTTTAGTTCTAAACCTCAGGAACAATGGAGATTTCGCCTATTAAAAAAAATTGTTTTACATTCCTTTATTTCTATATGCAGTTTTTACCAAGACTTTTTTGTTTTTTTCTGCTTAGTATTCCTATTAGTTTTCTGCTTTGGCTTTTTCACTATAAAAGCTTGTTATTCTTTGCATATTCATTTATAAAGACTGTGCTTTATAGTTTTAGATTTAACTGTGAATTGGTGGACCTACATCTAACTTTTAAAATATTCATTCATGAATCAAACTATTTTGCTTGCATCAGAAGAACTGGTTTTAATATTATTGCTTGATCAGAATTCTATCAGTATTTCATAATATTGCTTCAGTTTTAGATATCTCATATATACTTGGCACTTGCAGGCAAACTTATTTGGATGGCAAAAAAATAAACAAACATTTTTTATAACTTGATTGAATACTAAATTGGAAATCACAAACCTTTTTTACATAAAGTTTTTAAGATTTTTATTTAAAGCTGAAGATTAATTACAACTCTGAACTTGAGATTTTTTTTTTAATTATTTCAACTGATAATAAAAGAGTGAATTAGAAAATTAATTTTATATTCAGTTCTGTACAGTGCTGGAACTAAGCTGAGTAATGGTAGGGAATTGAACATTGAAAATGGATTTTTCCAAATGACTATAAAACTATATTCTAAAGGCTATTATGCTTTGAGACATCATTAATAGGCATTAGAATGCTTGGTGTCCTAAGTGAAATTAATATTATTCATTTGTGACCAAACATATTGCATTTATTCAATGAATTCAATATTTAAAGAGTACATTAGAATCTAAAAACAAAGAAAATAGAGAATTATATTTCTTTACTTTCTTTACTTATTGTCCTAATGCAAATTAAAATGAAAATGTATTATGCACACTTTAGCTTTTACAAAATTGACACCCCCAAATTGTTTGGTGCCCTAGGCCCTTGCCCATTTCACCTAATGGTAAAACCAGCCATGTTAATGGGCCATTCCATGCCAATTCAACCAAGAATAGCAACTGCCTTGTCTTCAATTTTTTTTTTTTTTGATTGTACATATGAAATGTTGCAGAGCTTCAAAGCACTGATTTCAGAGGAAAAAACTGTCAAAAGTATTGTGGTCTTCAGAATTTTTTTCATTTTCTGTCAATTTTTTTTTCACTGAAAGCAAAGATTTTGAAAATTTGCAGTGTAGTGAACAACATATCCAGGTTTGGTTGATTTGACATGAAACGACACAGATATTTATTCATTCATGTATGTATTCATTCATCTTTTTCATGTAAAAGAAAAAAATGAAAAAACCAAAGAACAAATACAAAGTTTCAATTAGTAGAGTTTTCTTAAAAACCAAATTCATACAAATTAGATTTTATGTTATTATTTAGTAGTTTTCTGACAATTATGATACTTGATGCTTTTCTAGACAGTTCAATTTTAAAATAAATCAAAATCACACAATATAATTACAGAACTTAGTTTCCAAAAATTTAACATTAGTTTTCCAGAAATTTACCTAAGCGTTTTAAATAGTTCTAGCTGTTTATTTATAAATCTGTTTTTAAAGGTATTAGATTCCCCAAGACTTAACTTTGTAAACTTTTTTTCTGTTTTCTTTGCAACAGACAAGTAAATCTTATTGTTTACCACTAGAGAGCCTCCAGCCAATGCCTAAAAGGAGTGAATGCTTGCAACAAACTGTGTATGTGAATATGGAGACAGGGTTTGGCAAAGTGAGAACAGCTGAGTTTGTAACTGCAAATGGTCATCCTGCTGAAGTAGTCTGTACTCTTGATGATCAACTCTTAGAACAAGGCTTATACAACAATATTTGTGAAGCCACTGATCCTGAACTTCGAACGTCAGCCACTTGCAAATATGCAGTAAAAGTAACAGGTATTGAATTCATTAATATTTAAACTACAACTAAATAACTAAAATTATTATTAAGTTGGAATGTATTTTCCTTATCTGTAATACCCTTAAAACATTAATTAAGAACAATTACCTACATGAACATGTCAGGTTCTTTATTAATCAATCATCTTTTTAATAATTCTTTGAATTGTCTGTTTTATTATAAACTCGTAATTTTTAATGTAATAACAAGAAAGATCAAAATTGTTGCTAGCTAATAAAATCAAAAGATGAAGTTTATAACCAAGAATTATTTAATATAATTTATGAATTTTGACCTATGTAAGAATTTTAAAAAATAATATTTTGTAACAAAAAAAAAAAAAAAAATCAAAAAATCAGCATTTAAGAGGCCTCCTTTTTATCTTTTTTAATAGCTGAAGGCTGTGGCTCACCCCCAACAATCACTAATGGAAGGATAAAGTGCCCTACTGACTCACCTCATTTCATTGACACTACATGTCAAGTCCATTGCAATGATGGATACACTATTCCTTCAAGTCAAAAACATGATGCCTTTGTTCGATGTCATTCGAATTTTACATGGACTGATCAATTTGCAAAATGCACAAGTATACTTTATATTTTATGATAATTTTTTTTAGATTCTTTCTTAAATCGGCTTTATTAAAATGTTTCATTTTATTTTATTTGCATCACTGAAGAGCTATTTTTATTATTATTTTTTGATAAAAGATCACACAAGTTTGTAGTTTGATTTTTCAGGAAGTTATGAATAGATTACTAATAGCAAAAATAGTAACAGGTTTTAGATTTTTTTTTTTTTATTTTACTAAAATAATTATCTATTTTAACATTTTAATAAGAGGTTCTAAAGTAAGTAAAATTAGTTATTGGGCTAACTAGATCTATCATCAGAATTCTTGTACCACCAAGTAAATTCTTCAAGAATATCACCAGTCTTGTTTTTCCTGCCAGTTACTGGAATATAGGCTTTAGGTCAGATTATGTGGAAGCAAGCCCATAGCCAGAATTTTCTTTCAGGGAGGGCTCATTCCCAGAAAAAGTGCTGTATGGTGATTGGCGATAGTAAGAATATCACCATTCCCTGTCTTCGTAGATGTTATAAGAGGTGACAATTTTACATTGATATGACTAGTTCCTTTGATTTCAACTCTGAGAGACATTTTTCTTTTATTTAGTTTTTGGGAGGGGTTGTAGCCCTTCAACCCCCCCCCTCTCTGCGGCTATGTGCCTGTGTGGAAGGACTCAGCAAGAAGGCAGTGGGATAGTTCATTGTGGTGGGTGAGAGGTTTCACGTCTGTGAAGTTAGGAGCATGTCTTGTTTAATTGAATGTATTATTGTATATGATTGTGAGAGGTTTTTGGTGAAAGCAGTTTTGGGTTCCTTGACGAATGTGGAGAAATTAACAACCTCAGAAATAGAAACATTTCAACATTATCAAAAGCAGCCACCATCCTGCCCTTAACCTCAATCCTACATAAAAAGCCTACCTTAAAGACTTAAAAAAACAAAAAAACAAAAAAAAAACTACCCTTAACCCACCCTTATAAAGTCAACTCTATTGTCTTCATGCACAAATGTGCCTATGAATAAATGGCCCAATCCCATTTAAAACAACTATGCTACATGCCTGATAACATCACCATAGAAAAAATACACTTTACTCATAACCTTTGCAATTGATTAGGCCCACTCCAACAAAGGCCTGTGATCATTATACTAAAAAACCTACCCTGAAAATCCTACCTTCCCTACCATTAACTTTCTGCCCAAAACCCATAAGCCTAAACAAGATAACATCCTAAAAGCTGGCCTTTCATTAACACCAGAAACTTGCCATTTTCAATATTTCAAGCACTCTGTTTGCCATCCTAAAAGCCTACACAAACAAAATTGATTACACTTACAAAACACAATTCCTCTACCACATCAGATCCATCATCAGAAAGTGAAGATTTCTACTCTCTTATGCCACATCATTACTCATATCTCTTATCTACAACAACATAAAACAGGCAATTTATGATTTCCTTGATGATAATACACTATTCTGCCAATTTGACATTACCACCAAGCAACCAGACTTCCTCATCCACACTATATATGACAGACAATGCTTCTCCCACAAAATCAAGCATATCTCCAAACAAACAGACTATTTATCAGCCTTGCCATCTCAGGATCCTGACCTAACACTCTACTATACCAAAAAACAAATTCTTTCCGTTCGCCATCTACACATTATATTGTATAGCAGATATGTTAACGACATCATCATCATCACCAAAGAACCCTAAACAATACATACATAAAAAACAAAATCTGAGTTTCATGGAACCCCCACTTACAATTTCAACTGGAAAAGTGAGCCCTACACAGTGAGCTCAACACCATTTACAACAAACTCAACCTCCATAACTACCCCTCCCCCTCTTCCATAAGTCTTAACCTCCTACAAAGCCAAATGAGAAAACCACACCCTCCATCAAATACATCCCTTTCCCTTACTATTCACCCTATGAGCATTTCATTAAACAATTCCTTGCCCCTTACCAATCTTCGGGATCACCAAACATACATATTTCACACAAAACCAAACATAATGATCCTTCCACATAGTATACTGTGTATCTCTGGCTATGTGGGGCAAATATGCAGCCCCTATCCACCATGTATCAAGGAACATAAAAATGCTTCACTACCAAAAAGACATTACACAGTAACCCATTTTAATTAAAAAGAACACACCCCAAACTTCATCCACCACAATAAATTGTCTTTGCTAAAACCTCCAAACGTCTTTTTGCTGAAACCTTCTACATTATCTGACTTAAAGCCTATAATCCAGTCACTGGCAGACAAAACACCTGTCACTACTACTAACCTATCCTACATCATCACCAAGTGTTTTCATCTTGTGTTGTTCTATATGCTGTGCCATCCCTTTCAGAAAAAAAGTATTCTCAAACTATTGGATAATTCCCCATTAGTCATTTTTATTTTTATCAAGTAAGTACATTTTATTTTAACTTCCTTTTATTTATTTCATCAACTCGTGTTAAACCTTCTCAGAGCACCAACAAAGTTAAACAGAATTACGGTGGCCATTTATTACACAAAGTATTAATGTGAATTAGTAGAAATACAAACAGATATCAACGATGAATGAAGTTTTGATCCTGTACCCCCATCTTATTGGACTTTATCTCTCTCTGAAAGATTCCTCATCATGTGCTTGAAAACAGGCTGACGTAGATAGTTTACAAATAATATCCCTTCTCTTTCTAGTTGGTATATTCGCAGGCACTAGTTCCTTGCAGATATTACAAGCTGTAGCCTACTTCACATCTGCACATACACAAGCTCTGATAAGTAGCAAGGATATATTAAATAAACCTAATGTATTTGATAATGGTCTTGAAAGGTTCTTTGTGATTACTGTGATCTATAGCTTGGGCTGTAGATTTCTTATCTGATAGAATGTTCAAAGACCATTGACAAATCCTGCTAATATAATAGCACAATAACATTCTTTAAAGAAGTATGGACTAACAATTTCGTACCAGATATTAGTCATTGCTTTATGTTATTGATCTGAAATGATAAACACACAGACCTCTTATATGAACCACATTTCACGTATGATCTGTGAAGTTTCATATAACAAATCCAAGAATTGAATGTTTTCTAGTTAACCTTTCTATATCATAATTGTTAGCTGTATTCTTTCTTGGATTGTTTTCCTGAGATCAAAGCTAAGCCCAATTCATTGACAAGTATGGTTGTTTTTAGTGCTCACAACATAATGCCAACAACTGGAATATCTCTTACACTGGTAGACGATATAAGTAGGATCAGGGAACCAGTGTTGCCAACTAGAAAACCTGAAATCCCTATTCTATTTGCTCTTCAAAAACCTCCAGATGTTGGCAGGGAACTTCTGAACCATCCTCCTTCATCTAATCCATGGAACTGTTACCTAACCTGTCACTGGAATATCTCTCACATCCATATCTAATATTCTTCAACTTAAAATTTTTTTCTTTAATGCTTTTAAAGGAATTTTATTAGCTTAGGAAACTCAAACTAACAGTAGCATATTATATTGACACAGCACATAATTCATGTGTTGCATAAGAACATGCAACATTTTGCTTACTATAACAATGAACATCTTATCAATTTCAAAATGTTTCTCAGCTATCTAAACTCATTTTCTTTATTGTTGATATATATCTTTTTTTTTTTTTTTTTTTTTTTTTTTGTGGTCCACAGACAATTAGACTAGTGATCCTGTTTTAAAATTTACTTAATATTTTTAATTAAACTGAATAGGAAAAAATATTTTAATCATTGCAGAGCAAATAGAACCACAACTACAGTCTGGTACCTGCAATGATGTAACTCTCTTTGGCAATAACCCTTCTGAAATACAGTTACCAAAACCTATTTTCATCACAACAAGAGGAACAGAAGCCACTGTTCACTGCAACGTAACTCATCTAGATTCATTTGGAGAGTTTATTAATCACTGCAAAGCTGTGGATTCAGAATTGCATACTCATACAGCATGTTCTTATACTATCAAACTTAAAAGTAAGTATTACCCAAATTTTACTTTACTTACTTTGTTTTCCTGACAACAACATATTTAGCCACTTAACAAACAATGTATTTAGCTACTTAAGAAGTAATAATTTTACAGTCACATAAGGGTTGCAACCATTTTCATTTGTAAGTATTTATTTGCTTTTTTTTTTTTTTTAAGTTAACAATTGAAGCATCATAGAAATAACTTTTAGGTTACAAAACTAGAAAAAAAAAATTCTAAACAACTATTATTTAGAAGATTGAGATGCTTTACATTTCACTAACCTGTCTCCTCTTGCTAGGAAATCCATCTATCGTTCACAATTGTAAGCATGCAGGGTTGACGAGGACAATGTTGATAGCTCCCTGATTCAACTTCAATTGGTTTTCATCAATTTAATTCTCTAGTCACTTTCTCTCCTTAATTAGATTACAGCAAATTAGGAATTTATTTGGTTCTTATCCCAGAAGTTTCAGAACTCCTAAGCATTCCAGAACAGATCTTTTTCATGAAGCAAGCAATAATGTGATGCTAAAGGATTGAGCAATACAGGAATCATAAGCAATTAGTAAATCTTGAGATCTTGCACAGCGTTTGAATATTCTTTTCCCATTTTTGTAACTAACAGTTTCGGTGGCTTATCTCATTTTATCCATTCCAGATTAGTATTCCATCTAAAATGATGGGAAACTAGATAATTTTTTCCCAATATCCATCACTAAAATATTGGAGATTTATATATATATATATTGGTTATCAGTTTCAACTGGTTCAATTTTATTTATCCTATGATGTAAAAATAACAGTATGAATGTTTTTCCAATTAAATAGAGAATGGCAGATAAAAAAATCAATGTTAAAGATTTATGGCTAATTAGATTAATGATAGGAACTACATAATGTCACTGTTACTGAAGAATCACACAATTCTCATGAAGCTGTTTTACTAAAACAACAGCTGTGCCTTAACAGCATTGGGAAAGTGTAGAATTTTAAAGGGAGTAAAACGAGCCCTATGACTGCAAATGGTTATGGGAAATTATCTGGAAATTTGGACAGACAGATTTCTTAGAGGTCAAATCTGGCAGAGGAAGTAAGCCCGTTGCATAGCAGATAGTGGAGGAAGTAGCCATGGCAAATGTCTTGGGAAGCAGCAGTGCAAGGAGTGACCAACCTGTAAGCATAGTTCACAAAGATGTAAGATACATCCTATGCTGGTATCTTAACAAGATTTCCAATGTTTAGCAATTGTTTAATCCTGAGAGAGATTCATGTGAAACAAATACCCTGCAGTTTTTTGCTCTGACTGAAATGGTGAGCTAAATTTCTCAATTTGCCCTAGGGATCTGGGGTTGCTGTCATCTGATCAAGACATGATCACTTTTCACTTTTTTTTTAGTACTGTCACCAGAGCCGTCGCGTGGGTGGGGCGACCGGGGCGATCGCCCTGGGCGCTGCGGCCAGGGGGGTGCCGCAGCACGGCAAAAATAACAAAAATTTGGAAATTCCTTTTTTTTTTTGGTTGTTGAATTGGAAATTCCTGGGTGCCGCAGCATGGCAAAAATAAAAAAAAATTGGAAATTCCGTTTTTTTTTTTTGTTTTTGGTTTTTGGGGTGTGGGGGGGGGGGGGGGGGGGGCGCAAATATCAAGTGTAGGGCGCCTGACGAAATCTTGCCCCGGGCGCCAACAAACCACGCGACGGCCCTGACTGTCACTCACTTGTCAGTAGTAACTGGGAATTTTAGACTTTCTCTTGAATCTTATGTTTAACTTAAAATTCCTAAGCTATGTGATATAACAAAATAGCTTTCTTTGGAAATCTAAATGGTTGAAGCTGCTAGAAAAGGATGCACCAAAATAATTCTTTAAATAGATAACAATGTCATTATAATTTTACTACAATATTATCACCTAAACATTAAAGATTGTTTGGACAATATCATAAAATTTAAATTAACGAAAACAACATTTTAGACTATTTGAACCGTTATTTTTGAAAGTAGAATAAGTCCACTTTTGGAAAAAAAATGAGTTAATAGTAATTTTAGTAAGATATAGATATCCTCTTTTTATATCAATGGACCAGGAATTCTGCATAAATTAATCAAATTAATTTTAGCTGTAAAATGTTACCACAAAAAAAGTTTTTGGCAAAACTCCGAACGGCGGTCCCAAATTATGAAAACCTCCGAACGGCGGTCCCAAATTATATAAACCTTTTTAATGACAGATAACAGTATGACTGTGAAGGATAACACACAGCCAGAGTTATTACACATCAAATCATATGTTTTCGCTCAACATATTTACAAAAAAAAAAAATATGTATTGTCCGAATATGTGCGACTTATGACTAAAGCGTTATTACTCTTGGTGCTTGCGGTCTACCAGCCATGGCACGTTTAAAGTGATTTTTAAGCAACAATACACAATGTTTCATTAATAACAACAATAACGATGTCATTACACTTGACACAATGTTTCATTAATGACCGCGTTCGGAGGTTATCATAATTTGGGACCGCCGTTCGGAGTTTTGCCAAAGTTTTTTTGAAAGTGGAATAAGTCCATTAGTAATCATAAGTAAAACAACTTTCTAATTGATTTGTCAAATTACTGTATTGCTTGGAAATCAAGTTCATTATGCAACACTGACGAAGATTAAGCTCTTCTTTGAGATTAAGCTCCAATGCGAGCATGCGCATTGCGAGTTCGTTATCTTATCATTCGTAATGATGTGGTTAAGCACAGCCCTCTGAACTACAGGCCTCCCAACTACGTCATCGTCTTATCTCTGACGTCATGAAAGAAGGGTAACGATGACCGTTGGCTTTTGCGCAACCCCGTAGTTTTTCATTGTGTGTGTGAGCACATGGAAATCTGTCTCAGTGAACATTGGATATTTTGTTCAACTTTCTTTGGATTAGTGAGTGTTTGGAATTAATTTTCAGTTTTCCAATATCTAAACAGTTATTTCAAAGTATTTTATTTGATTACACTGTTTTTTTATCGTGGAAAACAACTGAGGGGGCGTTAGGCCTAACATTCATCATGCCGAAGACATGTGCTGTTCCTGGTTGTAAGTCAAATTACAAAAAGACAGGAAGTTATGTTCCTGTTTTTTCTTTTCCAAAAGAAGAAGATCTTTTGCAGCGTTGGATTGTGAAAATACACAGAGAAAACTTCGTCCCAACAAAAAATTCTGGAGTGTGCATAAAACATTTCAACGAAGATTTCATCGTGAGAGAGGACACTTTTACAGACTCTTCAGGCAATGTAATTTCTGTTAAACGTGATCATATAAAATTAAAGAAAGATGCCTATCCAACAGTTGTTGGACCTATTGCTCCACATCTAACCGAAACATTGCCAAAAAAACGACGAACTTGGGACGAAAGAGAGAAGGAGCAACTTTCATCAGCATTGGAATCAAGTTTGTCAACATTTCATGAAGAAACAATTCGAAATTCAATTAAATGTTTGAATGATATAAATCAATATATTTCAAAGAATCCTTTGCCAAACAATATTTTGTTTTATATAATTCCTGATAAAGTTATTTTATGTAAAATATCATTAGATGAATGCCCAAAATTAATTAATTCTGTTGTTATTAATTCTGACTTAAGTTTTGAAATTTATATTGATAGTAAAAAAATTACAAATCTAAAAAAACATTTGATTATGTTTAATACTGTAACTGAAACGCACAATATTGACAAATTAATTAGTATTTGCAACGATGAAAATCTTATTAGCAAAGAGGAGAATGATTTCACATTAGCAGTTACTTTACTAAAGAAATTTGCCTCACATTCTGAAATTAATAAAAGTAAAATGATTTTGTTTTTAATTGAACAATTGGAACTAACTGAAATATCAAAGCATAGATTACACTTTTCTGTAGAACTTTTTATTTTATCTTTTAAAATTTTTCTTTCTAGCCCTGCATGCTATAGAGCTTTGAGACAAACAAAATTGTTAATACTACCTCATCCAAATACTCTGTCTAAAATTGCTAAGAAATTAAATGTTGATTCTGATTTTTTTAATCCTGTCAATAAATATCTGAATAAAAGATGTGGATTTTTAGAAGAAAGAGAAAAATATGTATCTCTTTTAATAGATGAAATTTATGTAGATCCATCTTTAACTTTTAAAGGTGGCAAAATAACTGGAACTAGTTTTAATGATTCAAGTATTGCAAAAACAGCTCATGTATTTCAAGTTACTTCAATACTGTCAAATTACAAAGATGTAATAGCAATAGCTCCTGTATCCAAATTTACAGGTTTAAGTTTGTATAGTTTGGTATGTAAAATTTTAAAAGGTCTTCATACAATTGGTTTTAAAGTATTAAGTTTAATAACAGATAACAATAATATAAATTGTTCAATGTTTCATGAGTTTGCTCCTCATCCACTTGGAGGCAAAGCAGTTATCAACCCAGCTGATTTATCATTACCTATCTTTTTTATGTATGATCCTGTACATATTCTTAAAAACATTAGAAACAATTGGTTAAATTCCAAGAATTGTACATTCCAATTTCCTGATATAAATAATCCAAATCAGATAAATGAGTGTAATTTTCAGCATTTAAGATTTTTGTATAATTTGGAGAAAGATAATGTGTTGAAATTTGCAAAAAGCCTAAGTTATAAAGTTGTATATCCAACTACTATTGAACGCCAAAAGGTATCATTAGCTGTAAAGGTTTTTGATTCATTCACTGTTGCTGGACTTAAGGAATTTGGACCTAAATTTTCAGAATTGATTGGATGGGAGGGAACTGTAAAATTCATTGAAATAATTCAACGTTGGTGGAAAATTGTTAATTGTAAATCACCCTATATGAATCAAAGATATAGGGATGATGACTTGTCTCCCATCACTAACACCAATCAAGAACAATTAACTTATTTAATTTTGATGAATAATTGGTTAGTAAGATGGAATTCAATGTGTCAAGGAACACTCTATACTGGATTAACAGCACGCACTTTCAACTCTTTTTCTTGCACTTGCCAAACTTTATATGAATTAACTGTTTTTATTTTGCAAAACATCAAACCTGATTATGTTCTACTTGGAAAGCTTCAGACTGATCCTTTGGAAGAAAGGTTTAGTCTCTACAGGCAGATGTCTGGAGGAAATTATCATATATCCCTTCAACAATTATATGAAAGTGAAAAAAAAATCAGAATTCGCAACCTTTTATCTCTCTCTTCATCACAAAAGGGTCAATTTAGTATTCAGCATATCCTTGTAGATGAGGAAAATAATGAGAAAGAAATAAATTTAAATAATTTTATGTATGATAGTTTCCAAATAAACGTGGATGTTGATTCCCATTTACCTGTTGACATTGCACCAATATTAATTTATATATCTGGATATGCTGTTCATAAGGTGATCAAAAGAATAAATTGTTCTTATTGTAAAACTAATATGCTACATGATGATGATTTGGAATATGAATTCTCATCAGAGATTAGATTAATTGATGAAGTAAATAGAGGTGGTTTAAAAAAGCCAACATTATGGTCAGTTGTTGTTACTTTTTTATGTTTTCAAGTATTTGAATGTTTAATCTCTAGTGAAAATGAAACAAATTTTATTCAAAATAAAAATCAGTTGGCTATTATTGTTGATATTTCACTAAAACACCTTCATTTGTTAAATAATGCAAAGGATTGGTTTGCTCATATTTGCTCAAAAGAAGAAAGGGCAAAAATGATTTTTGTAATAATTGGCAAAATATTATTAAACAATTATGTAAAAAATAAAAATCAAGTATTTTCATCTTTAACAAAAACAAAAAGGAAATTGTCAAAATTTAACAATTAGATGCAGTTTAATATTATATATTACTTTTGTACTTCACTTATTTTAAACATTTGATATTATTTCATTGTCATTAAGTTACCTTAGGAATTAAGTTTTATTAATAGATTTTAAGTGATTCAATAAATTGATATTTACAAAAAAAATGAAGTGGTTATTTTTCTTTTTTACAAAATTTTCTAAATACGAGTTGTTTTAAAGAACTGATAATTCAAATTGTTAATAGAAGAAAATTTGTACTTTTCTAAATTTGATTTAAATAAATACAAAATGAAAAGAATTACTTATATTCATTTAACAAGTAATTTACATAAAATTTTGCAAAAAGTCGGAACGTAAGAAAAATTGAAGAACAAAATTATATAAAAATGTTAGCATCTAATTTATTCATTATTATTTAAAAAAAAAATATCTAAAATTTTGCGAAACGTCAGAGCATAAGAAAAATTGAAAAACAAAATTATATAAAAATGTCAGTATCTAATTTGTTAATTATTATCATTTTTATTTTTTTTTAAAGTGAGTAAAATAAAATGATAAAATTAAAAAAAAAAGCCAACCCACAATTTCAAAATAAAAATTTTAGTTTATTTTAATTATTTTTAACTTTTATAAACTAAAAATTGTCCGTTGGCATTTTATTAATTTAGACTACTATCCTTTTTATTAAATTCGTCGGATAAAGGGAACATTCCTGAGTAAAGTGCATTAAATTGTAAATTTTTATTGTAAAACGCACGTAGAATGAAAAAGTTAAAATCTCAGTGTTGGAACAGTTACCCCGCTTCCGTGACGTCACGAAACCAGTTGTGAGGCCTGTATTTCAGAGGGCCGTGGGTTAAGCATTGTTCAATCAGCTGACAACAACATAAATGTTATTGACCACAAATTTCTATTGTCGTGTCATTCATTTCTTCCAAACGCCAGAGATTTTGGAGTTGTGGAAATGGCATTAAAGAAAAAGGATCAATTATGTACTGCTCATGACTATTATAATACAATAAAGAGTTACCCAAAAAAAAATACAGTAGAGCGTCGATAACCCGGACATCAAAAATCCGGAGCGTCGATAATCCGGATTCAATTCCGGTGAAAAAAAAAGTTCAAAAATCATTAACAGATTTTTTAAGTGCTCTGACAATGTATAAACATGTATATTCTTTCATTAAAATACATTATAAGTTCATATTAATTAATGGTTTTTATTTATCAGCTCCAATTATTTAACCCTTAAAGTGAATTATTAACGGTTTTAGCAAGTTTTCTTCTTGTTATGAACTCAAAACTACCTTTTTTGGTTCTTTTCGAAAATCCGAACGTTCTGATAATACGGACAGGGTCCGGTCAAAATTAATCCGGATTATCGACGCTCTACTGTAGTTTCATTTTGTATGAAATGAAACGAGAAGATTATGTCTCAACCAAATCTCTAGAAGAGACAATATCAAACAGGAAAAAAAATATGGATGGAAAAATTATACAATGGCTGAAAATATGCTGGATGAGGTTTAAAAGGGATGAACCGCACAAATTTTTTAGAAAACAAGTATGAATGAAAATGCATCATTTAAAGTATTATTTTTATTTGGAAAACAAGACATCCAAACCCAAACATCTCAGCAAGATTACTATGTTGCCATTGTATAAAACGTCAAGACCTGTAACAAAAGAGAAATACAGCGATATGATGAGTTTACTGTCTTGCATACCACCTATTTACCATGAATACTTTGCTATGTTAACTGTAAAGGTAAAATAAATTAAAAAATATATATATTTTTGTATTTTTAGTTATCTTGACGAAGTAATTATATTTTACACTTGTTTATGTTTTTTAAATTATTATTTGTTACATTAAAAACTTCAGTTCAGTAAAGCCAATGTGAATAACAATGTGGACTTAATTTTCCTCTTGTTTTCATTTCTTACAATATATTATTATTGAAAGTGGAATAAGTCCATTTGGAGTTAAATAATCGTTTATTTTTTTTAACAATTGCAATAATCATTATTACACTGTAAAATTTAACAAAATTACAGTGTAAAAAACAACACCAAAATTGATTAACCTTTGCCAATATTTTTAAATTCATTCAAACGCTAACCCTTTAATATCTCGATAAACGAAAAAATGGACTTATTCTACTTTCAAAAATAACGGTTCATTTAATGTATTTCATATAAAAATGTCCTTTAGAAATTAGAAAAACAAAACTAATTTTTTTTTTCATTTTTATTTCAAAGGATTGGGATGCAGTACATTATTTTCTCCTACCAATGGAAATATGAGTTGCAGAAGTGTTAATTCTCATTTTCGTTGTGATATCGAGTGCAAAGATGGCTATTATTTTCCATCAGATATGACAGAACTTAAGAAAGGCTATGTAAAATGTCTACCTGAAACTGGTCACTGGGACTTCCAAATCACAGATGGTGTTATTGATCTTCCAGATTGCTTAGGTATTGTTTTTTTTTATAGCTTATTGTTTTATAATAATTCTTTGTCTATGTATACAGAGGGTGTTTATCAGATTAAAGTTTTATACAAGTAAATTTGAGATAGAAAAACTTCATTATTTCTATTTATTTTGTTGAGTGAATATCTGAAATCCACAGTATAATTACATTTTATAATTTCTTAATGATCTAAGCAGCCATGATTATTCAAAAACATTATGTTGTCTTCTGTTTCTCTGGCATAGCAAGTTTTGACTGCAATAATAAAACAAAGGTCAATTTTTTTTATGATTATATCAAAGACTTCCAAATAGAACAAAATTCTCTTTGCTCAAATCCTATGTCAAATTCGTAAATATCTAAATAATATCAAAAATAATGAGAAACTTAGCATATTTGGGTGCTTTGCTTGAATTCCAAAAGAAATGGTTCATATTTCTAGTTTATCTCAACTTGTAACTCCTTTTTTTTTCCTGAATACATTGAAACTGATAAATTATTAATGGATGAAGATTCATTAATTGTATTTTATTTCCTTTGTTATTTTTTAATTTAGGCTGTAAATTGTATTTGCTCTCAAAATCAAAGATTTGACTAATAAAAAAATTTCGTAAACCAACACTTTATCATAAAGAGTACTTTCATGATAAAGAAACTACTATATAATAGTAATGTAGGATGATTTAGCATGACTTTTTACATGCTAAGAAAGGGTTTTTGTGAAAATCCTCATTTGTCATAATTTGAGCCGTTTTCTTTGAAAGTGGTCTAAGTCCATTTTTGACAAAAAGTTAGTTAATGATAACAATGAATGCAATCTGCTATGACGTTTTATCTGTAAACAGTTCAAAAAAAAAAATCCTTCAAAATTTCCATCATTTTGTCAATATACATTTTTGTAGTTAATGAAATTACAAATATAATTCAAATGCAAACCCTTAAATATCTCCATATAATATAAAATGGACTTACACCACTTTCAAAGAAATGGCTCATTTGGAGCTTACCACAAATAAACAAAACAAGTGCTGAGCTCGAGAGTAAGTTTTCACAAGCCCTTTCTTAAAAAACAAAGATTCATTCGATATCATACTACAGTATCTACTGCAAGGCAGTTCCTTTATCATGGAAGTGACTTTAAATATCCACTGCCACTCTAATAATTCTTCATCAACTTTCTCAATTTTGAGATTAAATACAAATCTTAAAATTTCAATCCTCCACAATTTCACCTTTCTTAACTCTATTTACTATATCAATATTTAAGTTATATTTTGGCTTTAGCTGCAAGCTAGGCGTGATATTGCAGACTGTCTAGACTACATTTTCATATGGTTATTGTTGCTTTTTTAATTTATTAATGTTGTATATATTAAAATATTAATTTAATCTTGTATATTAATGAATAATTATAGTTCTACTAAGTACTAATGACTAATTCAATATGCATCAACGTTCATTTCATTATTGCCATGGAATCATTGCCAGGGGTCCAAACATATTTGGTTGATACTCCTGAGATGGATCTGGATTGATCCATACACTATTTTATCTTAATTTTCTTAACGTGAGATTGAACTGCCTTGTAAAATGCTCTTGAGGGTTTTAAATTTACCAAATTAATTTATCAGATATTAGCTTACAAAGTTCCTATATGGGTGAATCTACAGAAAACCTGCAGTTTTGGTCAAAAAATTTTGAGGTTTTAAATTACAAGATTTCCTTTTCAAAAAAGTTGAGATGATTGCTTTTGATGTTAATACATCTATGATGTATGTGGTTCAGATCATCCCATTTTTTTTTTTTTTTTTTTTTTTTAAAAAAAAGAAAAGATGTCCACGGAAGTTACTTGTGATGATTATAATTTATATTAAAATCCGACATTATTTTCGAAATAATAAATTTACGTGGGAAAAACTGTGAAATAAGTAAATAGAAGACTATAATTTATGAACTAAAAGAACTTTTAGCATCCTGGCATCCTTTTACAAGTAAGAACTTGCATCACACAAAACACAACATTTCTATTCAAAATCGACCTGACAATAACGTAAATTGAATGTTAACATTTATAGGCTTATCTCCATTGCATTTGTGTGTGTTAAATTACAAACATCTGTAAAACAAATCACTTCTGTGAACAATCATCACTTCCGTGGACACCACATGTTCACAGAAGTGACGAATACTTATGTTTCTTGGCCCATGTACCCTGCATTTTGAGGTTATGAACAAGTGTCATTCAGAAAATTAAAATTAACATATTTCAATTGTAATGCCCAGTAATGATCATTTTTCCATAGAAGAATTAAATTCTAAACAAGAGCACAGAAGTGATAGAATGAACCGTGCAAATTATAAAAAATGAATAGCAAGGTAATATTTCCTAAAAAATATCAAACTCAGACGAATAAAATCACTTCCCAATCCAAAATGGCCGTCTTATCCTCCGAATTGGATTAAGACAGAAGACAATTTTTTTTATTTTATTTGGTGGATTTTTTAGAAAGTTTAGGAATGTCCACAGATATGTTAGCTGAAGATTGTGACAAGAACTTAGGTTGCAAAACAGTTTTACTGATAATTAGAAAAAAAAAAGTTCATGTAACATTATATTAAAATTATGTGTTTTCTAATCAGACAATGTGTATATATTTAAAAAATATTAACAAATAAAGCAGTTTTCATCTTCAGAAGCTGTTCAACTCCAGCTTGTGACAGTCCATGGAAGTGAGAAATCACCTTCTGTGAACAACTTTTTTTTTGCATTTACATAAAATTGTCAAAAAAAAAATTATACTAAACAACAGTATATTTTGTACTTCAATGTGTGATTTTGAAAAATGACAAATATTTTCAATTTATAGTTCTGTGACACTAAACTACAGGTTTTCCGTAGATTCACCTATATGTAACTACAGTGAATTGCCAAGTGACAAGGATCAATGTTATCCTGGACTGCTTTAAGCAGTAAAGATTAAGAATTTACAATGAGAAGTACAGAGAAATTTTTAATTTACAAGAAAGTAAATAGTGAATGAGTGGCTGGTGCATTTCTCCCCCCCCCCCCCATTATATTTTAAATCTTTTATGAAGATAAATGAAAGCGTTTCTTTTTCCAATATGAATTTGCTTTTAAAATTTATCATAAATAATTATAGTTCTACTAAGTATTAATGACCAATTCAATATGCATCAATGTTAAATAATAATCATTATTATTGTTATATTATTTAATTCTGTTTTGCTGAGGATCAGAACATGTCGATAGAAATAGTGTATTCCTAATGCAACTGTAATTTTTATTTCTATAAAATACATTATTATTGTTATTATCTGTAATAAAATTTCACACTCATAATTGGTTACATAATAACCCCTATATATGCAATAATTGTAACAAAGAAAGTTAACCAAAAAAAAATATTAAAAACAAGTTAAGTCAGAATTATGATTAATGATATTTGGAGTATAAATAATTGAAGTACTTTCTTATATGTGTTATTATTTAAAACAAATGTTTTACCATTTAATTCCTTATCTCATATGTGATTCACAAATAAATTATGCTAACAGTATATGGTCCAGCAAAAGTAAAAATAGCTTTAATAAAACCTAATAACACTAATTTACATTTGAAAATTCTTTAAAAAAAAATGAAAATATAACAAATTTAACAAGAGTATTGATTAAATGATGAAAGAAAATGTAACATTAAATGTCTCTTTCAGAGCTTTCTTTAAGTTATTATGAGAACCAAGTTCTCAACAGATAGGTGCCAAAACATCTGCATTGTTTTTAATTATAGAGGGTGTATCAGGCAGACCAGGTCAACCTAATAACTTCTTTCTGGGAGCCATTTTTGAGAGCAGTTTATAAGTTTTTACAAGAATAACAGTATTCTAACCTAAGGAGGGCACCGGAATGCTTCACCTGTGTACAACAGTGGGCATGCACATGAAATCAATACAAGCACTTTGTGACACTGAATGCACATTAGTAACCGTGTGGATAATTCACAATAGAAAGTGGTGCGTTCCGATTGACGTTAAAGCAGCATGTGTTTGTCATTAAGTTTATTTATGAGTCGAAGGGCACGCCTCTGCAGCAAGAAATTAATTTGATGATGCATATGGTTTTTCTATGAAACGTGAAACAATGACTGCAATCATGAAGAAATTTGAAGACAATGGTTCTGTTGTAATAAAACATGCTGTGAAAGAGTCACACACCACAGTCACTACCGAACTGTGTGCAAAATTGACCGCTGCAACTACACACCCTGTATAATGTTTTAATTGTATATTAATTGTTTATATAAGTCCTTACCTACATTACAGACCTTTAGAAATATATAAAAATGGATTTACATAGTCAATTCCTATATACATCTGATTTGTAATCACTAGAGATGAGACTTAAATGCAATATTACCATATATATTTCTCTCAACTATTTGTAAGTAAGTGCGTTTTATTTTATTTCTATTTTTCTTTATTTCTTTCCACGCACATTAAGCCTTCTTTGTATACTTCAAGTATACATCTGAATATTTCCTTAAAAAAGGCATAAGTATGCACTAATATGTTTATGGAATAAAATAATATTTTACCTCCTACATTGCTAAAACTGAACTTACTTGTAGCCAGATCATATCAAAAAAAAAAATTAAAATAAGCAACAAACAAAAAACACAGAAGTCCTAAGAGTAATTTTAACATAATTTTACAGGCAAAACATAAATTTTCAGTACTAACAAAAGAAATAAATAGAAAACTCACCAAATACTGATATGCATTTAAATGCTTATAAATGTCAAATATTCCCTATCTCTTCAAATATGCACAATAAAATTAATATATATGTAATACATAGATTGAAGTTTCCACATAACAAAGAATGGCTTCATAAATACCACCAATAGAAATTATATGAAAGTCTTATATATAGTAATAACATTAATAATATTTATTTTTGTTACTATTTTATGCATATCTTGTGTATTGTCTATAAAAATTTTAATTAAGTATATTTATACACTGTTGGACAATTGCTAAGGACGGATCACAAATTGCGATGTATCATAACATTACGCTGCGTGGAAACTCAGCAGGATACAATATTGTTGCCACACTGTTCCGATATTAGAATAACGATCAATTATTGTTCTGGAAACTACAGAAGGTTGTGAAACAGCTGAAAGGACAAAAGTGTTCATTTGATGCTGTGTACGGAAAAATGGAAAAATGCACATAGAACGACAGCAGAAACCTTTGAGAACGGTGTCAGTATGGGATATGTCCACCGTGGAGGGCGATGCAACATTCCACACAACGTGTCATGCTTTCTACATCATTATCCAGCAGCTGTTGAAACAAGTTATCCCACTCCTCTGTCAGTGCACGGATGAGGGTGGTTTTGTTTTTTGGAGGATATTATCAACCAGTAAGGCGCCTCCCCAAATATTTTCAATGGGGTTTAGATCTGGATAACATGCTGGCCATACAAGGCGTTGAATACCCTCGCTGTCTAGACAATCCTGAACAGCGAGTGTTCAATGACATGGTGCGTTGTTGTCCATGAACAGAAATGTATCACCGACAGCAACACGGAAAAGGCTAACATGAGGCAGTAGAACTTTAATAATGTATCATTGGCCGGTCATAGTCCCAATTGCAACCACATGTAGGGGCGAGCAGCCATTGATCATGATGCCGGCCCATACCATGATACTGCCAGTTGGATATCGGTCCCTTTCCTGGATATTTCCTGGACAATATGCAGTACCACTCTCACGCCAGACCAGTTGGCATCTACAATCCGATGACAGACTGAACCTACTCTCATCTGAGAATAGTACGGAAGCCCATTCCTCTTCGGTCCAATTGCGATGCTTACGACACCATTGCAAACAGACAGTACGGCGCAGTGGGACTCGCACAACAGGTCTGCGGGCGTATAGTCCTCCTTGTCCCAAAAGTCTGGCTACAGTTTTTTGGGAGATCTGCTTTCCTGTGGCAGCAAGAAACTCATTTGCCACTTGCTGAGCTGTAGTGTGCCGGTTCCATTTTGTCGTTTGGGCAATGTACCTGTCTTCTGCAGGCGTCGTACTTCTAACACAACCATCCTCATGATGCCTGCTACACATTCCAGTTGTTGTAAATGCTTTCCACAGCCATGAAACAACACTGTGGGCGATGCCGAACTCCCTGGCAACATCTGTTATTTGTCGCCCTTCTTCAATCTTTCCAATAATATGGCCATGCGTAAAATCATCTAAGTGATATCGGGAAGACATGCCGAAAATTTCAAGTTCGTCAATTATCATTTTCCAGTAAAACTTTCCCTTCAAACAACAATTGTCCTCAGGCATCCAATCCTTCAAATCTCTTATCAGCGCTGTCAGGTGACGCACAGGTGTGGCAATGCAAAATTTGCATACACACATCTCTTCTTACTGTATCCTGCACTTATTTCAATAGTCGACATGTGAGTTCCTTCCTTGTTGTGGTTGCTAGAGGTGATAGTGTCATCCATCCTTAGCAATTGTCCAGCAGTGTATATATCTTATGTACATTTTAATGGAGATATATTAATCTCCACCTCTTACATATTGTTAAAAATAAAATAATAATAATAATAATAATTAGAATAAAAAATAATATTAATTTCTAACCCTCCTTGCACACGTCTTTACACTTGGCAATATGTGGTTTGGTCCTTGACTCGCCATGTTGTCTTTGCTGGGGAAACCCAAGGTTTGAAACTTATAATAATAATAATAATAAATTCCCTTGGGGTTGGCGCCCCCTTGCGGTATCTAGCCTAAACTCCTCTGGTAGGAGAGCGTCCATACCCAGTATTGGGTGTTACGGGCGATTAAATAATAAATAATAATAATAATAAAAGAATTCCTACTATTATTATTTTTACAGGTTCATTACCAACAACTTCTTTGCAAACCGATTTGCAGTTTAAAGTAAAAGTATATGACTGTGATATTCAAGACAGTGTAAGCAATACAATCAAAGAGGGTCTTGTTAGGAGAAACCAAATAATCTGTGATCAAATTGATTGCACTGATTTCTCATTCTTGTGTCACACCATGAGGAATCTTTCACTTATTGAGACAGTCTGGAATGTGATGACCAACTATACTCCATATGATGACTACAGTGAAGAGGCTGAAGAATTATTGGATGAAGCAGAATCACTTCTTACTAAAATTCAGGTAATCTAGCTAATATTATGATCAGGCATCATAAATAACACAGGTCTGCAAAAAAAAAAAAAAAATTTGGAGCTGCATGGGATATTTTTGCTGAATTATATGTTTTAAAGGTCACAGATTCTAAAAATGACTTCCATAACATCCCATCACGTACAGATTTTTTGCAAAATAAAAATACATTTTTGATAAAAACACTTATTTATTACAACGAACTAAATATATTAGATTTTCTTACAACTAATTAAAAAATTATTTCTAATATTTTACACATAATTTTAGGTCTACTCTTTTTTCTTATGAAACCTTTTCTTCTTCTCTTTGATGCTTCTCCGAACTCGTTTCAATTTCCTTCTCTCGTTTCTCGATTGAGCATCCAACGGTAGTCAGCTAACATATTGACATCCCATTTTTCTTGTAACATCTCTCGATATCACGATTATCCTGGTGAAATCTTTCACCCTGTTCTTTACTATAGGCTCCCAAGTTTTCGGGAAAATAGTCAATATGGAAGTGTAAGAAATGAACTTTTAAGCTCATTTTGCATCCTTGAGCTTCTTACGCTGCCAGCATGCGTTGTACAATGGTTTTGTAGTCAGGCCCCAAACACTTGTGCACTACATTCTTAAAACAGTCCCACCCTTCTTTTTCCTTTTATCCCATTGTTTCCAAAAAGAGGGAATCAGATAAAAGTTTTCTTTCGCGGCCAGTGAAAACTCCCTCTTTTAACTTGGCTTCAGACAGTTTCGGGAACTTGGAACACAGATATCTGAAACAATCCCATCTCTTGGCAGTGATTTGACAAACTGCTTTATGAGCCTCAATTTAATATGAAGAAGTGGTAATAACACTTTTTCTGGTGGAACCAAGGTCGTATTGATGACGTTTTTCTTGCCGGGGGTTAAACCGTCTCTGTCTCTGTGGATCTGGTATTTCAGAGCCATGGGACACTGGACGAATAGCTGAGTCAAGGTTAGGGTAAGATATTTCTTTTTATTTTTTGTATTAAGTCCTTTCACATCTACCGAACAGAAGTAGCAGTCAATTATGTGATTTTTCTGTTCATGCCATATCATAGGCACTGTGTATTCACAACATAACAGAAGCTGTAGGGAGAAATTACACAATCTCTGAGAGTCATATTCCAGAAATAAAAGCACAAGCAAGTAGCGTTCAAATGCTGGATATAAACTGAGTGTGGCATTAGATGGCCAGCGAGATACTGAACTTATTTAGCTTGTTAAAATATGATCTAATCCAACAGCAGGTTGTTTATATTCCGACACGATCATGCAACCTACCTCCTAACGCTAAAACGACTTTACCCACCTCCCCCTACTACTACTACTCTCTTCAACTATTAACAAACCAGTAACATTTTTTTTTATTTATTGCCAAGTCCAGCTATAATTGATAGAATTAATGTGAGAATCTTAGTTTTAAGGCCATTTTTTAAATAAAAAGAAGAATACTAAATTTTAAGTTAACTAGGAATTTTATGCTAAATACAAACAAAAACGTGAGTGTAACAAAAAAAATTGACATGATGGAATTTTTTTGGTATTTTTTTCGTTTTTACCAAGTTGAAATCTATAAGAAAATGTATAAAAATCCTATGCAGTTTTTTACTTGTAGACCTGTGTAATCAATGTACATTTAGAGATTTATAATTTACAGGTATCACACATAGTACCCTTCAAATATGCATTTATAAGCACAATAACACTCAATATATCTAATGCTCATATTTATATTTCATTCTTCACACACAGGTTAAGAATGAAAGTGCAAAATAATATTTCTAATTACTTTGATTTATTTTTTTTAATGCCCAATGGTGTAGATCACATTTAAACAATTCTTACTGAAAGAAATATGTTTTTCTAACTGACTGACCCTAATATTAAGATGAATCTAAAATTAAACTCCTTCCTAAAATCAGTTTAATGGCTGATACTGAATTTAACACATTAACAAATTAACCACTTAAGGTTTAATATCTTATTATTATTAACTCGTTTTTGTTCCTAATAACTGCAATTTGTCATAAGACACCTCTGATGATGAAAGACAGGCTAATTCTTTCCTTTTGCATCACTCAGAATACTGAAACCAATACCAGATCTCATACTGGATACTTTATAGTTAGTATTAAATATACAAATTACACACTAATTTCATTAAAAAGGTTTTTTGTAGGCTTAAAAAATAACAAAAAATAAAAATTAAAATAAAAATTAGTATGATACATTAAAAAAAGTTCATGTATACTCATGGACAAAAAAATTAGCGCACCAAGAAATAATTGCGGGATCGTAACGAAACTTGCAATGAAGGTACATGTCGGGGAGATATGCAAATGATTAGAAATGCAGCGTGATTGCGCATTACGTATAGCCGGTAGAGGGCATTGAACATCGTACTCTGTGGAGTATAACACAGGTAACCAAAGCTTGTTTGAGTGTGCTGAATCATTTACAAAGGAAGAGCTGAGGTAGACATGCCATTACACCGTGTTCGAAGACAGTATACGCATTTGTCGCAGTTTGAGAGAGGGAGAATCGTCGGGATGATGGAAGCTGGGTGATCAGCTAGGTGAGTAGCTCGTCAATTAGGCCGCTCAGATTGTGTTGTGAGGAGGTGTTGGGACCAGCGGACCCGAGAGATGTCATGTACACGAAGACCAGGCTCAGGACGCCCTCGACAGACCAGTCGTCGAGAAGACCGCCACATAGTCAGAAATGCACGCGTACAGCCAACTCCTTCATCGGCCGCCATCCAGGCACAGGTAGCACCTTCACTAGGAGTAGCTACCTTCGAGTAGCACCTCTGTGTCTTCTCGAACCATACGAAGGCGCCTGGCTGAAGGACAGTTGGTATCGCGGCGCCCATTACGTGTGCTGCCCTTGAAGCCCACCCATCGACGCCTCCGTTTGGAGTTTTGCTGCGCACGAGGAAACTGGACTGCAGCGGAATGGAACCAGGTCGTCTTTAGCGACGAATCCAGATTCAATCTCAGTAGTGATGACAATCGTGTTCGTGTGTGGAGAGCCCGTGGTGAACGCTTCAATCCTGCCTTTGCTGTACAGCGACACACCGCTCCCACAGCTGGTGTGATGGTATGGGGTGCCATTGCCTACAATACACGGTCACCCCTAGTATTGTTCCGTGGCACCATGACAGCCCAGTGGTATGTTCATGAAATCCTGCAACCACATGTGTTGCCACTCATGCAACGGCTCCCAGGAGCCATTTTTTAACAAGACAATGCTCGGCCTCATACGGCAAGGGTGTCACAAGACTGTCTCCGCACTGTTACTACCCTTCCTTGGCCTGCCCGATCCCCAGATTTGTTTCCAATCGAGCATATCTGGGATCATTTGGGACGACGAGTTGGGCATCCCACGAGTTTGAACGAACTAGAGGCAAGGTTACAGCAAATATGGAACGAAATGTCTCAAGACATCATACAGAACTTGTATGACTCAATGCCCGATCGTATCGCATCGTGCATTCGCGCTAGAGGGGGTCCAACGGAGTATTAACTCCTCCGTTCTTTTGCCTTTTTCTCTGAAATAAATTATCCTTTTTCTTTGATTTTCTAATCATTTACTTATATCAAAGTAGTCATTACGTATGTAAATTTTCGTTTCATTTGGATGACTCCTTCTTGTTGCGCTAATTTTTTTGTCCATGAGTGTACATTTTCGGGGATATCACGATCCCCATCATCAGCAAGATGATGGGGATCGTGATATCCCTGAAACTGTACAGGAACTTTTTTTAATGTATCATACTAATTTTTATTTTTATTTTAATTTTTTGTTATTTTTTTAAGCCTATAAAAAACCTTTTTAATGAAATTAGTGTGCAATTTATATATATGAATTAAACATTTATTAGAAAAACACACGTTAAAAATATTTTAGTTAGTATTAAAATAAAATTTTTAGCTTCCTAGAATAAATATTTGATAATCTATCAAGCATGTGATCTATGAAAAGTAACACATTATCATGTTTTACATAACTCTGAAAATAATGATTCTTCATTAAAACTCATAAGAAAAAAAATTATATATTAAAAAAAAAAATTTAAAAATTCCCTCTTGGCACCCCAAAATTGCACTAACATCCTACCATTATTAGTTCAGCATTTTGTATACCAATATTTCAGCGTGACTTCTTAATATCAATCTATATTTTAAGATACATCATTACAGATTATGCATCTGGGGAGGTTACATGATAAACTTTACAAAAATTGCTTTAAGCTTTTGTCATTTATTTATTTATTTTAATTTGCTAAAAACTTAAGGAGAATTTTATATCTAAAAGAATCCTCACTAACATATAAAGATCCAAGAATAATGTTAAAATTATTAATATTATATTGCCTGTTATATTTCTCCCAATTATATAAATGAAAAGAATAAAATTTTCATTAATATTTTATGGTGAAGCTTATCTTCTACAGATAAAAAAAAAAAAAAATCAGTCTAAATATTATGCCGATTATCAAAATTGTTATTTGTCATTTATTGAATTTGTTGCTGCATCTTATATGATAATGAATTAATAAGACTTTCCTTTAATATAATTTACACTTTTATTAAATGATAAATTTTTGAGTACTACTTTAATATTTACTGTTCCTCTTTTTCAAACAAGTAAGACTATATAGATCTATACCATCCAGATTGCAGAATTAGGTTTCAATTCCTATTTTCAATATTACAATACTTCATGCTAATTTTTTTTGTTACATAGAAATGTTTGCTGTGCAGTACATATTACTCTTAAATAATGTTTAATGAAATGTTAATGTTGTTTCAATTTTATTTACTTACATATTACTTCACTTATGTTGTATTTTTTTTAATTACTGTGAAGTTATATTTAAAACCAAGACAAATGAGCTTTGCTTCATTTTATATACAGATTTAAAGCAAAGGATAATGAAATGACTTTAAAAAATAATACAAAATTATTAGCATTTAGCAGCTATGATTGAAGGAAGTGTTTAAATATTGCTCAAATAATTCATTTTTTTTTGCAATTCAAAAAAGATCCTTATTTTTTAATTAAAAATGAATTTGCATGAGAGTTGGATAGCTTTAGTCATTATTACTCACCTAAAAATAATCGACTCTGGAAAGATGAATTTTCCTCTATTTTTATTCAGATGAACACTGAATACCAAAGATGTTCCCTAAGAATATAAGTCATTTTTATTTTTAATCCTGTTTGAAATGCAGCAAAACAGGAATGAAAGAAAGTTTTGCTAAGTTAATGATTTTTGAGGAGCACTTGAATTAAACAGAATTTCATCACTTATATCATTCTTTAAGAAGAGGACTCATGATTTCTTCTGCATTATTTTACAAAGCCATACAACATCATTGAAACATATATTTACGTGTTTGTGAGTGAACTAAACACTGCAAACGCCCTTGAGTTTAATGCAAAACAATCAAAATGGCATCTTTTCGAACATGCTCATTCAAAAATGAGCTCTTACATTAATTTTTTTGCTTAAGACATCATACTCGTATCGACTCTCTAAGATTTTATCATGGAATTTTGGTTCAAAGACACTGAGGTGGCTTCCCGATGCCTTCTTCTCTTCCCGAAGAGAAAGTGAAAAAGAGGCTGACAAACATAGGAAAGGAAATTGAAACATCCATACCGGCGCCGGGATTCGAACCCAGTTTCCGCTGCCTCGACCACCGGAACGGCTTAAACTAAAGAGGAAATAAAGTAATTTCGTCCATTGATGTAAATACAGGATTTTATTTCGAATGGGGGAGGGGTCCAAAATTAGAATGCCGCTTTCAGAAAAAAAATCTTAAAATGGTTAAAGTCTAGTATCCGGCACCCCTCGTACGGCCTTCGAAACAACTTTTATGCTAATGAGGTCCATAGGACTGAATCGTTTATTCCAATTAGCTGTAGATTAGGTTAGATTAGGTCTGCTGAGCTGTAGGATGTATGTATTGGTAAATTTGGAAACAATTTTGGCCCTTTCAAAATTTTTTCCCATTCATTAGCCTTCCAAACAGATTTCATCCGATCGACTTCTGGTCAACTGGCGTGCCGTTAACTAGACTTTTACCCTTAAAATTTTCGGGGGGACTGCGAACCAAATGCCCTCAACTAATTATCTAACAAAAAAGTAAAAACAAAATAGGGGAAGACCGCCTAAGAGTACGCATTTTTTGTTTAGTACTACATTTCATGGAGAAGAATTTAAATTTTTGCAGTGAAATCAGCTTGAACTGTGCCGTGATGTCTTAATCAAAGAATAAGGAAGTTTCGAGTCAATTGAAACAAAAATCTGGACAGTAACTTTATTTCATTAGTAAAGTGCAAATGCGTACTCTTGGGGCAAGTGGCTTCCTAAAAGTATGCACTTGAATGCACAAGAGTACGCAATTTAAAAAAAGGAGCAAAACAATAGTATTTATTGAAGATTAACATATATCACAGCTGGATCCAATCTTCGCGGTACTTTGAAGTGGAATACAGGCTGTTACAGTGGAATGCAGGCTGGATCATCATCAACTTCACCATCAAAGTCCTCCAACTCATCTTCATCCCTTGTTAAATTTAATTTCCACAATCTGCCTCTTTGGTCTTTTATTAACCCCATTCGCACGATCTTCTAGAGTCTTCTTGAACGGAGTCGACGTCATTACTGCTGATGCTTTAGATCGGTTTCCTTTCTTTTTGCCCCTGTACCTTTTTGGACTTGGAAGAAGGTCTTTCGCCGTGACAGTTTGAGAATTCTCCAGGTCATCTTCATCTTCAATGATGCCGATATTTTGTTCTATATACGATACGGGATTATTTTCGCTTACGTTTTGGTCAGCTGCTTAACAGTGAACAACTGCCTGTCAGTTTTTCTCTGGTACTTTGATGACATAATAGCCTACCCACAACGAAAAAAATTGACCATAAGTATAAGTTCATTAGCACTGTCCCAAGAGTACGCACTAAAGAGCAACTTGCGTACTTTTAGGACGTTTCGCCATTTTTCATTGTGACTCTCACTGGATCAAAAGTCGATAAGAAATTAAATATTTTTATCCCTCAAAAAAAATTAGAGACTTATACGGATATTATATCAATGGCAAAGTTTCATGATTCGACAATATAAGTGTGCAAAATCGTTAATCTATTTGTGAAAAACATTATAACAAAATGGTTGTCAGACAAAAAATTAACTTATCTCTTTTTTCGCTGAAGCGAACACAACTGGCGCTTTCCTACAGTATGACCAACTCATGCATCACATTCCCTGTGCTTGGTAGCTTCTGTCACCTAGTGTGAGAGATGTGAAGGGCTATGCATACTCTTGGGCAGTGAGTACTTTTAGGCAGTCTTTCCCTAGAATCTATATTTCGAAATTTTAAATTTCGGGGTTTTTCCAGAGTATCCTCTCCCTCACTTCACAAATACCCACGATTTGTTCTATTTAATTATACATGTTTAAGATATTAGATTTTCAGAATTCTTTTAATTATAACAGTCTGGGGTGTAGTCGTGTCAGGTAGTTTTTCTGTAAATTGCCTTATACTGTACTATAAATTTTACCATCCGAATAACCGGGTTTCTGTTCTTTACATAATGGCGTTCAAGATACTAAAATTTAGTATCTGTTTTGTGCAGACAAAAGGAGTCTTGAACTTAGAACAATTGGCAGAGGGTCAAAAGAGGTCATTGCGAATTTCCTTTGCTCTCTCCTTCTCTCCTAATAATAATAAACCTTTCGCGAAAGGAGCGCCCTGATACTATATTTTTTTTCCGACTATACCACTGATAACAATATCGACGTAACTTACAGACCAAAATTGATCTAATATAAACAAATAAAGACCGATATTTAACAAGTTTAGTCAGTATTGGCCCAATTCTGCAATGCTACTATATTATAGGATTATTTAAGTAATATGAAAATGTAATCATAACATTTCCATATTTCCTAGGATAAGTAATTATTGAGTTATAAGGTGCTTCAACACATGTGCGCCCGCGCGTACAGGCAAGGGGGGGGGGGACTTGCCCTGGAATTTTCAATTTCAATATAATTCATACAATTTTTTTCTTCCAAAAGGACTAACAGATACAAAAAATGTAAATTTTATTATACTTATTACTTTAGTTTACTAAAAGTTATTTTATATAATTTCTACATAATTGTTACAGACTTTTTTACATTGTCAATCTATTTTGCCCCTCCTGGAAAAAGTTCTGTGGATGCCCATGCTTCATCATAGACTTAATTATGGTATTTGACCCAAGACTCATTATCTATGGGTTTTATTTGTACCAAAATCAAAAAGAAGTTCACATTAATTGGCCTACAATTGGTAGTTAAAATTTTGCTTCCCACAATAAATATTACAGAGTTCCGCTTCGTCAATATAAAAAGTGAATGTGTATATAAGCCAATTTTCTCAAATCTATTTTGCTTAAGAACACCAACAACAACTTCATTTTATTGCTGCTCTCAGGGCCGGACTTAAACACCCAGGGCCCCTAGGCACTTGATATTTGTGGCCCCACCCCCCATCCCGAAAATCTACAACTAAAAAAAAAAAAAAACGGAATCCCCAATTGAACAACCAAAAAAAAAAAGGAATCTCCAATTCAACAAAAATACGGCAGGGCCCCCTAGGCCCGGGCCTTCTTGGCCTAGGCGGAAATCTGGCCCTGGCTGCTCTAGGTAGAATCTGTACTCTGCTTAGTATTGTGAAGCTTTTTTTTTTTTTCTTTTTTTTTATTTCTCACCAATTGATTTTACAATCTTACCATGAGGATATTCGAAAGTTGATTTACACATTAACTATATTTTGTTTAATTTCTCTTTTCATATTATTATATACAATTAAATGTAATGTTATTAAAGTTGTTATTGAAATCAAATATAACAAATAAAACTGATGATTATTTTAATATAAAGGCTATAGGAAAATCAGAAGAGGGGGAAAAAACAGACATATATGAGAAAGCAGAAGATAAGTTTCATCCTCTTATTAAACTTGGATAAAATTATTTAAAATATAAATTTGATGTTTTCACTTCTGCGTTCAGAAGTCTCCTAATTATTGTTTAATACAATATTGTAATTATATAATATTTAATAATTATATTATTAATAAATTAACATTCAGTTATAGTTAAGATTGATTTATAAATTACTAATAAATATAATTAATTAATTAATTACTCCAAGTATTTTCTCAGAGTGCAAGACAAAATTGAGGTTACCACTTCAGCTCCCTGAAGTGGCCTCCAATAAAATCAACACAACAACGATAATTCACCTTGCACGATACGGCCTCAAATTCTTTGTCCCGGCAACCTCTGGGCTCAAAAGAATTTAAGCAAGGATAGAGAACCAAATAGCAAATAACGCAAAGAAAATATTTTAACGTGCATACATGAAGATAACTCACAGATTTTTTGAAAATGCATACAATAAACAAAAGCTCACACACCCTGAGCTACCATGTCAGGAATCTGAGACAGCTGTTTTAACCTTATTAACTTTTCAAACAAAATTTCATGTGCATTTTCAAAAACATTTTTGATTTAAATATTTATTACATTTAAGCCAATGGCAAAATATATAGCTATATTTATTTATTAGTAATTTTTAGTCCCTAGATTCTTACCTTTTTCTCCAATTTGCAGCAGAATTGTTTTGGGAGCTGGCAAGTGATAACTATTCCTGCTATTAAAGTTTCAGTTATCTAAGATAAATAACTGATGAGCATTTTGATATTAAATTTATTCCAAAGGTTTTTGGATGAATATCCTTTGAGAGGTATTCATCATGTGATTACAAGGAAAAAAAAAAAACCCAACAAAATCGAATGAAGGGTTCTATTTCTGTTATGTAATAAATTCATATTAAAAGAAGTGTACAAGATTTTTGTTTTGAAAAAGCTAGTTATACTAAATTCATCTATAATATTAAATAACAATGAAATTGCTAATAATTGGTCTTTTGTTTTCTTTCAGGATGAAACCCAAATGATAGTTTATTCTGATTCATCTTTTCATCAAGAGTTATCTGATGTTGGAGCAAAAGTTGTGAATGATAGCTATCAACAAAGTAAAATTAATTTTATTTGTGTTGAAAAAGGATATGTTGTGGATTTTGAGACATCACGTTGTTGTAAGTATCAATTGATTCACTTAAAAAAATAATGTGAATTTCAAGCCCATAAAACAAAATAATAGTAATAATAATGTAAACAAAAAATGGTTAACATCATTAACAATTACAATAAAAACTGGTATTTAAAAAAAGTAAAAAATATAAATCACTAATAGATGGAAAGGAGTTGAAGTTAAATGAGATACAGTAAAACCCCGAACTCGGGGCAACCGAAACCCGGGTTATCCAAAACGCCTCCGAAAATCGCAAATCCAAACAGTAATACTGTACTGCACGGAAATAATTCAGGACTTCGCTGCTCGAAAACGTTGGGAGGGTCGCAAGAAATAAACAAAAATTACTGAGTTTTTTAAATTAGTAATTCATATGCTGCAAACTATTAAGTACAGAATACTGTATATTGATGTAGCCTATTGTAATCCTAAAAATGTAATTTTAACTTTAATAAAGAACATAAGTGTAGCATACAAAGAGATTTTTGAATTCGTTTGACCTTCAAAACCTTTCAAAAATACGTACTGTAATTACAATACAAAATACTGTAGCTGTATTAGATGTTCAAGGCTTAACCGAGAAAATTGTTATCCAAAACGGCTTCCCCCGCTTTAGTTCGGTTAACCGGGGTTTTACTGTAAATGAAAGAAATTGAGAAAACAAAGTAAAGAATAAAGAAGTGACTCAATTTGAATCCTTTTTATTTTCAACATCAAATGGAATAAATACAATGCTACTACTTCTTCTTTATCAATCCTCTTTTATCCTAGGACTCTGGGCGTTTCAACCCATCTTCTAAAATATAATGCTACTTTGAATATTTTTATTAATGTAGGATTTTGATTATGCAAACTATCTTCTGTAATGAACTCCCTAATAACAGAACCTATCTTCATATATTTTTAGATAGATTAGTTCCAAAAGATTAGAGAAATTTAATACTGATATTAGACCATCAATTTTTAAACATTAATTATAATATCATATAATAAAAAGGCAATTATTGATGTTTATTCAGCAGTTTTTAATAAATTCATTACTATAATAATTTTTAATACATAAATTGGAGCTCAATATTTATGTTGAGTTGTCTATAAAGCATTCACATTCATTAATTTAATGCATTATTTTTTAATCTATTTCTCATTGAAGGTGAGCAGAAAAGTGAACATTGTCACAATAATTCAGGGTTAAGCTTTCATTTCTTTGTAATTGTGAACATTTGTGAAATATATTACAGCTAAAGTGCAGAAATCAATTATTCTACAGATTATCTAGGTAATTTGCAGATTAACTAGGGTGATCCGTTAAAGTGTCGAAAATTGTTTCATTTCTCAAATTGCCTAGGTAATCTGCACATTACCTACTAGGCACTTGTTAAAGTGAAAATAAGATCTTTGCTGGAACAACAGCAACGTTTCTGTACGCTTAAATTAACATAATGTTATTTATTTATTTTTCGATATCTAAAGAATCAAGTTAGTACAATCAACAAATTAGTTGATAGAATCAATCATCAATCAATTAAAAAGTATAACAGAAAGAATCAAATGGTTTAAAATATTATTACAATTAAGGAAATGAATTTGCAAAACATATGATAAAATTATGCTTACTTATTAGTGCAATCTAAAAGATTGGTGACACTTTGAATTACATAGCAATTGGTTTTTGCAACAAGCATATCTATTTGTGATACATTTAGATTTGCAGTCACATTTTCTGAAACCCTGCCCAGTACCAAGGGATTGTTTTATTGCTGTTTGACATAAAGATATTTCTACAGCAGGGACATCTTCTTTCGTTAAAAATCTCTCTTTGCAAACACTGAATTCAGATTTTGCATACAATTGTTTTAAAATACCTGTTTTACTACCAAGTTTATAAAAGCCATCCTCTGTTTTACTAAGAACCACAGCTAAAATCGAGCGGGCATCAGTTTTTGCTCTGTCTACTTCGGGACTTTAATTCTCACAGTGACACCTTCATCGACATTTGGGTGCTTTGCATTAGAAACTGCTAACATTTTCTTTGCTTGCTTTTCTAAACCTTTCTTGGCTTCATCACGCTGTATTTTCTGATCCATATTCTTTTTACAGATGTTGCACAATACATTCTTACCATTCCCTTCCTCTTTAGGATCTATTTCACCACAATTTACGTGAACAAACATATCGCACGATTTACACTTGTGAGCACCTGATGCTGCTTTTAAGCAAACAATACAGACCATGTCTTGTATAGTTCTCTTTACAGGCTCTGTATGAAACTGTGATGGCAATTCTGCTGAAGTTGAGGGTAACTCTGTGATGATTTCTTCAACATGCAGAGGTGATTCCTTGGAGGTGCAGGGTAACTGAATATCCTCAATCAATCAGAAAGTGGAGGGAGAGGTGGAAGGTGTAGGGAAAGGAAATGACAGAAACAAACTTTTGAACTTTAATGATACGGAAGCCGTTAATGTGCACATTACCTAGGTAAAATGCAGAAAACTCTTGATTCCTCACATTAATGGAGCAAATCAGTTAATCTGCAGATTAGCTAGGTAATGTGCACATTAACGGATTTCAAACTTTAGTGGTAACATATATACTATTTGAAAAATGATTAATTGAATTTATATTACTAAAATCTTTTGTTTCTCTGTCTGTCTGTCCGGCGCAATTTCCTGAGCGAATGGAAAACAGAAGTAATTTTTACAATGAAACGTCCGCGACAGGAATCAAACCTACAACCTTCTGATCCGAAGTCAGATGTCTTATCCATTAGGCTAAGGTGACAACTACTCACTTTATATTGTTTTTTGACTTATGTATCCTTCCCCAATCAATAATAAATGAATTCAACTTTTTTTTTTTTTTTTTTTTTTTTTTATCTAAAATTTTTTTATTTATTTTTGATTTTTTCTGTTTATTTTTAATTCGAAAATGACAATTAGAACTATAATTGCCGAAATGTTGAAATATTTTAAATTCAATATTGTTACTTAATCAAATTCTATGTGATATTGAAAAACAAGCACGTGTACACGGGAGATGTTTGAATAAAAAAAATTCAAGAAAGAAAGAAGCACTATATCTATTAGACAGAATACTGAAAAATCACTATTTGTAACTCAAAAACCATCACTGTTTGTAAGTCAAAAAAACCACTGAAGGGTAACAATTGTAATTAAAAAAAGAGTTTCCAGAAAGAAAGAAGCACTATTTCTAATAGGTAGAATACTGAAAAATCACTATTTGCAACTCAAAAACCACCACTGTTTGTAACTCAAAAAACCACTGAAAGGTATCAATTGTAATTAAAAAAGAGTTTCAAGAAAGACAGATGCACTATTTCTATTAGATAGAATACTGAAAAGTCACTATTTGTTACTCAAAAACCATCACAATTTCTAACTCAAAAACCACTGAAAAGTATATCTATAGGCCTATTACTAAAATCTTTTATTTCTCTGTCTATCTGGAGCAATTGTTGTTATTTGTGAAAATAGAAATAACTTCTACAAGTTCGCTACGGGAATCGAACATGCAACCTTCTGCTCCAAAGTTAGACGTCTAAGCCATTAGACCACGAAAACTATTTACATTCTAATCTCTATAAAAAATAAAAATATATCGTAGATATATGATTCACACGTTGGTTCTAAAAGCAGTCGTGGATTGAAGGAATATAGACATCAAAAATTAAATTAAAAAAAAAAAAAACTTTAAAAAAATTTTAGTTTTAGTTTACTTGATGTAATTTGTGTGTGTGTGTGTTTTTTTAATAAATAAAAAGTTGTTTTCCGTTACATAAGCGAGGCTTCCGGAGCGAAGCGATGGGTAGCCGACTAGTTTTGTAATATAATCAATCAATTTTTATAACATAATACGGCATTTACAACAGAGTTTTTAAAATATAAATTCTTAGTATGCTTTTAATAGATTTTTTTTTTTTTTTTAATTGTTAAAAACTGTCACTTTTTTAAGTAACTATAACTCGATTATTTTTTTGAAGAAGTAACTATAACTGTAACTCAATTACTTTTTAAAAGTAACTTATTACCCAACCCTGATATTAACAGAGATTCGTCTAATCAACATATAGGAATTCATTTAATTTTGAAGTTACCATTCCAAACAACTCAATCAATTCAAACAATTCTGCCTTTAATAAATCTACTATCTTCCATTACATTACTTGATTAGAAAGAGATTTTTCTGCTAAGCTTCGATTTAATGACTTCTTTCCTAAATGTGAACTAATACGCTGATTTTAATTTGGTTTTACTGAAAATAAAAGCTGACTTTTTTTTTTTTACCTACAGAATTTGCATTTAAATGGCTTCTCACTTTATATGATCTAATATGTGTAATATTAAATTAATTCCTTACTAAAAGTTTTTTTCGCAAACTTTGTATTTAAATCATAATCCATAGGTTACCTACATATTCCGTAAATGTGTCTTTTAATGAATGGTTTTTCTCACAAAATTTGAACTTAAATGGGTTTTCACCTATTCACTCATGTTAAATTTCATGTTTGCAACTTAACCCGGCAGTGGTCACGCCCATTTTTGAAACACCAATGGTCGCACTGGGTCTGTGAGACCCATTCAGTTTAAACACCAATACTTTCAAAATTTCAACGTTTAAGATATTTTTTAATAATAATATCATTTATTGATTGTTTCTGAAGATTTCTGTTGTAATCATTTATAATAATATATATATATATAAATATATAGATTAAAATTATTTAAGAAAACATTGTAAAAAACGGATAAAAAGTGTATTGATTACTTAATTGATAGAAAATTAAGGCATATATATATTTTTAGTTAAAATTATGATAAAGTAATAATAAATTAGTTATTTCTAACTGATTTCTTTGCGTAAATATTGTTCTAATTTTTTTTGGGGGGGGGGTTTCTAATGCACTCTCCACCAAGTCTTGATATTCACTATCATCATTAAGTGTTGATTCTTCCTCACACTCTAAAATGGTCTCTAAAAGTATTTTCCTTATTTCATTATCATTGAGAGATTTCATCTCTTCAAAATAATAAAAATAAGAAGTAAACTCAGGACCAAACTAAACTGTTGATGGAAATAACTCACGAAAGAAGAATTAATTAAAAAATTGAAAAAAAAAAAGAAAAAAAAAATAGGCCTAAATAAATAACTAGTTTAATAAATAACTATAGAATAAATAAAATGTTAAAAATAACTGTAGAAATCCAAGTTTGTAAGGCAAACTTTATATTTAACGTATATAAAACAACTGTTCCCTATATGCACAAAAAGTTACACGAAAGGTCGCGCTGGGTCTACAGGACCCAAAGTATTTTTTTCCCTTCCGATCGGGACAAATTATATTCCGCCAAAACTGTCACATGAAACATCATGTGGTTTTAGAAAGGTACTGAAAAAAACAATCCTGAAAAGAGCTCCCATCTATAAGTAAAAATGAAAACAAAAACGCATGGGTCTCACAGACCCAGCGCGACCACTGCCGGGTTAAGCGCGTTTCGGAGAATCTCGGAGATCCTAATAACGAAAATTCGTCGAATAGATTATGATAAAGAAAACTAATGTGAAATTCGTATTTGCAACTAAAGAGATTTCAAAGATATGCGTACACATCAAGAATGGTTGCATCCCCCCATCTTCGTTTACAGCCCTTAGTCCGGATCCAGGGATTCGTTGATCTGGGATGTATGTGATCCTCCGTGAAAAATTTTGTATTAATCCGTTGAGAAATGGCGACAATAATTCAAGACAAACAAACAAACACTTCCGCATATTATATACATTCGAACTGAAATATCCCGAACAGCTAAACTCCATCCTCTCGAAGAGATCTCGCTAAATGCAGGAAATCCAAAAAATTCTTTTAATAGTAAACGGCAGACCTTAGAAAATATCAACAATTATACTACATCCTGAAGCCTTTAAGTTTTCCTTTCTTATAAATAAAGTTAATTGGAAAACAACCATTTATTTTCCGTTTTTATGTTTCAGAAAATATCTTCTCTTGCTATTCACATCTTCCGATGGAGGCATTTCGCGCATGCTCAGAGTAATAAACATTTGAAATTCGTCTTCCTAACTAAACTATTGATTCCCGCTCTCAAAACGGGACTTTTGTAACGATTGTAACGGACTTTTTGTGAGACAGTGTGAGTATTATCGTAGTAAAAATGAAAAAAGCATCTAAAAAAGTTATCTTAAAAAATGATAGGTTATATAATCATAATAAATTAGCAACAAACTGTGAACAGAGAAGAATTAGTAAAAAAGCCGTTTCCACAAGAGTCAGCTTAACCTGTAACATTGAATTATATAGAAATGAAAATTCATTTCTTTGCAAAGTTTGTGATAAAAGCTTTTCAAACAGAGGTCATTTAACTCAACATATG
>JAFIDM010009631.1:178011400-178051486 GCA_023159025.1 Thereuonema tuberculata
CTTCATAAAAAAAAAAAAAAAAAAAAAAAAAAAAAAAAAAAAAAAAAAAAAAAACCTCAGCTTCATCAACACATTGGTTAATATCTCTCAAGTTGATAGATAGTTGAATGAAAGTCCTGCCACTCTTTCTGAAAAATTACCAATGGCCCCACTTCATTTTTTGAGTCACTTATTACTCCAATGGACTTCACAACTCCACTGTTTCTTCCATACTTTATTCTTCTCTATAATTCTATTTAGTCATAAGCTTTCCAATAAGATTATCACTCATGTCTGTCCGACTTACAGTTTGGGCTGCAGAGGTGGATGGATTTACACTTTGTGTACGGGATTCCTAAAATTAGATTTAAGAAATAATGCAATATAACAATACTATGCATAACAATACTTATCAGACTGCAATAATATCAGTTTGGTGATTGTTCTTTTTGTTTATTGAAAGGGATGAAGAGTAACGTTTTTGTGATGAGTCGCAAATTGTGATTCAGCTGTTTTTCTGTTATTAAAATAGATTTCCCCTGGTATAGTCACAATTTTCAATGGACTTTTTTGTTATAATGCTTATTTAATTTTAAACAATGCTAAATAAACAAGCACATGATCCTTTTGTGAGCTTTAATATTAACTTCTCTTGAATCACCAATATGTAAATAAAGACATCTATTAATGGATTGGTCTGCTCAGAAATAATGATAAAAAGAAAAATTATAATAAATACAGAACTACTGTATGCACATGCTCGAGATGTCCTTGGAAACTGTATTGCACAACACCAACCTCCTCCCACGACGCTTTGTCAGCTGGAGATGGCCCTCACCTAGGAATGGCACAGAATCTTACAAGAGCTGCTGGACTATCTGGTTTTGTCAATCCTCATCACTTTCAAAGTGTTATAGTGGTCTCAGTTGGTCTTATACCCTACAGAGGAGGTGATATGTGTAACTGCTTTCCATGAAGACCAATGCAATTTCACCCCAACCTGTCGTTGCATAGTGGTCTTCTGTGATAATAAACATGTTGTGCTAATTTGCATATTCCAATGATTTTAATACTATTTGTATATGATTATCCTACATTGTTCATTAATAAAAGCTGCAAAATAGTGATTCTGATTGTATCCTCCTATTACTTTCACAATATCCCCTAATTGTTTTGACCACCGAAGTTAAATATAACTTCTACATATTGTTTAAAAAAAGTATACAAACGAACAAACTCGATGCTCACTAGATGTTTATAATTTCACAATTTATAAAATTTTTATTTTTTTTCAATTCTTTTCTGTTTTATTTTTATTTTGTTTTTTTAAAGAAAATAATAAAGATTCCTTTTTTTTTTTTAATGGGAACAATATTTATCAGAAAGTTCCATAAAAAAGGAATGAGTTTCAGCTCTTGTTCCTTTGTCAAAAATGAATTTCTTCTAGTATTTGTTAAACAATAAATATGCTATATATAACGTCATTTATCAGATTATGTCTTGAGATAATTTAAGGTCAGACAGATATTGCATCAATTTTTTTTTGGATAGAATTAGTATTCTATAATATAATTCAATACAGTAATTAAACTTAGAGACCATAATGCACCTTTTCAACATAGATTAACAATTAAAAATTAATTGTTTCATTTTTAATATATTGAAAAGGTGCATTATGGTCTCTATGTTTAATTAGTTTTTACCTGCACATTAAAACAGTTTAATTAAATAATTCAATACAGTTTCTGTACATTATATATTTACATTGTTGGCATTTTTAATATTATTTTTAGTGCAGTGTCCAAGTGGGACATTCTATATTGATAGACGTTGTGAACCATGTCCAGAAAATACTTATCAGAATGAATTAGGGCAGTTTTCGTGTAAGCCATGCCCTTCTGGAAAGGTATCAAAACCTGGATCAAAACAAAAAGAGTCTTGTTCAGGTAAATAAAATTTTATTAGCATTGTTTTTAATTTTAATATATTAATAAGGTAAAGTAAATTGTTTCATAAAGTTTTTGTACATTGTGTCTGTATCATAATATCAAATTATTAAATAGTGATTTGTTTACTTATTATTGAATGTAAGATTTTTGGATTTAATACTTTTTTCCTTGAAAACTTCTTTCTTTCACGATGTCAGAAGTTAGATCCTTATTGTTGATATTGTTATTCTTTAGAACTTTCTCAAAAAGACATCTTACCCGAGTTGCCAACATTAGATGAAGCCAGAGCAGCAAGTATTTGTGAGCCAAATCCATGCAAACATGGTGGTTCATGTGTTGGTGACAGCTATGCTGCATTCTGCATTTGCCAACCAGGATTTGAAGGTAAGATTAACTGTTAACATTTATTTATATAAATCTATAAGTGTTTATTTGTCTACTGCTACTGAACATACATAAAACAAATAAGTAATATAACATTTTGTTTGAGTAGAAATATATATTTCTGATAAATTTAAGAACCATTTTGTAGTTGCTTTTAACAGCCCTATAATATTCAGTATTTCATTGTTGTCTGTAAGTTATGTTTTTGATTAGCTCTGCTTCATTGTATTTGTTTTTTGTGTATGTGTGTGTTTCAGTGTAAATAACTGTGAACAGTGTCCTTAAGGAAAACAATTGCTATAAAAGTTATAAATTGCTTTTTCAAACCAAAATACAGTCGGACCTCGATATAAGGTCAGCCACATATAAGGTCACTTTTCTAAAGTCACGGCTCATTGAATAGGAATTCTTTGATATGGATTTTTGGATATATGGTCAGGTCTTAAATACCGTAATCGCATATAAGGTCACTTTTGTCTGTGATTTCAGTGCCACACTGATTCAATTCCAAGAATTTTTCCGTGGGTTCGATCTCTTATCGGCGTCATTTCTCCTACTGACGGAGGGGACAGCTTTTTCACAAAGCACTTCATCCCCTCAAATTCTAGAAAAAAAGATGATGAAAACGATATTCCTTTACCTGTGTTAATACAAGATCTCAGAAATCGCGGCTGTGCTATAGAAGGGGAAAGTTAATATATGAGAATTGATGATGAAATTGCTACCACTTCTCAAGCTTCGATTTCCGAAATTGTTTTGCAAGTTTTAGATTCCAATGCATTAGAAAGTGAGGATAATGACAGTGATACTGAAAGTGAAGCGGTGACACAAGCAGAAGCACTCAAAGCATTAAATTTTCAGAAACTACAAAACTTAGAAAACATTGTACAAAAGATGAAACCAAAATCACGACAGTCCTGTATTATGGATTATTTTAAGTAAGGTCAGTTGCACATCAGTACTTTGCTTTGTTTGAGCTTGAGTACAAATAGTTACTAGTACTATTTGTATACAACTTTATTACGAATTAAAATTTTTAAAAAATAATTTCTTTCTGATTCCATTAATTTTAATTGATTCAACTAAATTAAAAAATTATAATCTAATAAACTGAAATTTTTGTACATATTAAATTTTACAAAGAATTATACTGTATTTATATAATGCTTATTTATTGACAAATGCATATGAATCGGTTATAAGGTCACCCCGCTTATAAGGTCACTTTCGCGAGGTCCCAAGGGGTGACCTTATATCGAGGTCCGACTGTACTCACTTCAGCATCTCTAGTAGTGTCTTAGCAATGGATATATTTGTCCCATCCTATATTCACTATGTTAGAAATATACTGTATGCATATTCAATTTTTATAATTTTGGACAGAAACTATTTAATATTAAGCTTACACTTCTGAATTAGCCTTTTTCTTTTTAACTTAGAATAGATATTTGCAGATATACATCTTATTCAATAATTTAAACAGGGCAAAGAATGACATTATATGATTATAAGGAGAGTTTGTAGGTTAAAAATATGCAAAACTATATCCAAAATGTACCAATAAATAAAATAAAAAGTAATTTTGCATGATATTTTCTTTCATTCATATATTTTAAACACTAATGTTATCAAGTTGGCAAAAGCTGGCATCGGTGGGATTAATTATCCATGTTCCTCTAACAAAAAAATAGAAATGTTAAATTAGTTTATTGCTAGTATGGAAGATCATTTTGTTATTCTATAATTTTTAATCCAACAATAGAATATATGTATATTTTTGTTCAAGCAACTTATTATGATACTCGAGTGGCATTGCAAATGCAAAGAAAAAAATACCTTGAGGTTAAACTAAATTTATGTAAGGATTTATATCAGATCAGTTTCCCACAAGAAAAAATGCTTGTATATATTTAGGAAAAGTAGATAAAACAAGGTAGGAAAAGCGATTAGTAAACCAATCACAATGCTTCACAACGTCTTCTGATCATTGATATTACTTTAATTTCCTTGTGTTTATTTCCAATAAACGCAACAATTGCACCTTTTGACAATCACATTTATAATGCAGCTCTACAACAATCACTATAAATGTGTTTGTTGCGAATGCAAAAGACGCAATTGTTGTGATTGTTATGATTGCTTAATGATAATTTAATGAGATTTTAATGATACTTGTTCACAGACGGACAGACAAAACGGGAATATTAGTCTGCTGATCTAGATCAGGAACTAAAAAGAGATATTTTTTTGGGGAAAAAAAATGTTAAAAGCTAAAACACAAACCATGTTCCTCGGCTTATTTATACTTGATAGTAAAGACTTTATAAAAATCCATTGCCTATTTGGATGCCTACATTACAATATAATTGTTAATGAATGTATGATGTGCAATTTATTTCTCTGATGTGCACATTGTATAATTTTCCCATCTGGAATAAATTTATTTTATTTCTGAAAAGAATAATCATATCTGAACCAAATTTACACACTGTTAATTGTTAGACTGAGAATTTTATCAAAAGTTTTCAAAGTAGTTAGATAGATACACTATATGGCCAAAAGTATCTGTACACCCTTCTGGATAAGTGGATGTGGCTGTTATCACATTCTATGATGTCATAGAATGAGATAAAGTGGTCACCGCAGCATCGGGCAGTCATAAACAAGCATTAGACAGACAATGAGTAAGTCAGAAGAGCTAAATGATTTCGAACATGGCATCATCTTTGGATGCCATTGGTGCAACAAATCGGTTCGTGCAATATGGCCTTTCTACAGGTGCCGCGATCAACTGTAAATGATGTCATTATAAAATGGAAACGTCTGGGAATGACAACGGCAGGAACGACAATGGCAGGCCAAAAAAACTCATTGCAGTTGTCTGAAGAGGGTAGCTTAGAAGAATCGCAAGTTACCTTTGGCATTAATCTCTAGTGAGCTCCAAACATTTTCAGGCGCAATTGATAGCACCAGACTTTTTTGTCGGGAGCTGAAACACATAGGCTTCCAAGGTCATGCAGCCTCTCACGAGCTCAACAAGCAAGGTGAATTCTAAACAGCGGTTGCAGTGGTGCAAAGCACACTGGCATTGGTTTGAGGAGCAGTGAAAACAAGTGCTTTGGGGTGATGAATCGCGCCTCATGATCTGGCAGTCTAATGGACGCATCTGGGTTTGGTGGATGCTAGGAGAACACTTCCTACTCAAGTGTATTGTGCCAACTGTAAAGTTTGATGGCAGCAGCATCATGGTTTGGGGCTGTTTCTCATGGTTCGGCCCGGGTCCCTTAGTTCCTTTGACTGGAAACATGAATGCTGAGTTGTATGTCAATATTCTTGACAATGTGGCACTTCTCACCCTCTGGCAACAATTCAGGGAAGGACCATTTTTATATCAACAGGATAACTGTTCTGTCCACAGAGCGAAGGCTGTGCTGCCGTGGTTTGAACAGATGGGTGTTGAACTGCTGGACTGACCTTCACAGAGCCCCAATCTGAATCCCATAGAACACCTCTGGGAAGAATTGGAACGCAAATTATGCACCAGACCCAACTGTCCTTTTCCAGTGGCCGGAATCCCTGCAGCTCTCAAGGACGAATGGAAGAAAATTCCTGCTCACATATTTCAAAATCTGGTGGAAAGTCTTTCCAGACAAGTGCAGGCTGTGATTGACGCTAAAGATGGCCCGCCATCCTATTAATATGTGCCACAACTTTCTGACTGTAAAACAGTTGGTGTCCGGCCAAATACTGTAGGTATCCAATGGCTTCACCAGTTGGGAACATTTAACTTTCCTTGCAATAAAGACCATTGAAATTTTTTTAGATCTAAAAATTCTGATTTAAATTTCTGCAAGAAAGGATATTATCTCAGTCCATATTATTTTTATACAGAATTAATTTTAATTCAGTCCATTTGAAAATCGATAATGCTCTCACATTCCATTGTAAAATATTACATTCACCGAGTTTATTCTGAGAAGAGCAGTTGGTGCAATTTGAGTATTGAATGGTTCATACTGGAAGGACGAAATATGATGTTGTTTATTTAGTGCGCTATACAGGAGGCTATCTAGTACAGCTTAAAAAATGCTGTAGATGTGGAAGAACTTACCCCCCCCCCCCCCCCCCCCCCCCCAAAAAAAAAAAAAAATACTGGATAGCAATAATTAAAATGAAAAATTCACTGATGTGCAGAACTTATGGCCAAGACATGTTTTGACTGCAGGGTCATACAGGAGGGGCCTGTATATGAGAACTTCATACCACAGGAACTCCATTATTTACTGAAATGGTGAGGGAAACAACATTGACACAACTGCAGATACAAAACATATGGTCGAACTTAATTCAGAATTGGCTGCATAGCTCTTGGTGCCATGAAATAGATGCATCTCTGTCAAAGTTGGTATGAAAGGAAGAGGAGGTCCTCAGTCGTATTCCATTATTATGCATGTGCAGGGTCCCCACAAGGGATTGTCAGTGTCTCTTAGCACTGGTGCACAGGCTGAGGTCTTAACTGAAAGAAATTATATGGATTAGCCTACCAGGTACCAAATTACTGCATTCGGTACCTGGGCCCTGAATTTGATGGCCCTGCCCATTTGCTATTGCTCCTGTTGTTGTGCTGCTATATATGGCTTTATATTACTTTGTCATTAAGTTTTGCACACCAGTGTTCTAATCATTGCAGAGATTTTATTTGTGGAAGGGATAAAATAATTCTTAAATCCTACTGTATGTTACCATGAAAAGATATCCTTGAGATGAGACCTGCATTTTTAATTTTTTTCTTCCACCTTTGAAAATGAGTATTGAAATAAATTTTGAAAAACAAATGATATTCATAATAAAGTGATTAGAAATATTTAATATTTTAAATCAAAATATTTGTATTTAATTCAACATGAAAAAGAACTTAAAATTAAGTTTTACTGAATGTGATTCAGAAATCGTATCCCTTTAAATCTGAAATTATTAAAATAACGTAAGCTTATTGAAGGATGTCTGTACAAGTGGACAAAAAGATCACTTCAGTTGATAACCAATTGTTTTGCTAAATATTTGTAGACAATACTCAAGAGCATGTTTTAAGGTGGTAGCCAATACAGTTGACTCGTGATAATCCAACATTTGACAGTCCGACACGCTCGGTAGTCCGATGCAGGTTGGTTCGAAAACCGACCCGATTGAGGCGGTCATGGAGGTGAAATGCACAATCACTTGCGATGAAGTTATGTCGACTGCAAACACTTTGATACATTGGTGTGAGGAGAGGGAACTCGACTACGAGAACATTTTAATGTTAAAAGATATTTAAGAAAAAGCCATGACAGACTCTTTACGCAAGAAGAAACAAAAAACGATTGCAGATTTTTTTTAAGCCATAAATACATATGTATGTATTTTTATTTTTTATTTTAAGACATAAATACAGTAATAAATTAGTATTACATACATACGTATTCATATGTGTAAAACTTATGCCTAATGAGTTTTTTTTTAATATCCTCAATGGCCGTAAAATATGTACTCAATATGTATCGTAACAATATACGTACTGTAGTATGTACAGTACTGTATATACATAACAACTTAAATTTTCTTGCCTTAGAAGTCAAAATTCAGTTTTAAAAAATCAACCTTTGGTAATCTGACATTTTTGATAATCCGACACCCCCTCAGTCCCGTAACTGTCGGATCATCGCGAGTCAACTGTATTTTTGACAAGATAATGTATACTGTCAGAGTAAACAAGCTTTGATAAATTTTATAAGTTTAAATATCTATGTATAGGTTATTAAGTAGTTAATTGCAATATTGTCAAATGTCTAGGTGGTCTCTGTGAGAAAGCCAGCTGTCCTGCTAATTATTGTCACCATGGAGGGACCTGTACTTATCAGACTGGCACTCATCAGTGTATTTGCCCACAAAAATATACAGGCCAACGCTGTGAAACATTAATAGGTTTGTTATTTTAAATGCTAATAAAAATTCATTACCTTAGAATTTTTATGCTTGCCAAAAACATTTCCTTATTCACATGTTAAGCTGTATAGCTTAATGTGATTAGTAACTGTAAATTATATAATGCTTTCATCTGTAAGTAATGTTATTTGATTTAAATTGTTGCCTCCTGGAAAAAGTAAAACGTACTTCAGTTATTGACATGAAATCTGATGCTTAACGTTATAGCCAATATTTTTATATTTAATCTGTCCTAGTGCCACATGTAAGCTATCAGACTTTGTATCCTTGTGCTTCCAGTCCTTGTTTGAATGGAGGTGTTTGTATACCTAGTAGACGCTTGGGACACTACAAATGTGTCTGTCAACATCAGTTCATTGGTAAGGGGATTTAGGTTTACTTAATTTCAAATATTAATTTTCAATAGAATTGCATTGAATTCTTGTATCATATATACATTTAACAGTAGAATCAATGGTAGTTAATTTTAAAAAACTGATTTATTAAAAATAAATAGTCTTGAGTAATTAATTCTGAATTTCATTTTTGTTAATTTCTTTTTTCAATCATTATAAGAAAAATATCTTACTCGAATGTATTTCAAATTTTGATTACTTATTTATGATTAGTTGACAACATAGTGATTGGTTCTTCCACAGTCTTCGTATTGTAAAACAATATAAAAACAACAATATTTCATCTTTGCTCTCCTCAATTCTGGCTATTATTTGTTAGTGCTGATAAAGTATGATTAAGTTGGACCTTGACATCTCAATGTCAGTAAGTTTGAATTATTTGATATCATCTATATCTTGAACGTGTATAGAAGGAAGATGAAGTCAAAGCTGGTGATGAGCACTGGATGGAAGTGTATTAGCAGTGTCAAAGTATAAGTCTTGCAAAGTTTGTCTGACCACAATAAGAGTGGCAAAAATAATGCTAATACTCTACAGCAAGTAAATCGACAGTTATAAAACTAATAATAGAGAAAAACAGGGATTTTTATTTCCTGTTTGCACAACTTTGAGTAGTTTGTGGACAGAATTTTTATTTGATAACTTACATACTTAAGGACATTTTTGTTTTAAAGCAGCCACTGTAATTCTTGCAATCTCAATCTCTGAAGTTATGCTGTTTGAACATGTGATGCAGATGATTCTATTATATCCATAGCACTTGATGGTGTTCTCAAATACCCATGAATTCTTTTACTTAAGATTGTTTATTACATTTATAGTAACTCTCACAGCCTGACATGAATCATATATAACTTTCATTACCAGAAAATTGAGGACACTTTAGATCCTGAATGGATATTGCATTACAGTCATTCTCTGGCCAATCTAACACTTTCTTCCCTACAAACCATTTTATTTTCCATATGGAAGTATTGTTTTACAAGATTAAATGACTTCAACATCTGATACAACAACAATCATTCTTCTTCTTGCTTTTCAGAAATCGGCAAACTTAACATTTAATACATTGTTCATTTAATGTTTTTGTAAATCACTACATATTTGCATCTGTTAAAAAAAAAAAAATAGTTTTTAGTAATTATTTAAAAATTATATTAATGCTGCTTCATTGATTTTCAAATAGGTAAACACTGTGAATACAGTCAATGTCCAGCAGTGAATTTTCCATACAAGATGTGCCTGAATGGTGGAAGTTGTGCTTTTATTGAGGAGACACATGCAATGGTTTGCTTATGTACTGATGATTTCATTGGGGCACGGTGTGAAATCTCAGTCAGTTAACTTGGAGAATGTTATTCCACATTTCTGCTTTGATATCTGTGCTTATCAAGAATTTGTAGGGCAAAGATTAACTTTTATAATTAAATGACTACTTTAGATTTTTGTCAAGCTAAAGTAAAAAAAAAAAAGGAAAAATGTGGAATATTTATTTATTATTTCTTTGGCTGCAATTTATATTAAAGGTTAATCTCTTAGATATGAATGGCTTTATTTTTAATTTTCTATTTTGCTTAGGATTTGTTTGTAAAAAAAGAAAAAAAAAATATATAGTGTTTAAAAGGAAAGTTATGTGTACTTACATTGATTGTTATAGTGTTTAAAATACTTTTTACTCATCACTTTCATATCATTATTACTGAAAATTTGTTAAAAATTTATAATAAATCTCATTTTCATCCACTGCCATAAAACACATCAATTTTGTATTTTAGATATTTAATAAAATTTGGATAATACTTTTGATTGATCTTCTATTTTTTATTTTGTATAGATGTAAAATGATATATATATATATATATACACATACATACATACATACAAGGTGTTGCACAATTCGTGTGTAATATTCAAACCACGTGTAGGGGCATGGCTCAGGATCAATATATTTCTAATGAACCCATATCTGGAAATGCCCCATTAGGGTGCTAGGAGGTCCTAAAGTGAGCCTTTCTTAGAGAACATATTCTTTGCGACATCATGCGAAATGTTTTGCAGGTGAGCCCACAAAACATTTCGCATGGTGTCGCAAAGAATATGTTCTCTGGGAAAGACTCACTTTAGGACCTCCTAGCAGACCTTTCCGGTTATGGGTTCATTAGGAATATATTGATCCTGAGCCATGCCCCTACACGTGGTTTGAATATTACACTTGAATTTTGCAACACCCTGTATAATATACGCTTAGATGTATAAAATGAATTGAGAGCAACATCCAAAGCGCTGCTTACTGAGCTAACTAATGAAAAAAAGGCAAATGGGAGAACCCTCCCAAAAACAAGCTATCAGCACACTTCATCTACACCAGCATTTCCAAAACTTTTTGTTGTTGTGGAGCATGAGTGACAAGCAAACAGAGAACACATTCGGTTAGAAAGAGAGGACTGATTACACAGACCAACAAAAAAAAAAAAACTTTTTAAAAACTTTTTTTAACATTAATAGGTGATTCTTATGGTTTTATGGTTGCTGATTCCATATCTGACCTCAGTTCTTTTCTATCACCCACAATTTCATCACAATGTGACTTTGTTACAAACTAGAAAATTTGCGGAAGATACTATAGGAATGAAAACTAAATTAATGTTACAATATGTACAAAGCTTTTCTTTAAGTATAAACATGAAAATACCTCTTTATTACATATGCTTATGTGTCTATTTCCTTATATTTCCTTTCCCTCTTCTCCTTAAAGCTTCTGGTATAGCTTTTTCTCCTGTGAGTCGCTTGCTGAACTTCTCGGTGAAATGACCAGCAGTAATCTCCCATCATACTGGTTTTCCAGCGGCCCTGAAACCTTCTTTCCATCACTTTGATATCTTGATGGAAATGCTCACCTTGCTCCTCACTCACATCCCCCAAATTGTCTGGGAAAAAGTCAAGGGCTGTTCAAAAAGTGAATCTTCAGGCTCATCAAACATCCTACCTTTTTGAACTTCTCCAGCTTGTTGGCTACAATAGAAATATAATGTGGGTCATTTTTGTTGCCTAAAAACTTGGAACAACCTGCTTGAATGATACCCAAGCCTCCCTCTCATTGACATTCATTTTTGATTCAAAGTTGGAATCGAACATCATTGTGCGGATATTGGGTCCAACAAACACACCTTCTTTCAATTTTAAATATAACAGAAACTATCAGAAGATGTTTTACAACCACGGCTAGCCATTGTACTCAACACATGCACTAAATCGTAGAAAAGTTAGGAACTGCTTATGTAACGACGCTTCACCCAAAAACAAAAGAAAAAGAAGATGATTAGAAGAATCAAGAGTGCCGTGACATAACTGTCCATATATACTATAGACCAGTGCAACCAATGCCATCTTAATTTAAACCAATTTTATCTATTTAAATAGTGTATAAAATACCATTGAATTTGCTACAAATTTAATTTCCTTAAGTATTTAGTTTTGAAATGTAAACAAACAGTGGGTGATACAGCTTTTTTATTGTCATATTCGAATTCAGCATACTAAAAACCATAAGAATAAGGCAAATTCATTAATTTTTTTTTTCATTGTTGGCCTGTGTTATGTTCACAGAACAGTCGGAGGCAAAACTTTCCTATGGTTATGAATGTAAAAAATTAAAATGTTAAATCACATTAATTTTAATAATTTTTCATGGAACACAGTTTGGGAAAAGCTGATCTATACATTACTAAGTTGTGATACCAGATTCTCAACAGAATAATACTCATACATTAGCCCATCCATATAACCTGAAATCTATTACAGTTTTTATTTATTTTTTTATATAATTAATCATCATTATGGCTTTAATTTCTATCATTTTTTTTTTAAGTATAAAATATCTAGCCATATTGCAATTTTTTAGAAATAACTAAACAAACCAATATCAAACAAGAGACAAGACCTCTGTATTTTGAAATAATACCCTGAAGTATCAGGAGATATACAAGAAATGAATATGATTTACCAATAGCTTTAGGTTTTGAAAAATATTTCAATATGTAGTCATGGCTTCTGTTTTCCAGTTCTTGAGAAAACTTCAGCTATTCAAAGTCCTAATTACAAATTCACAGTTTAGTTGTTGTTGGGTTTTTTTTTTTTCCCTTTTTGCTTGTTCTCCTCAATAGTTACCCGACTTTGTAGAATGCAAAACCTAAAGATTGAATAAATAAGACATTTGATTGTTAATGGAAATAAATGTTCTGGGGAAATTTTAGCCAAAAATATCTTACCTATGTTCTTGAGACAAAAACTGTAATAAAATTAGAGAATATATAGGAAAGGGGGAGGGGGATTTGCTAGCAAGGAACTAATTAAGTGTTGAAGACAAATGATTTGGCTATGTTAAAATGATGTTAAATATTTGGAACACTGAATTGCTGCATCAAGAGGAACTGGAAAAAAAATACAAAAGAATTTTTTTTGACAAGTGTGATTGGGCTTTCTAAGAGCTAGTAGAGAACATACAGAATTGAAAAGAACTAAGCCTCAAATAAACACTACACTTAAAACTTCAACATCTTTATTTTCACAAATTTTTGGAAAGAAAATGTCTTTCCTTTTTCAAGCTTTTCTATCAAGATTGTACATAACAAAATGAAAAAACATGAAAGGATATCATTCCTACAATAAAAGAGCTAGAAAAGAGATACTAACTAATCAATGATATTGAATGAATGAATCATAGAATCTTAACAAGTAATTTATTACAAACAAGCTAATGATCATAACCACTACATACGCAATATTTCAGAGATGGCTTCCTCTGCTTCTTCAGGCAACATTACGAAATTAAACATTAAATCTTTGTAAGAATCATTTTCAAGTGTTTTATAAAGTATTGTTTTTAACAAAGGAGGAATGTAATTATTAATAATGGTAATACATTATTGAAACCTTGTAATTTCTCCACAATACCTTTCTGTTTATTAATACATACAAAATTGTTTATTACACATTCTTCATGTTTAGAAATTAGTAAATTTATAGTAGAAAACTTCAAAAGTATTGTGGAGCAATTACAAGGTTTCAATAATGTATTACCATTGTTAATAATTACATTCCTTCTTTGTTAAAAACAATACTTTATAAAACACTTTAACTCTTTGTAAGAATCGTTTTCATGTTTAAATTCATGTCGTCGCCTGAAAAAGCAGAGGAAGCCATCTCTGTGAAATATTGCATATGTAGTAGTTATGATCATTAGCTTCTTAATATTTATAATATATTTAAATTTATAATTACCATTTGTTAGAAACTTTACTTTCCTCCACCAATTTATTCGTGATGAATACCAACTACTTTTCCACTTAACCCCTTCGTTCCTATTCAAATTTACACCTATCATGTTTCTGATTAATAATGATTCTAAATTCTATTCTTTTCAACATATAAAATTTGCACATGGTTACTTGGAATATGACCTAGCCTATAGCACTGTTCAGCAATTTCCGATTTGCCAATCATCTTATTTTTAAGATAATTGCCGTGCTCACCCATTCATTCTCTTGCTCTCCCATAGATAAAAACCTTCACAATTTAAACATTCTATTCTATATACTCCTCCCATTTCATTTTGTAAATCATTCCTGTTAATCCTGGAACATAGTATATTCTTTAATTTATGTCTGTATTCAAACATTAAATTGATGTCAAACTTCCTACAAATTTGTTTTAATACCATACTATGTCTATTCAGCTATGGGATTGTTACCATGTTTCTTTCAACCAATTCCTTAATTTTTAATCTGTTATCCCTCCCTATAACCTCATCAATCAATCTACTGTTAGACTCGTTGTTTTTAAATAATTCTTTCATATTCTAAATATCGTTATTATCAGGGCATCGAACCATAATAATTTTTGCTCAGGTTTTCGATCCGGTTCACTCAAAACTAAAAATTTCGGTTCGGTTTTGGTTTCACTCCGGCAGCTGTCAATGAATCGGTTCAAACCGGTTCCTAAAATTTTTAGGAAACTTTACGGACAGCTTAATTTTAAAACTTGAATGAACATTCACTTGAAAAATACAATATTAAGAATCATTAATGAAAATAAAAAAATTAAATTTGAATATTTAATACGTTGTATTTACTTAAGATTAAATTGTATATGGAAATGAAACCTTTAAATTGTATTTATTTAAAAATCAAATTCCTTTTGTGTAATTTGGGACAGAAAAATGCTATTTAGAAAATTTAAAATAATACAGAAACTTACATTTCCTTGATATATTGTTTATTATTTTTGTAAAATGTCAATTCAAACTTCAGAAGTAAATAAAATTTATCATGACGAAATGTTATATAACAATTTGAGAAATATTTCGAATTATTTAATGAAATAAATCCGTAATTAATTCGACATACCAGTTAAATTTTTTTTGCGCGAAGCCATATAATTACACAGATTTTACGGATATGCGTAGGGAGTATATTCACAGAAGGAAACAGCCAATGCGGTTTTGTTTTTTTTTCCAATTCTGCACCTAAGATTTTGGTAATTTAATTAAGTGATACTATATCTTAATCTTGCAAAGTTTCATTAAAAAAATTGGCCATAAGAAGGTTCGAGAAGTTACTTTGTTAGTAAATTAATTTGAATTAATGGAATAACAATATCAACAAATAATATATCAGTTTTGCAGTAAATTTACAATTTATAATTTTTTTTTAATTCTGAAAAAGTTTAATTTGGATATCTAGGAATAATTTCATACTTTACAATATTATTTTTTTTATAAATACAATATTATTTTTATATGTTAAGTTTTCGAAAATTACAATCAATCTAATGCTACACTTCTCAGATCAATTTAGGCTACATTTTAGTTTGTATGTGGGCGGATAGCCCACAAAATATTACATTGAAATTAAGGCAGCCATACAAATATGTAGAAAATGAGACCTCCTTTTTCTGGAATTGTTGATACAGTGGACCCTCATTATAGCGCTGCTCGCTATACTGCGCATTCGGTTATAGTGCAGGCGATGTTCACAATAAGTTTATACAGGTCCGTGCGGCGTTAGTGAGTATCGCATTTTATACAGGACCGTGCGGGCATTGTCAGAATATGACTGATGAAATGATTATCGAATCCATTTGCGGTGACGAAGATTGTCAAGAACAAACAGAAGATGGTGATGAAAGTGCCAGTGGGATAGCTGATATACCGCCAACAACCAAAGAATCAATAACAGCCATGGAAACTGTTATAAAATGGGCTGAATCACAAGAAAATATTAACAGTGTTAGATTGTTGCAATTAGAATCTTTCAAAAGGGAAATGATGCAGAAGTTATCAAAAAGCAAACAAACAAAAATTACTCACTTTTTTAAGTGATGTTTTGTAATTGATATGATATCGAATACATAGATTTTAGTCAAGTTATAGATAAGTGTTTGTTTTTACATATGCTCAAGCATACCTTATGTACGTAAATAAAATAATAAATATATGTACTTATTAAGATGTATAACTATGTTGTGGGAATTTTAATAAAACACTTAATACTGTAAATTGTTTTTTTTTTTTTATTAAAATACATAATATGTATGTAGTTGATGGGATGTTTCAGTATATAGCTCAAGTCGTTCTGAGTAAATTTATTGTGTCGCCACTGCGCCGCTCGGTATAATGCGGTTCACCTTATAACGCAGGTGTTGTTTCCCGCCCGACATGCGCATTGTATCGGGGGTCCACTGTGCTTCAATATTCACACCAATAACCTAAATATTTTGATTAAAATAACAGATAGACATTATATTTTATGCCCATTTTATGCTTCAGAAATCATTGACATCCTATTTAAAATATCAAATTTATCGAATTCGCAATACATACCTTGTTAGAAAGAAAATACTACGCTATTGATGTGGAAATAGGCACAAGATGCGTTGAGCGATCCTTCTTCAATGAAGTTCAGACTGATAGATGCTATTGCTATGCACAAATTTTAAAAAATGATGGGTACTGGACATCTGCATAGCAGGGAAAAGCTCAATCATCCCACTAGGCATTTTTTGGTTTCCAGCTATTTTAAAAGGGAAAAATTCCCTGTGAACTTCTTGGAAGTCGGTCGGCGTAAGTTAAATACAGAAAATAAGTTTTATGGTCATGTTTGTCCCAAGTGACTGTTAAGGATTAGTCGGCGTTTGGATCTTGTGCCCACAAGGTACGATAGATTGGGAGGGGTCGAAGAAAGTTGTTGACCACAGGAAAAAATGGCCTTTCACTTATACTTTGAAAGAGGAGAATTGAAATGAAGGAGTGAAATAAATATCGATTTTCGGTTCGGGTTCAACAAGTTAAAATTTTTCGGTTCGGGTTCAGCTCCACTCCGACCAAATATATTGGTTTTTTCGGTTCCGGTTCGATGCCCTGGTTATTATACACTTGTGCACTTTTCAATACGGCAAATGTAGTTTTCCAATACATTCATTTTTATGCAGACACTGTGTCCTGACTAAAAATTTAAAACATGACTGCTCCAGAACTTTTTCTTATGACTTATAACTAAATTATTTCCCCATTTTTGTAATCATACATCAAGAAATGCCAGTTTATTATCCACTTCTTTTTCCATCTGGAATTTTATGTCATTATGTCTTCCATTTAAGTCCTCATAAAATTTCTAACTGTCACAAACCAAAAAAAAACCAAAATATCACCCACATATCTTATAATATTCAAAATCATACTTTTTCTCCTTAACAATTTAAATTAAAAAAAAAAAGATGTAAAAACATTACAGTTGTCTTGATAAAGGAGACACCATAGGAAACCCTTTCACTTGCTTAAAAATGTTTTCCCTATGTTTAAAGTATGCATTGTTTACAATCAATTCAACCAGTTTGTAAAAATGTTCAAATGAAATGAAGAGATTTTAGGAAGACTACGGTAATAAGCCTCAAATGCTGTTGCAGGTAGTGCTGGCTTTTTAGTTTGACAAGCATTTACTTAGAATAAAAATTGTGAAATTATTTTTCTTTGTAAAATTCTAAAATTTTATAATTTCAAGAATTATTTTGTAAAGGGAAACTCTTCCATTAGCAAAGTCAAGCTAAAAATAAATAATGAAAAAAAATCAAGTGACATTTTGTAAAATATTTGTATTTTATTCTGTAAATGGTAAAGAAGAAAAATACAACAATTGAGATTCTCTATATTTTAGTAAAAATCTTCTTTCAGATCTTAGATTTAAAGCTGCATCTTACATTTTAAATGGTATTAAATCTTCAAGTATTATTACAAAGATTTTGCTCTGTAAATTCATACTATCTTGTTATGATTAAGCAAAAGTGTTTTATGAAATTAAATATTGTATACTAATTGTTAACAATTTTAAACAGAGAGAGAGAGAGACGGAGATCAAAAAAGCTTTAGTCAATAGTTGCCATATATATATATTTAAAATGTGTGGGGGATATTTCTCCTAATATTTTCTGTATTAAAATAAGATCTTCTCTTCAGATTCAGCCTTAGAGTGATAAAGTGTCCAATCACTTCAGAATATTCAAGAATTCTACATATCTAAAAATGTTAATGATCAATTGATTTCACTTCTCTCGGTTAACTGAATTTTCTTTTAATAGACTAATGAAAAAAATCCTGCAGAAATTCTATTATACATATTAAAAGTAATCAAAATATATGTAGATGGAAAGTAAGGCAGTGCAAAATAAAGCAAGATGATTTGCTAGAAATGTTAAATAGCTTCTGTCACCTGTTAATAGAATATCATTTGAAAATCCAAGGTCATTTCACTGATTATAAATAGTAAATAGTTTCTAATTTGCTTTTATACATGGTCTCTAATATATAAAAGGACCCTTTTCATTATATTCCAGTTGCTTAAAATGAATAATTTCACAAGGTTTGATAATAAAACAGAAAAATACAATCCAAAATAATAAATGTACAATCTTTAAAAATACAACAATAAATTCTGTTACAATGATAACAGAAAAACAAAATATTAAGTTATTTTTTAAAATGATAAAAATATTTAAAGCTATTGTTAAAAAAAAAATGTGCAATAATGAATATTAACTAGAAATTGCAAATACAGTTGTAATTCAGTTACAATCTGATTTTGTTTCTATAAGGCATTGGTTTGCACTATAATATGACTTAAGATATAATTGTTCACTTCTACCTTAATAACAATTCAAATATAAAGCATCCAATACTTTAAAGGTATTACAATTGAGTTATCTGAATTTATTCTTAGTATAAGTTACATTACAAACATAATTTAAAGATTTTGAGCAAATTTCAGTTCATTTACATTTTTTCCCCCAGTTCAATTACAGGCAACATTAATCTCAATTCTAAAGCTTTAAAAATCTAGAACACATTTCTTGAAATCCTATTATTTTTACAAATAATTTTTGGAACAGTTTTGTAGTTGGATAACAGTGGTAATATAATTGATACATCAAATATTTATAAATTTTTAGACAAATTACAGTATCATCACTTATGGTTCAAGAGTTTCTTTTGCATTTATTATTCACATATTAGCCTTTATTCCATCACTGCATAAAGTAGCTAATGTACATTCATCTTGTTTATAAAAATAACTGAAAATTCACATTTTTAAAAAAATTATGTTTTAATCTTAAAATACAAATCATTATTTTCAAAATGAAAATGGGTGCTAAACCATTGGTATAAGTTACCGATTATGATAATGGCCTAATTTACTTGCATATATGTCACAGCTATTAAACACAATGCACTAAAAAAAGAATAACTAATACTATTTTCTTAAACTATTTCATAATAAAGAAAAAATTTGAAATAGAAACTCATACATGATCTTACAAAATCTCTGTCTTAGCTACTGCTTATTTATAATAAAAGTTTCAAATCAAAATTTCTTTCTTAGTTAGATTTTTAGTAGCTATAATAATAAGTAAAAAAAAAAAAAAAAAAATCTTTCAAGTAGGGGGACATTTTTCAAAACTGACTTGTCAGTTTTTTAGTTCTAATCTGATATGAAGCAAAATAATATTAAAATAAACTTTAAAGTTAAAAAAAAAAAATTAAAAAATTGGCAGTAAATGTTCACCTGATTCATTCTGTTATGCCAATAAAGCTTAAAAAGGCAAAATTTGTAATAGGTGAAAGACTCAGTAGTAGTAGTATTTTTTTCTTTCTTTAAGGTCATGCCCAATATCAATTTCTATTATTATCTAATATTAGAAAATAGCATTTCTAATACATACTATGACAATTAATGCTCTTTAATGATAGAAATTACATTTTTAAAAGCTATGAAAACAATTCATAAATATGCATTTTTACTTATTTAATTTTAATCAGCATATTCACAGTCTTCTCTATGAAGAATAAATATTTTACTGGCAATAACTTTTGATTATTATTTTTTAAGTGACTTAAGTTCTATAAAAACATTAAATTAAAAAATGCCCTGCACATGGTATTTCATCTTAGTAATTCAGATGACGTAACTAGGAAAAAAGTAGATAGAAGGCACAAACATTTACAACATTTTAACAAAGATCTAAATCATTATTAGAAAATGTGACTTTGAAAATATAAATATATATATTCACATGTTAGCCCATGTTTGCACATTAGTAAATTCATTCTTCATGCACCCCTGTGGTTACAGACACAGTAACTGTATGACCCACAGTTTCTGTAACAAAGAGGAAAACTAACAGACAAAAATGTTGAGGATATATCTACAGTAAATTTAACATGAACCTGCATGTTAGCTGAGCCTGCCAAGTTGGAATTGATATATTTTTCAAAGACTACTTGGCTAACATGTAAGTATATATGCTATTTTCTGACTAAAATAATAAATTTATTTGAGAAGCTAGTATTAGTTTTGTCCTTGCCAATATAATCTAAATATTCAAATACTGATTAATACATGGATACACAGAATTACACAGTTGCTAAAGATGCAAAACACAAAAATTGAATAATATGTAAAAAATTGTAGAAAATAACAAGTACTTCAGCTGCAATAATTAATTCATGATTTGGATATCACATACAAAATCTTCAATAACTGTTGCTAATTGAATTGTTTACATTAATGGAATTTAACAGCTTATTGTTAATAATATATTACAATCTGTTACTGTTAATAATTTAATACAATCATAAAAATGTAACCAAGTAGTATAAACTAAAAAATCTAGCTTAACTACTTGAAATCAAAATCATTGTGATAACATTAGCCATTATATTAATTTTTTACATCACCATAAACATAACTTAATATTGTCTGTTATTGATATTTTTTATATTTATTACAAGTTAAAACTATACCCATATATCTTACTTATTTAATATGAGAAAATAAGTAACATACATCTTATTATTATGACTGTACGTAGGTTTTTGCAACCGAAATGGATGCTATTTAGATATCTCAATCAACAGAGCAGTGACAACAGTTTGGAGATTCACACATGGAACAGAAGGGGAAAATACCTCCCATGCCATTTAGTTTTACTACATATGTACATCTTGAGAGACACAATGCTTTTACTCAAGGACAGTAGGATAAGATAGATAGTCAGAGTATGCTACCATCATTTGAGTTTTCCAAATGCAGACTACAGATCTGGAAGCTCTATTTCACAACTGATAGTGAATGATTCAAAAGATCTGCTGCATCTAAAAGGTGAAATTTCTTAACAATAAATGCATTATTTAGCATCTAAAGAAGTTAAAACTTCATTGATAGAATTATCTCTATCAAAGTCAAACAACCAATTAATGAATATTTTCATTTAGTTGAATTACTACTTAAAAATACTTCAGGAATAAGGGGAAAATTATTTAAGTAGACAAACAAATTAATTAATCATGAATGAAAGAGCTTTTTAAATTCTAAAAATTCCAATGATATTCAAATATGATATTCTTTATACATTTTGAATAAGAATATTTTTTTAAATAAAGATATTTAACATGTAGTGTTTAGGCCAAAGTAACAGTTTTGTTTTTCTTCCCTGGCCAAACATTAGTTGCCACAGTAATTGTGTATTTTTCTTTCTCTCAGAAAATCCTCCAAAACAAAACACATTATATTGATCTTCAGACTTTAATAATTATAAGTTTTATATAAATGTAAAAATAAAAACAGATAAAAAAATGCATTATTTTTCATTTAAATTAAAAAAGAAAGTAATGTAAAATATACAGAAAATTTGTACTAAAATATACTTTTATTTACATGCTTGTTTTTCAAAAAGAGTCACTGCTGACTGTGCCATGACATTACGGCAACTAAGCTGCAAATTAAAAGGGCGCCTATGTGTACATGAAATGTTTCTGCTCCTAACTGTAAAGAAAATAAATAAATGTCATTGTAATTTAATTACCAACTACAATAAAACAATAATTCTAAATTAGCTACAAAACATTTCAGCATTTTTGGCTTCTCACTGTTTCAGATACTGTAAAATGTTAGTTTTAGCAAATCTTTATAGTTTTGAGAATGTACAGTAGTTACATCACAAAGGAAATAACTTATTACAAATTTTTTTTTTCCATTTTAAGATAAAAATTCAACTTCTTCAATGAAAGTAGAGATTTAAAAAAAAATGCTTTAGACAATGCAAGAAATTTAATGAATTCAAAAGGATTTTATGAAGAAATTTTGTATAATTGATTTAGACCAAAAAAAAACCTAACTAATAAAAGTGCCATTTTAGATCTGAATGACTTCATCCGGAAAAAGTTACACATCAAAATTACTGCAGTAAATTATGGAATTAACCAAATGAATTTAAACTAATAGTGATTGATTCAGGAACAGAGAAGAAGGACCTAGATGAGTTTACTAGTAAAACTGGGAATGTTATTATGTTAATTGGTACTTGTACTAGACTACAGGACTATTTGCCAGTAAGCTAAAAATTAACATAAGAGAACTTTGAGTGTAAGCTGATCCAATGGTTATCAGCATCTTAATAAAAACATTCTCCATAATCTATCGAGGTCAAATGTTGTTAATCTTTGGGAAATGACTATGTGTTGGTTGGTTCTCTGAATACTGGTAGTGGGTGAAATGAGCAAAACTTGCAAAAGATGGGCTTTATTTTAAATTTCTCAGAATATACCTTATTTCAGTAGTTTAGGCTATATCCAAGGAATGTTTTAGGTCCTGTGGGAAGGGGCTGTTTTCAATATGTATTAGAACAATTTATGGAAACAATGTTTGTTTGTTTTATTCCTGAAGAGAGTCACATCTGAAGTGTTTAGCATCCAGGTGAAATATATTTTTGTGGCCATTTTCAATGAATTTTTATAGACTCAAAATATGCTGAGAAGGCACCCCAGCAACTTGATACCCACTGTGCCTTGAGGTGGCACAGCCCTGCAGGGACTACAATATTCATAATAATCCTCTGGCTCTACTTGTGATGGGTATAGGTGAAAACAAGACTGGCAAAATATGTTGAAACAAGATTTCAGAGGTTTTGGAAATTACATCTTCAGAAATGGTGTTTGAGATTTAAAAAGAAATGTTAAGCAACTCTGTCATCTCTTTTACTTTCATGATGAAACTGCATGCATTGCAATGATTCATAATCCCCACTAAATAAGGATCATCTTTATAGATACATGAAAATTAATTACAACAATGAAAATCATACACATACTTTGCAGTGACATATCACACACAAAGTTGTAAATAATAATAAAAGCAATTTATCAGATGAAAACAAGAATGATAAAGTGCTTTTCAAAACAAAGTCTGTTACTGAATTAAAGTGTGCTGTTTTTTGCTTCTTTTTTAAGTGTAATTCTAAGTGTTCCTTCCTTGATAATGTCCAGTGCCATCTTTTAACTTCCATGAAAAGTAACAGCTTACAATAGATGGTGGTTAACTTTTACACACATCCTTAGATGCAGTTGAGATAGTTTATTATAGAATGCTCAGGTTTTAAGTCCTGCTAATGACCTGCGTATTGGTCTAAAACTACCCTCTCCCTCCCCTTTTCCAAAATTATACTTTGGAAGCTAATGATGAATAATGATCCCTTGAATGAATTATCATTAATATAAAATAAAAATTTTAGATATAAAACTGCAAGAATGTTTAAATTTAGGATGATAAAATGATTAATATATATATATTAATGCATACTCTATTATTACAACATGCTAGGTTCGAGATCATTGTCAAAAAGCATAAATCACCACATTTTTCACGGATTGATGCCTGTACTTCCATAGCAACCATCATATACATGCATAACTGACATAAAAGAAGCATTTATGACAAGATAAACACTGTACCCATGCAATTTTATCATATGCTAGTCTTAAAATTCATTTGCAACATATTTTTCAAAAATAGCTAATCACAAGAAGTATTTTTGTAAATAAAAAAAGAAAATGAAAATTACAAACAGTTTAATATCATTTAATCTCAGAACATAATGAGATGCAGCTATACTGTGTTTGTAAGCAACTGATGCCATCTGGATATCAAGCCATGGCGTCATGTTGCAAAAATGTTGTATCGGCAACTCAGCTATCTTAAAATCAGGTGAATGGTGACAATTGAAAACTGTCATTTGGCGATTAGTCGTAAAGCAATTTGTTGCAAAGCTAAGTATCACTGTATCACAAAACAATTATATGCCAGGATACAGGAGTATGCATTGGTGCACTATGCTATTTTTCTAATACTAGATAAAGTTAAAGGAAAGGGGAACTTTCTTCACTCCTGAAAGAGATGGCTCCCAGGACCCATAATGTCTCCTGCTGGCACTAATTGCACACAAGATAATGAATTGTAGATTTTGCTAATTTGAAGTCAACAGATTAGAATGCACTCTGAATTGTGTAACTCCTTACCTTCATCATTACTACACTTAAGACCTCTGTTTATTCACATGCAATTGGTAACTTGAAATGTTAACTCTTGTTGAGTGAAATTGGCTAAGATTCATGCATGACCTAATTGCTATAGTCAACAAATTGATAGCATGACTACATTTAAAAGAATATTACTCAATTGATTTAGATATTTTTAATTACTTTATACAAAATTTAAAGACTAACCTCTCCTCCAAAATTGCACTGCCTGGTAATACAATTTGCAGTTAGCACAACTGTAACAATTTGAAACACCTCTCTTGACTGCATTATTTCTTCCACAAAGCATCTTATCTTTAACTTTTTTTTTTAAGTATATGAAAGACTTGATACACTCCAAAAGATATCCCATCTACAATTTCTTTTTGATGCATTTTTTATTGGTGGACAGGTTACAGTTTCAATTTATTTCAGAGTACTTTACTTAAGCTTTAACCAACACAGCTTAAAATATCCATTTTGCCTTAAAAGTTAAAAGAAGTGCCAGCATTCTAGGACTATTATTCACCCACTGCAGCAAAATGAACATACTGGCCATTTATAACTGTCAAATCAAATGTGATCATCTTATTGTCATCTTTAAATACAATTTAGAAAGAAAGAATTATTTTCCAAATACCAAACCTTAAAGTAAATAAATAAATAGCATTTACTGTTGGAAATAATAAGCAAAACTAACAATTGAGTCATTCCATGTCAAATCACCCAATTTTGAAAAAAAAAAAAAATTCATATTTCAGAATTTGAGTTTCATTTTTTTCCAAGTTCTAGAAACAAATTTATGAGACCTGTATTTTTTTTTTTTTTTTTTGCATATGTAAAAAATTAAAGAAGTTATAATTTTTTCTAGAACATGCTCTTAAGCCTAATTTACGCCCATTAACATTAGTGTCAATGGGAAAATAGGTGTAAGACAAAGGTGCATAGCTAAAAAGGGATAGGTGGCAGCAGCATGAAATTCTTTATGAAATACTATTATTCTTAGGGTAACATTTAGAAAAAAAAATTAAGTGGCTCCCACTATCCCTTCTTCTGCAAAAAATTATCAAAGTCACTATAGTATTAACCCAATTTTAACATTTTAACGTGCTGTGAATATACAGTGAAACTTCTCCGAGCGGCCACCCCTGTATAGCGGCAACCCTTCTAAACGGCCAATTTTTCATGGCACGGATTTTTCGACTCATAGACCTAATGTTAAAATAACCTGTATCAGCAGCCATCCGACCCCCTCTAAACGGCCACCGAGTGGGATCGCCCATTTCATTTTTCGGGAAATTCTACTCACTCCATGCTTTAATTTTGACGAAATTATCGAAAATTCCGAAGCGGTTGCAAACGAATGGGTTGGAGATCTGCTTTATAAAGTAAAAAACAAACTTGAAAAAATGGTTGTTTTAGAGAAAAGTAAAAACTTAAAACAGACACAAATTGTAGCCTTTTTTAAAAAAATGTAAGAAAGCATGAAATAAAGTACTGTACTATTTTCTCTTTAGATAAGTTTTAAATTTCATTTTAAATAAGGAATATATGTCAGACTTGTTTATATTATGCATTATAGCAATTATCTTATAATAGTAAATAAAACCCTTCAGAGCGGCCACCCCTTCTGAGCGGCCAAATATTCTCGGTACTGTGGGGTGGCCGCTCAGAGAGGTTTCACTGTATCAATCAAAACAAGATTTATTTCCTTGCTTCTTTTGCTTTCGGGAACCACTCCCAGGTGTGACGATGGTCTTCAGATAAGCTCATGCCTTTCTGAGTCTTTTATCGGGGAAGGCGGATTGGGCTGATGAGTCCCTACAAGGACGAAACGGCCATTCCTAATTCCTTCCGATAATTGATTCAGAAAGGTAATTTATTTATCCATGTGCTGTTCTTTTTTTCTTTCTTGTTTTGATTTTATTGATATAATCACAGCACATTTAAAATGTTTTATTTGGGTTAATTCACCTTTTTTGAACCTTTAGTTCGATTATTAAAAGCTTTTTTGCCTATTAGTTATAGGCTAAAGCCTTTCAGTTGTGTAAAATAACACAGCAATTTATTTTCTTGCTTCTTTTGCTGGGGGCCACTGGCAGGTGTGACGGTGGCCTTCAGATAAACTCATGCCTTTCTGAGTCTTTTATCGGGGAAGGCAGATTGGGCTGATGAGTCCCTACAAGGATGAAACGGCTGTTCCTAATTCCTTCCGATACTTGATTCAGAAAGGTAATTTATTTATCCATGTGCTGTTCTTTTTTCCTTTCTTGTTTTGATTTTATTGATATAATCACAGCACGTTAAAATGTTTTATTTGGGTTAATACTATAGTGACTTTGATAATTTTTTGCAGAAGAAGGGATAGTGGGAGCCACTTAATTTTTTTTTATAAATGTTACCCTAAGAATAATAGTATTTCATAAAAAATTTCATGCTGCTATCATCTATCCCTTTTGAGCTATGCACCTTTGTCTTACACCTATTTTCCCATTGATACTAATGTTAAATGGGCGTAAATTAGGCTTAAGAGCATGTTCTAGAAAAAATTATAACTTCTTTAATTTTTTACAAATGCAAAAAAAAAAAAAAAAAAAATACGGGTCTTATAAATTTGTTTCTAGAACTTGGAAAAAAATCAGTCTCAAATTCTGAGATATGATAAAAAATGGACTGGTTGATTTGACATGGAATGACCCAATTATTTTATTAAATTATCATATTATTCAAATTTTATAATAATGCATACCTAAATATCGTGTTTTTGCTTTTAATGCAACTGTTTTTAATTGTAGGGCAAATGTACAGAGCTGGTTAGCTCCTATAAATTAACTACTCATTTGTTAATAGTTCAAAATTATGCTTCTAATATTTTTAATGTTGCAACTGATAGTTATTTCCTGCAGTGAATATTTCAACTACTTAATAATATGTTAATACCTTTGCAAGTTTATATACAGAGTCCAACAAAAAAATGTATACACACTTCAACATAACATCTGTTAAAGTGTGTATACATTTTTTTGGTGGACTCATATATATTATATAACTATAGAATGAAACTTTATTTTCTCCATGTTTGACTTAAGGAAGAAAAGACAAATTTTACTTTTATGAAGTTTTTTACTGAATCAAGGAATCATTTGACAGCACTATTAAGAGAGTTTCAGTTTAGAATGAAAATTCAAACATGAAATTAACCACAAGACACTTCACTGAATACAATATTAAAAACAAGTAAAATTCCAAGAAGGAATTTAAAGTTTTTATGGAACTTTATAACTACTAATACGTTTCATAATCTCTTAGTAACTACTTTTGGGAAGTAACCAATTCATGTTAATGAATATTAAAAGCTGTTCAAAAATTCCAATAAAATGCTTATTATTAAACTGTGACATTTTCAAAGATTAGGTTGTTTTTATTATTAAAAAAGAGAAACAGAGAAAAAACATAATTGAGAAAAAAAAAGCTTTTAACAATTTGGCAACACAAAAGTTTCTAGAGTAGACCCTATCTCTTTTAAATTTTCTTACATTTAATAACTGAACAATTTTCAGAAAGCTGTACATTTCAGACAAAACATAATGAGCCAACAAAAAAAAAGAAAGAAAGAAAGAAATGATCTTACCGTTACGTAATAGTTGCAGCGGTCTCCTTGACAACATTCAGCACATTCCCAATCATTGTACCAAATTCTGTCACATCGAGGAAGCCTTTCTTGTATTGTTTTTTCACACGTTTCTTTTGTAGAACAACTCTTATTGATGTAAAACATTTTGTCAGCTCCTTGCTGCCAATATGGTAAACCTTAAATAATAATGTAATTGCTTCATTACTCATAATTTCTTAACAAGGATCACTGCCTTTATTGATCAAATTTTCAATCAAAAATTCCAGTTTTGAAAATTGTACATTTACCATCAAAATATGATTTTGTTTAAAGTCTCAGTTTAAGGCATCATTCGTAGAGTAAGTCTGTGATACTTTCTGAAAAATTATTTTGAGGATTTCTGTTTTTGTTTTTTTAATATAAAGATATAGAACAACATTTATGGATTAGAAAAATGACCATCTGGCTAAGTTTACTTGGCATGACTGTTTACTGAAAATTAAGAACCTGTTTAGAGAATTATATTTTCAGAATCCATTTACACTTACAATGTGGGCTTTCAATTCAGAAGTGATAAAATATATATATATATCTAATGTCCAAACTGGAAGCTCATCCTTCGAGATTAGAAAAGCAAAGATATCAATCAATCATTTGCAATTTAAATTTAGAACGTAAAGAATTTGGTTTCAAATTTCATATCACTGTCCGGCTACAATAGTTTAGTAATATAAGTTAATTTTTATTCTTATATTCTTTACGTTCTAAATTTAAATTGCAAATGATTGATTGATATCTTTGCTTTTCTAAACTCGAAGGATGAGCTTCCAGTTTGGACATTAGATAATATGCCTAATTTTGTAGTTTATATATTTATTGCTACTTATTTTAAGGTAATTTATTTAATTCTTTGTATTATAACTCAATATTTAAGATTTTGCTCTTTTCATTTTGATTTTTCATTTAATAATTTTTTAAAAATATATTTCGTTTTTAGGTTTAGATAATTTATTTAATTTAGTTTCTTTTTGATAGTTTAGTTTTAATATAAAATTGGATAATTTAGCTATTAAAATAGATAATTTTTATTTTAAATTTAGATTTAGATATGATTAATTTCTGTAAGTAATAGAGACCTGATGCACTCTTTATTACTTCAATCTGTAATTTAAATTTTAGATGATTTCAATTAAATATTTTAGCTATTAATTTGTTAATTCATTCTGTAATTCAAATTTTAGATAATTTCAATTAAATATTTTAGCTGCTAATTATTCTTAATTTTAATATTTAGGTACATTTCAAATTTTAGATAATTAAAAAATCTAAATTAAGGAGAGCAAGGTCTTAATATGTTGCGTTTTTATTAAATTAGTTCAAATTTTGCCGCTGATGACGTGGTGGTCGAATAATCTGTTTTATCACCATAGAAACGGTGAACTGAAATTTGAATTGGCAGTTTCAGACAGTGATTTGTTCTTTACATTGGTTTCAAATTTCATATCACTGTCCGGCTATATATATATATATATATATATATATTTATCGAAAATTTCCCATTTATCAAATACAAGGTGATTCAAATTAAACTGTTCCTATAGAGGACTCTGAAGGGAGAACCAGTGGGCGAAACAACGTCCAACTTGGACTGTATACATTCCAGATCATGGTGAAAAGATTTCTACAATAGAAAAAATTAGTCCAAAAAATTGATCAACAAAAGGAAATATAACACTGCCTGAGGGTACCAATTACAGTAGTATAAGCTGGATGGATGTGTGAGCAGGAAAGGAACTAGTAAGCAACGGCATACCAAGTGTTATAGTGTGATTTTTATTCATTCATTTCATACCTTATGTAAAAGTGGTTAATAGCACTGAAAACTGACTGAGGCTGCAGGGAGCTGTCAGGGATAGTTAGAGGCAATGTTCAATGTTTTGACCGTTCCGCAAGACCAAAAGCTATATACCGAGTGACAGCATCTTTTATAGCAGAATGCAACTGATCTGTAGAGATGTTTCGTGTGAGCAGTACGATTCTGTCCTTCAAATCTGCCAGGTGAAGAGTGTAACCCTGATAAACCATGCTTTTGAGGTAACCCCAAAGCCAAAAATCACAGTGGTTAAGGTCTGGTGAACCTGTTGGTCATCTTGTTAGGAATGAGTGACGTTGAACATGACGTCGTTATATGGGGAGGTGCTTCATCTTGCGTAAATATTGTTGTATTGAGACATCCTCTTAACTGGAGGTGCAGGATGATGAAACTTTACAACATGTCCTGTTAACGAGTTGTAGCACAGGTTACAGGTTCGGATGGATGGATTTCCTCGAAAAAAATGGGCTGATCAGAAATTTAGCCATAACCCTATCCATAGCGTTATCTTCAATGTAAGGGAATCTGTTGAAACTGACGAGGATTCTCTGTAGCACCAGTTTTGCATGTTCACTGTTCCACAAACATGAAAATGAGCTTCAAAATACTCCACAGGCTATTCCAGGGCCAATCCTCATCCATCTGCATGCGTGCCAGGAATGTCAAAGCAAATGTTTCTTGGATGTCACCACTGCCAGGTTGCAACTCCTGGTGGTGGCTGAGCTTATAGGATAGTTATGCTTTGCGTAAATATATCTAATGTATGGTATCTAACTATCTTGCTACGGCATAAGCACCACACATACTTGCAACATTCTCCAGTGATTGCTCAACAACTGCCGCAGCAACGTCTTTGGCCACTTGGGTATCCCAGGTTTACGACCTCTTCCTGCTCGGACTGTGAAACTACCAATCTCATCAAAACGATGAACCATATGTTGCAATGCACATGGTATCAATGGACCTATCTATAATGATTTGCAGCATTTTCACCATTCTGGTGGAATGACTTCTAAAAGTAAGGCGCATTCCGGCAACATGAGAACCATCGTACTCATTGAAGAATGTCTCCAACCAGCCTCAGATATCATTTTACATCTGATTAAATGCCTTGTGATATAACACAAAGCAAATTGCAACAACTAGTGCCACTCGCAGTGCCATATTTCCCCCTCATTTTTTTAACTATTTTCTTTTTTGCAGAAATCTTTCCCCCACAATCTGGAATCTACACAGTCCAAGTCTGACATTGTTTCACCCACTTGTCCTCTCTCCAGAGCACTTTGTAAGGGGATACTGTAATTTGGATCACTCTGTAAGTAAAGCTTAGTGACTTAGTCTACTGATACCCTTTTTTTTTGGCTTATCATTAATAGAAGTATTAAATTCACTTTTATTTGCATTTGGATTTACAATTTTTGATGAAATTGATTTCATCATGTAAATCTTCACAAATTCAAGATTCAGGCAAATATAGTTGTACATATAAAAATTTGAAAGACATAGTTATACCAACTTGATACATTTGGGTAAGAAGCTTACTGAATACACAAATAAATAAGCAAAGATTAAAAAGATATTTTGAAGACAATAATAGTTTTTAATTAATAAAATTTAGATAAAAAAATCAATTATATATTTTGAAGCAGCAGCTCATTCTTGGCCCTAATGTGGTTTCTGAATCCTTTTTTTTTTAATGAAAACCAAAGCCAGGAACAAACTTAAAAAGCAAACAAGACATTCAAATATTTTTATGAAAAAAATTAACCAAGAATCAAAACTGCAGGATCGCAGAAAAAAAAAAAGAAAAGAAAGAAATAATTCAGGGTTCTCACTAAGAAGCTTATTGCTTATATTGTAAGTTGTACTTGTATTAATTATTTTTAAATTTTCTTTTATATTAAACTTTAATAATATTTCTGCGTCTTTAGGTTTTACTCATATATTTTTTTCAATATTAATCTAAAGAAATACCAACAAAAAACATGGCATTATTACTTCTAACAGCAGCAGTTTATTAAATATTTGTCTAAATATAAAGTACTATTTTATCTGCAGTTAATAATTCCATTTCATAAGCATCAATACAGTCATTCATCTTTCTGATTAAAAAAGTTTTGAGATGTTTGAAATTAAAGTTTATTGCCTGTTTATAATGAAATTATTACATCATAAATTTAGCTACACCAATCAATAACAATTCAACTTCAATGGAATTAGGTATTGGAACAAACAAAAAAAACTACTTTGATTTTGATCTGCTTCACAAATTATTCAAAACTTTATTCCCTGAAAGAACTACTTTTATATCTCAAAACAATTGTCATGCATTGGTCAAACTAAGTATTGATTTTATAGAAATTTAGTTGAAAATTAACTAGTTTCAGGCAAGTGTAATAGGATTTTAAGCAGAAAAACAGCATTCCAGTTATATTACACTATTTAAAAGAATTAAATCAATTGAATAATAATATTAATAAAAAAATAACAAAATTCCATATATCCATCTTTGCTTAGCTCCACTAATTTACAAGAAACACTCAAGTGAAAAAATAATGTACGTAGTGTCATTCTAACATTGATACGTAATAGTTTTCTTCCTAATATTTCCCTAATGATATCAAATCACATTACTCCAACATTACTGATAAGCATATCATCCATGCACACAATTTTATGTACTGCCCTGCATTGCTTCTATTACTGATAACATATTTCATTCATTTAAGAGTACATATTCTGTTAAGTACCGTATTGTCTGGCATATAAGACGACTTTTTAAACCAGGAACATCTTCTCAAAAGTCGGGGATCGTCTTATACGCCGGATGCTGAAACTTATATGGCGAGTATATCCCAAACTCTATATTTTAATTGGAAAAATTGGGGGTCGTCTTATATGCCGGACAATACGGTACATTTTATTCTTTTCACTTGGTAATTCTCATCAATGACATGATTGACAACACTTAGCTCGTGGGCTGCAATAGTGGCACAACTCAAAAAATACGAATTTGGTATTAATGCACTCTCCAACATTGCGGATTGGTCTTCCTTCCAGTGGCATATCATGTAGTTCAATATTCCACCAACAAATGGCAGAAGTGCCGCTATTGCATTCTCTGCTTTGTTATTTACACGGAGCGCGTTGGTCATCAATAGTGACACTTTCCAAGTTGTGCCAGTGTTGTAGAAGTATTTAATTATTTTCTGCAGTCCATCATATAAAATACAGTGCAACTTGGATAATTCGAAGCTGAAGGGACCACTACAAAACTTAGAGTTATCCAAGTTTTCGAATTAAACAAGTTACATCTTTTAACTTTAATTTCTGGTCCACTGAATGCTTGAAAAGAATTTTCTGTCAATAAGTAAATATTTATTCAGAAAGATCATGGTCTGACAGACTTAAACACTATATGTATGTAAACAAAATAAGATTTATATTACGTAAGCTACAGTACATATTACATTCAATACAAAAAATTATAGTTTTTCAAAAAATTGTGCAATGTCTGATTATTTTGTAGAATTCAGTCCCTTAAGGTTAGCAAAATCATCAAGCATGTTTAGTGAACGGAAAACAGCTTCACTTACGTTGGTTTGTCCTTCAATGTACCGACGAAATTCGCCAAAATGAAAAAGCGCCTCCGACGATGAAGGGATTGGCATTTCTTCTTCACATCCTTTTCCACCTCGCGAATGACGGCGACCTTTTCAGCGAATGTTAAATTCTTGTACACGCGTGGTTTACTGAAAGACATGGTGATACTGACAGCAGGAAGCTCGAATGGCGTCTGAAGCATCACGTGTCCAACGGTGGCGGGAAGGGGATTTCAGTTGTCACATGTCGAATTTCTTACCGATGAAACGCCGAAAAGTCGTTATGGTTCGAAATTTTTTATAAAAAACTTCGAATTATCCACGATTTTTTAACATTGATTTAATAAGAAATTCAAGGGACTAACAGAAATCTTCGAATTAACCATGATTTCGAATTAAAGACGTTCGAATTATCCAAGTTGCACTGTATTCCTAATTTATCTGTGTTGTGTCTGTCGAAAGGTGTAATTAACTTGTCTGTACATTCTTTCATTATTTAAACAACAAATTTTGAGGATAGTCAAACACAGTATATTAAAAACTTTCAGCAATAGTAGTACATCTCAAAAAATTGGTCATGGCAACAATAAAGGGGTGAGGGGGTATAATTTTTATGACACTATTATTAACTGAACCCTTGAGGAGCCACTTAATACCATTTAGCACTTATTCCGTTAATGAATTGTGTGAATTATGCATTTCAATACAAAGTGAATCTTTTAACTAATTTTTCTCAGAACTTGATTTTTTGAGTTGCGTTACTATTGCAGCCCACGAGCGACTTATTAATTCTTACTTCAGAGAAGAGGATTCTCATAACTTTTACTACTTGTGAGATTTCTCTACAGGTACACAGATGATAGATAAATCAATCTTAAGAAAATGAATAGATATTTCTTTAAAATATAATTCATAGAAATTCATTACAAAGGTTTTCTAAATTTTCACTTACTTCCCCATTTAACTTCTGACAAACACCAGGTTTGATCTTCTTTACAAACTTGTACTGTTTTTACACATTTATCAAAGTTGCCATCTTGATCCTTGCAGATGTAACATTCCAAGGTATTTCCTAAACAATAATAAGTTTATTTTTCCAGCTCATTAATACAAAAATTAATCTAAAATTTTTAAATTTATTGAGAATTATGATAAAATTAGTTTTTAAATAAAAGAAACAAACATGAACAATGAAAAGGAATTTAAAACAATGATATGCATTAATTATCAACAATGATAAATATACAATTGAACTGTCTGCATACATTATGTTTAAAAATTCTTATTTAGTTGTTAAAAACAATGTGATCTTCAATTAAGGTTTTGTTAATAGTACGCATACAAATGAGGGTCGACTCCTGCCTTGCATATTTTGAAGTTCCCATTTTTTACCTAAAATTCCTTAAGACCAATTCATACACAAAAAGATAACGTGAGGTAGGAAATTACTAAGCAGTTATTAATATTTGTTTTCGTAACGAATGATCAGGGTGTTAATTATTCATTAAATACTTTTCAAAGACTAAAATATGTATGAAAGAACTTATTTTAACAATGAAGTTATAACAATTTTTAGCAAATTAGTAACACAATTATGTTTACATTGTGCGCTGGTTATTTTTTTAAATTGTGATTTACACTACTATCTTCCAAAAGCAAAACAAACGAGCAAACAGAGAAATCAGATTGAATTTTGAAAAAGACCAGGTTTTTGATTGTTAAACTGTTCGGGCGGGGTTATTTTAACTCCTAGAAAAGTTTGATTGTTTAAGTGCGATCAAAATTTTCACATGTAAATAAATACATTATTTTTCCCAAAACTCACCAACTGTGATGAAAACAAAAAATATGATTAAAACGTAAAACAGTTCAGACATTTTCAAAGTCAACATTTAAATTTTCAATCTTTACACCTGCCAGGGCGGACGGATGCGGTAGCTTTGGAATACACCTGCGCATTTACACACTTCCCTATTTATCTTCATCGTGATTGGTCAATATTGTTAAAAATAAAGATTGGTAAATAATTATTTAAAAATAAGTAAACTATAAAAATACCCAAATATAAATTTGGAATTTAAACCATAATCAGGAAATATAATATATATTGAAGTGGATAAATCTTAATTAAGTCAAAAAAATAAAAGACTTTACAGTGGAGGGGAAGGTATGAGGATACTGTGGAGGACGGCACCCATAAAACAAACACCCTCTATCCTCCCCGTACGGGTTTATTAGTAAAGGTTGCTTACTGAGCCAATTATCAGCTTATATTCGATAAAGATATAATTTTGACATCGCAAACTTTGTTTACTCTTCGGTTTATTTAAATATCCCACTTATTTGTGTTTCAAGAATCGTAAAAACTTTTTTTTTTTTTTTCATTGTTAAAATTCATTGTTTTGTACTATTAGCGATGCGCGCTGTTCGAGGTCACGTACTGCTCAAATGTATTCCACGTTGAGGAAAAAAAAAAACCCCCGCCACATAATTAGCAAAAATTTCTAACGTGCATCTACTGTTGCAAATTCAATTTTATTAATCAATTTTTGAACTGTAATTTATATTTTAAGCACGTGCTCTACTTAAAATATAAATTACAGTTCAAAAATTGATTAACAAAATTGAATTTGCAACAGTAGATGCACGTTAGAACATCTACGAAAATAACTAAAACATTCAGATAAATTCTTGATTAAAATTACAATTTTAGCAAATAAAGATGAGTTTAACGACCATAAATTGAAACATAAAAACCAGATTTTGACTGATGAGTCCTAATAAGGACGAAACAGCTGTCCCAGATTCCCGTTGACAGTAGTTCAAGGCATGAATGAAATACGCAATCTCATTATTTCGTTTTTCATTAAACAAATAAACTTCAGCAAGTAGGAAAGCAGTCGATCATAAAATGATGCAAATTTAGAAGCAATATGTGATCCACATTTTTGTACTGTTGCGTATATTTTTCTCTTCACCAGCATGACAACGCATCATTATCCGTCAACTTTGTCCAAAAGACACTAGTCTTATTGTTATAGCGGAGCAGTATATATTGCTATGTTGTCGATTTTTCAAATTTATTTTTCGAGAATTTTCCTCTCCGGGAAAAGAATTAACTTGGTTTTTTTTTTGTTTTTTTTCAATTAACTGAATTAATGTTTTGATATTCCAACCAATTCTGTAATTTCAAGATAATAATTAAGCTATTTAAAGTTTAATCTGCATAAAAATATTTAAAAGTTACGTAAGATTAATATATATAGTCTAATATTAAAATTTAAAACAAGTCTTTATTGGTCTTCATTATAAAAGCACAAATAAAAATCAGATAATTGAAACATTTCGAAAAACACTCCTAAGGATGAATATGAAAAGTTCCAAGTTTCGACTCGAGAAAATTAATCTTATAATTGAAAGTGAAACCTTAATGGCGAAATTGTAATAGCAACTGCCTTTTGTTAATGCGCTTTTCTTCTGTTCGATGCAGTGCTTCCATCTGGTGTTTTTTGAAGATGTTTGTGTTTTTTTTTTCCGTTGGTTGATGTTTTTCTTATGCATTGAGATCCTGAGACCTGACAGACGGCCTTTGATTTGGTGATCACCTTTTCTTTTATCTCGATTTCTCTTGTGAGATTCACGTTAATTGTTCGTATTATCGCCTTGCATAATGTTGAGCATAAAAAAAGTGTAATAGTTGTTATTGCACTCCGTAATAAGTACAAAAGTTGCTTCGAAACGCGTTCTACAAAAAAATGTGTTAAGCCTATTTTTAACATTGACTTACAACTGCGATTTTGTTATTTGTTTTTTGCTTTTATGACTTAGGAATTCCTTCAAAATTCAGAAGTTCGCATGCATTGAAACAAGCAAAAGTTCCCGGGACAGTGTAAAGCTTTTTTGCCCAGAAGAACCCGCTTATATGCTGATACAAGAGGTAAAGATACATATTTGCTATTACAATCTGAGGATATTTTTAGTTTATTTTTTTTTTAAATTTGTGTTATTTATGATTGAAAATTGGCATTGCATATGATTTTGTTATTTTATATTCTTTGTTTTCAGAACTGTAAAAGTATTTTCCGAAGTGAATTTTGAAGTTTATTTTCATAATTAGTAATTAGCATCCACGTCTAATTATCATATTATTGCATATCACCTGTGATCGACATGTGTGTCATAACTTTCGAAAATTATTTATTCTCTTTCGTTGTCATTATTTGCATTTTGACGTCTTGTTTATTTAATGTGCTATTTTAGATTCACCTGTTATAGTTATTCGAGACCAGAGGGAGGTAGGTATGATGTTGGGGAGGAGGGGTTCCGAACGAATGTTTTGTTTGTACTGCCTGCCCATGGTTGGACATCATTACTGAAAGCATAAGTTTTTATTTACTTTTTCTGAATCTGCGAAGTTAAAATGAATTAATAGGTTCACGGAATTTGGGACTAATTAAGCATGGAGATGGTAAATAAATCATTTAAAAATAAATAAATGTTAAATTAAATGAAATCAAATATAGGAACATTAAAGTCTGTACTGGGAGATGAAAGAAGATTCTACAGATACTTTTCTTTACTTAAATATTTTAATAGTAGAGGTGAGTGAGTCGAGCAATTGTTATATTGAGACTTTTATCACAGAGAGAGTACTCCTGCTGTCTACGAAATATAAGCTTGGGTGAACCTGAAACTTCATTGGAATAGAATTCCACATGAAAAGAGTGAATCATGAAAGTGCCAGAGACTTTTCAACAAGTACCTGATTGTTTCAAATATTAAAATTTCTTAATTTGACATTAATTTTAGAATCAGTTCACTGTTAAATCGTAGTTTTCATAGTATATAGCTGTTGGCAATAGTTTAGAAATCTGAGGTTTCTCGTTTTTACATCAGATCTTTATAAATTAAGATAAATTGTTGTGATAATTTAGTGATCTGTTCATCTGATTTAAATTTTAGTAACATCTTCCTTGGAGTCTGTAATTTTGCTCTGTAGATTCATATCTAGTCAAATATGTTGCTAAGAAGAAAAGTTAAAGAAAGACAGTGAAAAACATCAAATAGCCAGTTTTGAGTCTAATAATTAAGGAATAAATGTGAACCAAATTATAAAAATCTTGGTTTCTGGTTAACGTAATTAATAAATAAAAGTCAAATAATGTGCAGTATGTAACAAGAAATTATGAAAAATGCAAATACTAAGGTAAACTAATAATGTTAAATTGTTAAAACTGTAAACTTTCTATTATTGTGTATGTGTGAAATATATATCTTTCTTTTATGAATGTAGTTAAAATTAGATAAGTCTTCTTAGTTAATTATTCGTAATTGAAGAAATTTGGTGAATAAATAAATATCATAAGCTTCTAATGTTACAGTTGTAATGTTTGTAAAGATTGTTGTATATATATATATATATATATATATATATATATATATATATATATATTCTATAGATGTCGAGCTAGATGGAAACTCTTAGTTTATTATCTGAAAATTGAAGAAGTTTCCTTTCTGAAGAACCTTGAGTAATTCTAGATTAAATTTAAAATTTCATTCCTGTTGTGGAATGAAGGATATTAAAATGATTCTAATACATAAGATTATAAAGATATTTTATGTATACTAAATTCTTCTACACAAGCATTTTAATTTTTTTTAGGTTATATTGAAGATTTGTTGCAATGTAGACAGTATTTAATTTTTTGATAATGAAACATGGCATTAGATATATAAAATTGTTGCTCTTCTTGTAATTTAATTCTTGAAATTGGTATCTTCAATTGACTGTAGAAAAGCAAGTTTAATTGCATTTGCATTGAATGTTTTTTTTTTAACACTTTTGTTTTCTATTGTTACTTTTTAATAATATCTTTTGTTGAGAAGAGGTAACCAAATCTAGCTGTTTCTCATTTATTGGGATTCGTAATGCTGAACACTTTTCATCTTTTAATCACTCTAGTTGCAGTTGATTTAATTTTTAAGAGAGATTAGATTAGTATGTTAAACATTATGAATTGTTAAATTCTCAACTCAAATGAATAGCTGTTATTCTGAGGAATAAGAGGAAAGAATACAAATAAAAATAGCTTATATGTTTTAATTCCATATAACAAAATAAAGAGGAATCTGAAAACAAAATCAGATTGTTCATATTATTCAATACTACCCTCCCCACCCCCACCCAAAAAAAAAAGAAATTCCATGCTATTGTTCTTAATAAGCTTTGGAATGCCAGTATTGGAATTTTATCAAGATGATAATAATAAAATACTTTTATAAAACATGTATTTATTTAATAATATCAAAATTGCTAAGGATTTTCCTGCTGAAATACTAAAATACAAGTCCAAATTATTTAAAGAAACTGTGTTCAAATTCCCCCCCCCCCCCCCCCCCCCCCCC
>JAFIDM010009631.1:178051586-178086745 GCA_023159025.1 Thereuonema tuberculata
CCCAATTTAAAAAGACAACAAAGCCCTTAAATTGCAAAATTCTTTCTTTTCTATTATTACTGATATGGTTTTCCTTTGATTATCTAAGAAAAAAAACAAACACACACACAAAAAGGAAGCATGTAGGAAATACAAGCACATATGTTAATATATTCAACTGTGTATTGTGGTAATGGATTTTTGATAGCTTTCTTCTGTATTATCCACCACACTTATATCTGATCTTAGCCGTTGTCTTCACTGCATGCAAATAACTGCCGAGATGTGTCCCAACATGTCACCACCAAGTTTTATTAGGATGTTGTGAAGGTATGAGAAGCATGCCTAACACTGTTGCTTCTTCAAACACTGTATTCATATGACTGCTTATGTGAGGAATCTTAGAGATGTTTGGCTGTGGTAATTGATTGTTACCAAACTCTTGATGGCTACAATTCATGTTGTATGCAACTCCACAATTACTCTTGTAATACTTCATTCTTCACAAATGTCAAACCAATGATCATCAAACCATAAAGAGAAAAGATATTCATTTCTGAAGATTAAACAGGGCCATTCTGTATTCCAGTTTCTTTTGAGCTCCAGATACTGACAATGATGGTCATTATTTAGTAGCAGTCAGCACAGATATGAAGTGTTGTCTCTTTGTCACTCTTTCAAGATAGTTTCTCTTATGATTGGACAACTATAGCAACACATGTCACTCTCCTAATGGTAGATAGAATAGTTATGGGAGTAGTATAAACTTGTTGACGGATCAACTTGTTTGATTGCCTTCATACTCCAGTTCCAGGCCAACAAAAGGTCATACCTTGTCTTAACAAACTAATGCCAGCATCAGTGTACAATTATGTTGTCAAGACCCAAAATGCAATCATTTGACAATTGCTTGAATCTGGAAGCTTCTCAAAGAGAACCTAATCAGTTATAATGTTTTTTGGGTCCATCCATTATTGCTTATCTCAACAAATGATGAAATAACTTATGTGGCCCTACACTTCAGTCATTTGCATATACAATCTTCTGATGTGCATGTACTTCCAATTGTTCTTTCCATGGTATTGCAATTTCACTCATACTGAATGCCTATTTGGTCTGCCCTAGCTTTGTGTTTCCAGTTGATTTTTCCATACTTCCTGAAGACTTACAATGATGAATTTATGACTTTAGAAATTTTAAAAATCTGATCTAAAAAGTGCCCTACTCAATCAATAAAAAAAACAAAAACTTATTCCTTAAGTATCCACATATATGGAAAAACAAATGTTCTTATTGTTTTTTTTTTTTTAAATATAGAAAGAAAGGTAACACTGTGTAAGCACATTCATGATCTAATGAAAATTATAAATTTAACTATTTTCTTTGGTAATTGTTGTCCGTCTTCTACTCAGTTTTGGTATGATCTTAGTTTTATCTTGTCAGTGGTTGAACTAGTGATTATACACTTCGCTAATTGCTTTTAAAAAAGGAAATCTCTAACATGGATCATAGTTAATCCATGTCGTTTATATTTCTTTAAGGGATAACAGCATCATATTAATATAAAAGACAAATGGGTGAAAGTTATTAAAATTAACCATAAAGTTAAAACCATTAATAAAAATTTAATTGAGTTGTGCCAAAATTTTTATAATGTAAATATCTTTAGATCAGAAATTGGCCAAACAGAAATTTTACTCCTGAGGGGTGGAAACGGATGGGATGCATTGGGAATGATACATGTTTTTCCAGTTGATTTTTCCATACTTCCTGAAGACCTACAAAGCTGAATTTATGACTTTAGGAATTTTAAAATATAATCTAATCAATCAATAAAAAATAAAAACTTATCTACATATATGGAAAAACAAAAAAATATTTTTTTATTGATGCTTTTTAAATTTGCCCAAAATATACTCGGAAACTGAAAAATATTGAAATATGCATTTACAAATAAAAACTTTATTATTTGAATCAGAATAATCTGAGAAGTATTTGTATCTACTTAAAAATTGGAACTATGCCATGAAAATCTGAGCCCTACTGATCAGGAATGTATGTCAAGATAATTTATTGTTATTTCCAGATGATCTAGAAAGCTGAAATTTAGAAATTTTAGAGAGAAATCACTGAATTGGCAACTGGATCAGAAATTTTACTCCTAACAAAAGGTGTGGAAAAGGATGGGAGGTATTGGAACAGTACTGGTTTTTCCAGTTAATTTTCCATACTTCCTGAAGACCTATAAAGCTGAAATCTGGTGACCATTTAGCTGATGCAAAAAACGGGCAACCAGGAACTCCACTCCAAAGGGTTAGAAAAGGCAGAAAGTTGAGAAATTCAAAATAGGGCCTTTAAAGTTCTAAATTTGATTTTTAATTTCAGTACTATTTTAATGAAAAGCGTAATATGGGAGTTTTCAAGGTCACAAATTAGGTTTTGGGGATTGTTTTAAAAATAATGATTCTAATATAGTTGCTTGTAACTAAGATTTTTTAAAATTTTTATCCCCTTGCCCCCCCCCCCTCCCCTCTTTTTTTTAACAATTTTTTTCATTAACAAAAAATCTACAGAAATTGTTCTGACTTGCCATTACATGAACAATTTAGTGAAACTTTTTGTTAGCAGTAATTCCGAAACTCTCCCATACTTGGACAGGGTATTAATATATTAATGTATTAAAAAATCATAGAATTTAGATTTTAACCTGGTGGCTGCTACTATTCTCAGCGTATCTTTAACCACTTCAGCTAGTATCGTTGACTAAATAATTAAATTATATGCTGAACTTTGTCCTGCAACAGTGACTTATCCCATGGCACTATAAACAAAATTATGTAAAGGTGGGATTGTAGTTGCTTGAAATGGGCGGCGCTGGCTGCAATTACAGCTCCCTCCACCCCAAACTGGCCTTGGGTTTCCAATAGGGGCTGTAGTTTTATGAAGAGCATTAAAGCCACCGTCCTCACAACACTGAATGAAGTCCCGCCCTAGGATTCCGGGAGGGGCCAGTCTTGGCCAATTGCAGGGTCTGGTTTCTGTAGCTTTCTATAACCAATGTATTGAAATAAATCGTGTTTTGAAAAAAAAAATTTGAAAACAAAAAATAAAAAAAATAAAATAAATACAAGTTGACACTTATTACAGAAATTTATAAAAATAATGGAATTAAATTAAAATATACTGTTCTATTTCGAAAGCCAGAACCACCACTGGCAGACGATTTTACTCCGCAGAGGGGTGATATGCTGAGATGGGCACTTTCCTAAGAAATGCTTTTGGACATTTTCGCTTTTAAGAAAAAAATAACGGAGGAGCATTTTTGCAATAGTATTTATTCTTTCCCGAAAAGCACTAACAGAATGCAGCTACCTAGTAAACTAACACTGATAAAAAGTAAACATCCCCTCTATATTTCTCCTCACCCCTATTTTGATGAAATCGAAGGAGACCTTACGCATGTGCAAAAGTGCTGAAGGTTCTTGTAAACGAAAACGAACAGTACATACTCATTATTGACATAAATAATGTATTATGATTGTATTTTTTTAAAACTTATTATTTGAAAAATATGTTTAACTTTAAGTTGATATTCATGACAATTTAATTAGATGAATTTATGTTTGAGAAATGGATTTTTTTTTTTACTTATAATGAAATATCACAATAAAACTTTTTTTAACTTATTACAAGTAACCTGAAAAATTGAATCATACTGGAATATTAAAAGAAAATATAAATAATTAAAAAGAACTGATAATAAAGATTCGAAAATAATTTCATAGTAGTTTTGATACAATATATTTTAAAATATCTGTTTTTAAGGTGTGTCTAAATTTAATAAATTTCATTTGAAATAATGTTTTAATGTAATGTTTTCAATTAAAGTTAAATTCTCTTCCTATGAAATTTTATGAATAACATTTATATTTGGAAGTTACATAAAGAAAGCCACATTTTGGACACATCCAAATATAAAAAAAAGCATAATTTCTATTGCATCTGATTTTTTATATTTGGAGGTGTCAGAACTTCTCTTCTGGGGTTATTGGGTTTTTATTGGTATTTGTTGCTGTGGTACTAATAAATCCCTTAATTCCACTCAGTACAAGCTAAAATTGGCATCTATTTAACCAAAACAAATGCATGAAATTTTACTTCATCATCTAAAAAATGCCATGAAATTAAATTATTAAAATGCCCTTCTGTACTTCTAAAAATGAAGTTTCTTTTCTTTCTTTTGGGCTGATCATACAGTAAGCCAATTATGGTTTCTCTTTCTGATTGTTCTCTAAAGAAAAATATTTCTGCCAGTAAAGGAATCCATTGAGACTGAAAAGCTCGGGAAATAAGCATGTCACACTCTTTGCCTTGGGCTGAAGTGACTTCAAAACTACATCCACAAAGGCAGTTCCTCTCCCCATATTTCTGTAGCCTGGAGGTAGACTGCAAGCTCATCTCTCCATCTGACTCATGCAGCTCCTACGGAATCCTAGCTTAAGCCAGAATGAAAATTCTCAAACTTCAACTCCTTCTGATGACTTGATCACATCCATTGATACCTGTTAAGGGGATTAATTAACAACTTTGTTAGAATAATAGATAGAAGAGGGTGTCAGTGTCAGACTTTAATTTTTGTGGGTTAGCATTACAAGCCTGACAGGTCTGCTTGTAGTTTTCTTCAAATTAAAGTGCTTTATTGGTTCTTAGATGTCCAGTTTTAAATTTAATGTTTTTCCAGTATCTTTCTTAAATTTCCTAATATTCAGTTCTCCAACTTTTAATGTCATATTTGTTCATCCAGCTGCAAATTGTACATTGCCTTCTTCGCAATCAAAATAAAATTATTCTCATTTGGACTGTAAAATCTTTCAATGAAATTGACAGTCAAAATTTGTTAATCAAAATTTTGGCAATTTTTTATTTTAATGATAAAAAATACCAACATTTTTCCTACCATCATTGAACTTTCTGCTGCCATTGACAAGTTTTCTGATAATTTTATGAAACACATTGATTGGTGGAGATCAGCTGAGGACATGTGTCGTTATAATCTTGTCTTTTAGGCTTCTGATAGAAAGCCTACTAATCCCGGTTTGTCCGTCTGTCTGTGGACGAGTATCCCACAATGCAATGCACAACAATCACATTTATAATATTAAGGAAATTAAAGGAATAATGCAACATAAATGACTTATCAGAAGCCGTTGCGAAGCACTGTGATTGGTTTACTAATCGCTATCCCTACCTTGTTTCTTCTTATTTTAAAAATTTTTTTTATCACTTTTTATGTTTATAATAATTTCATTCACATTGCTGAAATTCTTTATTTTCAGTAATATAAGATTCAGTGTAGTTATGCAGATGTTATATATATATTCTAAATATTTATTATTATTATTAATTTTTTATTAAAACTATTATATAAGATAAAACAATAATTAAAACAAATTAATTTAAATGGAAATTTTCATTTTGCAGTTCTCCCAACAGATTACATTTTAGAGTGGTGTAGATGAGAGTATGATTTTTATTGGCAGAGTAATTAAAAGAAATAATATGCATCTAAATTCATTTGTAATAGTCTAATATTTGAATTTACATATGGTTTGATTTTTGGTGTTTGTAGACCCATTTTACAAGTCACTTTACAGATTGAACCAAAATTCAAAGAGTAATATGCTAATCAACTTTCAGATTTCACATTTGAAGTGTGTTTTCTATTATTGTCTAAATTTAATTAGATTTTGATTATAGTAAACTTGTCTCATGAGATACGTTTAAATATGGGCCAAAATATCTATGTCTTTTGATACTTTAAAGAATGACATATTTAACTACATCAAACTTGATATTTATTATTGCATACTCCTGGTTAAATTTTGAAATTTGTAGCCACTTTTAAGGACCATTTAACGATATGGTTCAAAACATTTTGCCCTTGATTAATTAAAAAAATAATCAACATCACATTTACGAATTTAGTAATATTGTATAGTCATATTTTTAAGCCCTTTTATGTAACGATTGAAACATTGTATCTTTTAACTGAAAAAGAAATTGATGGATCTGTATCAAACTTCATATTTAGTAGCTTAATCTAACTTTGAAGTTGTTTTGGTTTGTAGTGTTTGTGAATACATTTGATGGGTCGGTTTATAATATTGATAAAAAAACTGAGCCCTTCCTGAACCCTGAACTGGGCACATGTATAACAGAAATCATCCTCTAATGGCAATTGTTTTTTGTATATATTTTTATTAATACTTTGTTCTTATTACCGAATTGTGTATGGATTGGTTGAAAGAAAAATAAGTTCCTTCCAATATTAAAAATGATGTGATAATGAAGGACTATCTTAGCAGATGATTCATAATCTCAGATGAAGTGCCATTAAATATTTCCACATAAAAGTTCTGAATCTATTCAGGATCTGCAACTTTCCCATTGTGAAGATAATAATCAGTGTTAGTATATGTGATTTACTAATTAAACTATTGTACTGGGTTCTTTTATCTAATTGGTAGACTTTGCTGTGTATCTCGACAAAATATATTCTTACAGTAATGAAAATGCTTTCCATGATAAATCAGTGAAGAAGTAATGATTAAAGATTTAATAAGCCAAAATAGAAACAACTTTTTAAGTATGAACCAGTGGTTGATATTATATCAGAAGTTTTATAAGAGATAGCAATAGAATTATTTTTCAAAAAATGAATAATTTGTAGTATTCTTCAATTCTGGAGAGAATCCAAGTTGTATCGCAGAGCAAAAATTAATTAATTTTAATGCTGCTTTGACTTCAAAAGGAATATTAAAAAAATAAATAAGCCTAACTCATAAAGTATCTATTTCAAATTCATAATATTTATTATTATTTTTTTTTACAAACGTTAGGCGTTACTTTTAAAAATATACCTGAAAAATTAATTTCAGCAATGAATTTATTTAAGTCAAAGTTGCGAAGATTTAAGCCTATTATTATTTATAAGCACAATATTTAAGAAGTTTTTATCTTTGAACTACAAGACTCATATATCGAAATTGGTATTTTTTTCCTTGCGGTCAAAATGACATCCTGTGGTCAACAAAGTAACTCAAGTCGCTTTTTGACAGATCAGAGATATTAAACCTTAAAAATTGATGAAAGTTTTACAGCAAAGGATTGACGGAAACTTTGGATGGAGGGGACTGTAATTTTACATGCAGATGACTTTGCCCCTTAGAATGCTGAGAATTGGAGAAAGGTAAATATGTTATGTCCTTTTCTATAATCAGAATTAATATCAATAATTAAAAAAAAAAAAAAATAATGAATAGTATTTTTTATCTTGTCATTTAAAAATAAATATTCCTTTTGGATTTATTAGATAACCATAATAAAGAAATAAGGCTTAATAATAAGAAAATGATAAAAATTATTATTTTACATTGACAGTTTTTCAGTGATGATTGAGATGTCTTGCAGTTTATTCCATCCGTAAGGTGCTGATGCCTTTATAATTGAATCTTTGATGAGAATTCTTTCCATCTTTAAGAAAGATAAAATCATTGTTTGTATTTGAATGAACACAAATGCTCTTATGAATTAAGAGTAAAACAGCCATATAAGCTTATTACCAGGGTAATTCATGATCCAGCATGATCCTTCTAATTAGTAGTGGCTTTTGCCCATTGAGGGTGGGTATGTTATCTGAAAACATTAGAAAAAGCTTTTTAAATTTGAGAATATTTCTTTCTTTCTTTTTTTATATATAGTGTTAATTCATATTTATTATCCATCTCTAAACCTCAAACTAGAGCTGGCAGCTTATATTTAGATTCATATATTTAGCCATACATGCTGCATATTTAATTTGTAGTTGTTACATGCTATTCTTATGTCTCAATTCCTTTGATTTATAGATAAAACTTAGTTTAGTTTTGAATAATACACACACTTCAATCTCTCTGTGAATTAAAAAAAATATATTGTCAAATCAAGTCAGAAACATGAGTTGATTTACTATTGAAGACATTGGCTGTTTTGTTCAGATTTAATATTGAAGACAAATTTTATTCATTTTATTGATAGTTGTTGAAGATATTGTATCATTCTTTCATTAAACAACATTCTTAAGAATCTGATAACTTTATAAACTGTAAAATGTAAAAAAAAAAAATCCTGGAAAAGGCCATTATTTGCAAAACATCCTCTAAAAGATGTTTGAAAAACAAATTGTGACTGTTTGTGAAGAAATCATTAAGTTGTTTATTTATGTTGAAGGCTTTATATAATATTTGAAGTTTCAAAATTTTCTGTTTTTCTTGATGAGGTGGTTTTTCCTTTTTTTTTTTTTTTAATCATGTTTAATTAGTATTGTACTAAGCTTGACTTTTGAGCTTCTGTTATTATATTTAGTAATTGTAGGTTTTCTTCATTTCCAGATTCGTCATAATGTAAAGAATTATATAAAACAAAAGGCGGCTGCTGCCATATGAGATAGAAGCGAGTCTCAGAACAGCTAAAAAAAAAAAAAACTTTTTTAGAGATCGACTTATTTCAAGGAACTTTGAAGGATTATGGAAAATGCAAGTTGTGCAAAATCATTGAAGTAATGATGTTATTTAATTATACTGTCATAAATTATTTTCTGATTTGAATTGATATATTAATTTATCCTTCTCCTCTAAACTTTAAAAATTGATTTATTACTAATTTTATAATAAAACAGGTAACTAGTTAAAATAAATGAAGACATTTCTGGCACATCTTTTATGAATCATCAATAAATGTGAGTATTGAACTGAAGAGGATTGGCAGAGTTCAGTTTCTATCTCTTAACAGGTGCATATTCAACCTTTTATCTATTTAATGACTGAAATATCTATATTAAAATGTAATAATTGATTAACAGAACCTACTTTAAAAATTGATGGCACATTTATTTTTTTCTTTTCTTAGGTGATTGTAAGGATAAAAAGTGACAAAATAAAATTTCTGATACTCTGAAAGTGGCTGAAGATTTACAATAGAAAAAGGCAGTTGCAGTGGAAAGCATCACAAAATTCCGAGCATCAATGAAAAATTTCAACTTCAGTTGATAAAATTGCAGCATCTGTTGCTGATCTGTTAGACTACTTTAAAAATTAATAATTTGGATTCTTGTTATGTGGATTAATATAATTTCAATTTGTGAACTTTCTTTTTTTTTTTTTTTTTTGTTTAATGAACATAAGCATTTGTTGGCCTCCTATTTTTTCTGTAAAGTTAATCATTTCTTGCATGAACAATCCAATACATTGAATACTATTTTTGATATCTGGTGCTATTAAAAAAAAAGAAGAAGAAGAAGAAGAGAATTATAGTTGTCTTGTCTTTTAAAAATTTCTGTAGGGTAAAATGTAAAAAAATAATTGTTTAAAACAAACAGAAATCCTGCAGCTTTTTTTTTTTTTTTTAAATTGTTTGTTTATTTATCATGATAATAAAGAATTGTATAATGGTGGTGTTTGTCACTATGCTCCTTAATCTGTGTGTGCTGTTTGTACCAAAATCAGTAGGGAAATCCCATTGTGTTATATCCAAAATTCATCTTTTTTGTTTTTGGTAAAGAAATAATTTTGGAATTAGCATTAATTTTGACACTTTAAGGCAGTGTCATGTGTGTCCACTGTTGGCTTCTTGAACAGCATGCAATCTTTTAGGATAGGAACGTAATAAATGTTTAAAAGATTCCACTACAATTTATGAAAAATGAGTGTGAGGTATCCGGTTGTTGTCATGTTCCTTAATCATCAGAGGCTCAATTTCATCCTTGAAAACAGTCCAAAGTGTTCAGCAATATTAAATGTCGCTTCAGCTTCCACTGTCTCGTGGAATGCATTAGCTCGAATTCGATACATGAATTGTTGATCCTCGCTTCATTCAATAGTTGTTTTTTTTGCCAGGGTTTAGATATTACAAAAAACAACGAAAATATTATATTATTCCAAAATAATTTTAGATTTGATATATATCCAAACTTTTTTTTCTGCAGACTCCTGGGCAAAGGTTATGGGCAGCTGCCCTGTAGTTGTTTGACTCTTTTATCAGCTTATCTGTAGATCCAACAATTTAGCCTATTTAATTTAGCCTATTAGTTATGTACTGCCTGTTTAACCAACTTCATATGAAGGATTCTTGGATCTGAAGTAGCCTTTACATAAGATCCAAAGGATTTCCAAATCCTTGCTTGCATTACTAATATTTCAACATATAACGGTCTGCTAGATATTTTTGCATTTATCTTCAGTTCCAGATAGTTTGTTCGAAGAAGCTCCTGTTTTTTACATCTACAATACCAAAGGTGTCTACCTCAGAATCAGTTATCATTCATTGCCTTGAGCAACTTTGAATGACCAGGTTGAGATAAAGTAGGATTTTATTTTTTGTTTGTATCCAAACTAAAATCACTTTAAATACATAAGGTTTTCTATATTATATCATCTCTGTTTTCAGCCACCAGCCTTCAACTTCAGTGTTTCCATTGGACTTAATTTTGTGGATTCATAGATGAATGAATTTATTCTCTAATGCTTAATCAAATTATCCATTTCCACCTCCACCTCCTTTGAGATCTATCCTGTCTAGTTTCTACTGTCTACAGCCATTTTTAGAATGATTCAGGTGAATATCATTATGAGAGTTCATCCATCTCCTGGATTTTTCTATTATGTTTACAACATCTCCTGAATCATTAGCCATTCTTTGACAATACTCCATTGCTCAGCTTATCTTCAGCAATTAATGTTTCCATTTTTTTTTTTTTCCCAGATTTGCTTCTACTAAAATAATTGCCACTGGAATAAGTGGAGCTAAAATTTTGGTATGGGTGAGAGGATAGCTAATATAAAACTTTTTTTTTTCTGAAGCTCCAACCAAAACATAAAAAAAAAAAAAAAATACACCAGCTGAAGAAATCTTAAAATTTCATTCAAGCTGGAGCTCCCAGTATCATCCTATCACAAAACAAAATACAAAACATTCCTAACATCTAACCTATCTGAGGGAGAAATATAAGCTAGCAGTTTCTGTTACAAAGTCTCTTATCATCTGAGAAAATTTCATCTCTAGACGAATTTATCTTTGTTGAAATATGTTGCTAACTACAAGAATTCCCATCTGTGCCATATCTTATAAAAACTGAACTTTGTATGATATTTTTATTCCTCTATTTTATTAGACTATTTTTTTTTTATCTGGATGTTAAAGAATGTAAATTGTGATTTTAAGGCATTTATTGTCTTTATAAAGATTCAGATGAGGAAGTTTGAAAGTTAATGATACTTTAATATTAATGGTTGGTTTTTAATTTTATGAATGTTACTTTTATTTTAACGAATACTAGCAAACCTTTGATCACGTGATCTTGGATTCTGAGATAATTTTCTCACCCCTCATGACCGTGATCGTTTTTTCACAATCTGTACACTGCGAAATCAATGGATTGGTCTTACCGAGAATGATGATCTTGCCTGCTGCCATGGCCTCCATGCTCCCCTGACTTAACCCCTTGTGACTTTTTTTATTGGGGTATGCGAAAGATAGTCTTTGTGCCACCATTACCAGCTGATCTGCCAGAACTGAAGACTCGCATATGCAATGCTTTTGCAGAATTGACAGGGACATGCTACATCGAGTGTGGGATAAAACTTGATTACAGAGTTGATGTGTACAGAGTCACTAGTGGTGCACAGATTGAGTATCTTTAAAATGGAACGAAAACTTGAACTCTCCGTCTCTATACAATTTTTTTTGATATGTTAAATAATACACCCACAGTACAATCATGAAACCACTCCAATCATTTTGTAGACACCTGTATAACTAACATTTGCCATCTTATTTGTATTTGTGTCTTAGGGTTTCAGAGAAGATAGGCCCAGAAAATATCAACTTTTCTTTTAGTAATATAGATTATTGTAAATTTGATTTTAATAAGCATCTCATCACCTGACTACAAACTATGCTGTGTCCACCTATTTATTGCAATATTGAACTTAACACTAGAATTAATATATATATAGGTTCTCAAAATCATGTGTGTTAATTAAAAAATTCTTATAAGAGAAGTTTTGTTTATAACTAGACCTTTGTCTGCATCCGTTACTCTCAGGATTGCTTTCCTGTAAATCAGTTTAAAATGTTATTATTCACTCATTAATGGTGTTAGATATGGGGAAGAGAAAGAATAATCAGATAGTTAAAATTGTTGTTATTGGAAACTGGTGTTATTTCAGTTGAATGCTCATGCAAAATTGCATTGTAATTATTATTAAGGAATCATAACAGATTTTACTGATGTTAGATGTTGAACATGTTTAAAGAGAGAAGTGAAGTAAAAAATAGATAAATCCAGAGCATATTTCCAAAATCTTTGTAATTGATATTTTTATTTATTTGGAGTTAGTTGAGAAAACATATTTTGCCTTGGTTTCTAATCTTGAGTTATTTTCAAAGGAATGTTTGAGGCTTAAGAAATGAATACTGTTCATAATATCGCAAAGAATTATAATTTTTAAACTGCTATGAATGTTTGAGTAAAATAAATTACCACAGATATTTTTCACTGGTGTATAGCAGAAAGTAATACTTTGAAATCCATTCTTAATTCTACTGCTACTTAGACCCTCATAGAAAAAAGATACAATTAAATTAATAGAATATATTTTTTATTGCTTGTGCAGTAAGAGGATGAGTTTCAAATAACTTGAATACATGATTAGAGCAATACGAAAGTGAGCATCTTTCATAGAGTTTATAAAAAATAAAAACCATTGTCAGTCAAAGAATTCACTACTCACATTAGTTTGACTTACCAGTATTTTAAATAATGGTCATATTATTCTTAAATTAAAATTATATTTTGATAAGTAAAAGTTTTAAAGTGCAAGAATTTTTCTAATTGATAAACTACCATAGGACAAGCACATGATTAAAATAAATTTAATAAACATTAAAATTACACACTATCAATTTCTGCAAGGTTTCTATCAATTTCTTTTTCACATGTATAAAATATTAGAAAACCTCTGGCTTTATAAGAAACTGACATTTATATAATTATATGCAAATGAAATACAAGGTGTTGCAAGACATCAAAGGGCCAATCAGCATTCGAATTGCAGAAACGTCATAGGATTACCTTATCTCCATGTAGTCATGTCATCCCGAATATCAGCAAAATAAGGAATGATGGAGCACACTTATTGGTTCTAGTTGTGTACATATGTTTAAAATGGTTTAAAAAAAAAAAAAAAAAAACAGTTTGACATAATACACATACACACACTGGCCAAAAAGTTATGAACCTTTAAGATAAAACAGTCTATGACTAGAAACGAGAATATATACCAATGCAGAGGTTATATGGTTTTCTGAAGTGTTGCTTATAAATAGCACACTACCTATTTGGTTGTAGTTCTTCATATAAAAATAGGAAAAATGCAAGATCTGTCAGAATGCAATTCCATGGGGCATGCTTTGGACATACTGGAAATGCTGTAAGGCATCAAAGTCCTTTTCCATCAGTGATTATAGAGTTGCATAATATTTTACTTCAAGAATGGCTATGTTTGCACCTAAACAACCTTAGAAATCTCTTAGCAGGTATTTGATAAGACGGTATTAATTATACCGTTGTTAATAAAGGAGTTTTTAATGAAATATAATCCTATTTTATTAATAAAGGTTATAAGTTTTTGGCCATGTAATATATATGCTCTATATCTCTTATATTATCTAGATTTGTAGTTCCACTGTACACTGGTTTCTTTGCTATTGTCTATTACTCAAAGTTAATAGGAAACCATATGTTGATTGCCTTCATTTCCTTAATATTAGTTTTAAAAAATATGCAGAAGAAAAGGTTGAATAAAATAACAATAATGGGATTCTGAGACGTATCAGCACTCATAGCTGAAGTTAGTTCCATCTATACTTCTCCCAAAGCTAACCTGATAATACAGGAACAGTTACCGAATGTATACCATCGCATTGAAAAGTAGTCCGTACATTAAATAATGATACTGTCAAAAATAAATGCCAATTAACAGAAATTATCATTTTAAACATGTCGTAATTTATCAAGGTAAATATTTTAAGGAGATAAAGACAACATTTCAGATATTTATGAGTTTTAAAGTCATTAGTTGATTAACCAATCAAGGAAGCCTCACAGTTGAGTTAAGATGGCGTCTTCAAACGCAATGTTTTTCAACCAAATAAACCAGCAAAACCCGAGACATCCGTCATTATCGTTCTCATGATTGTTATATTTATTATATAGATGAAACATGGATAAACTTTAGCCATACGAAGAGGACGATATGGCACGATAACACTGTGATCTCCAGCTGAAACGCATTTGCGCGAGGGTTAGCGTTCATCGCGACATCGCTTTTTGATCCTTCGATTCGGCTCTTCCTCGGTTAATAATTATCCATGCAGGAAGTTCAGAAGGATTTGACGTTGGAGCGTGTGGTACATTTAAGGCTCAAAAAAAACTTGGGGATTATCCCGCAGAAATAAACGGTGTTTATTATGAGAAATGGTTTCTCGATCAGCTCGGATTGTAGGCCTAATACCGACGCTGAGACCGCTCTGAAAAATTGATTGGGTCTGTTGAAAAACTGCCCTTTTGAGGGCCACCAATTTTTTACAAAAGAGTATTAATTTGCTTTTCTATTTCACATGAATTTATTTTCAGAATAAAGATTATATTTGTTTATAAAAAAATCATAACATGACAATATCTTTTCCATATATTTTACCTATCATTTATTTGTTATAAAATAATAATAAAATTTGAAATACAGGTCTACGTAAAAATAAAAGTCAAATAAGAAAGAATTTCCATTACAATTTTAATAATTGTTTTAAATATTTGTAATAAATTTTCATTACAGAAATTTATATTGAAATTTGATTCTGAGTAAGTTGAAATACAATTTTTTTTAAAAAAAAGTTTTAATTTTTTTGTTTATTTTCGTTTTATAACAAATATTGTCTTGTAACTTAAGGTTTCTTTTAAAATTACAAATAGATTGTTTCTTTAATAAGTTTAATTTCTATCTGTTTTGTTTTTTTTGTTTTTTTTTTTTTGAAATTGCTAAATATACAATAGAATTATATCGCGATAGCTGTAATGAGAATTCGTTTTGTTTACATTGGAAAAAGCGTCATGTGGGTGCGGAGGGATACTTTCAGATGCTAGGTGAGACGACTTGGTGTGATTTGACTCCGTAACTGTTCCTGTATTATCAGGTTAGCTTTGGGAGAAGTATAGTCACATTGAGGCAATCAATAAGTAAAAATAACTATTCAATCTAAATCAGATCAAAACATATTGCCTGGAATCTCATTTAACTTAAAAAATAAAAAAAATAGTTTCATAAGTGCTTTTTTTTCTTATTTATTTTAATGAATGAAGTAATTTGATGGGAGGAATGAATGCTACTCTTTAATAACTTGTATATTAAATATAACATAAACATTGTTCGTAACCTACTTTGTCTATATAATTCTGAAAGGTTACAATCAAAGTGAATGTAATCATTTTTGGTTTAGCTCTAAATGATTAAAAGTAAACCTTAGATTAATGAATGCCATTATTAAGCAATTATTAAAATTTAGAATTACAGTAAGAACATTAGGAGAATTATTATCAAAAGCAAATAACTTTCATACAATTAACAAATTGATTTGAACTTTCATACAAGTTACTGTTGTCATTGCAATAGTATGTTATTATAGAAGACCGTCTTTTAATCTTGTTATAATCCAGTAAGAATTGTTCTAAATTTAAATTGCATTCCGTTTATCAGTGTCACTGTTGATTAACAGTGATTACAGCTGACCGACAATAGCTCAGCGACCATCAGTAAATGTAAAATATTTTGTGAGTATTAGTAATCTCATAGCAAACCTTAGTCAGTAATGTTTTTAATTGATGAATTCACTCTAAAGTTCTTGTTGTAACAAACTGTAATTGATGTAATAGCATCAAATTTAAAAAATAGATTTTAGATATATTTCTACATCTGGACTCATTTTTTTTATTATTATTATTTGAATGGGACTTGGGAGACAGTTGTTTGAGCTTGTTTGCTGTCCTCAACTAGTCACCTACTTCTCACTGATGCAATGCAGAAATACTTAAGTGAATAGTAATTTGGCTGCCCCCTCCCAAAAAAAAAATTGAAGTAAAAGCCATAGAAAAATGTCAAAATCCATAATAATACATTTATTTTAAAAATGTTTAAGTTGCACTGTAAACACTGATGTGCTAAAGAAGGAGTTGGTAGGGGTTAGAAACCCCTCCCTCATTACATCCAAAAATGGAAGAAATACAGATTTTTGTCCTGTTATTTGGTTATTGGTTCATCTGGGAAAGAACCTTTTTTTTTTTTTTTTTTTGCTTTTGATTGAATGATTGCGACTATCATAACCCCTCCCATTCCAAAATCCTGGTACACCTATAATTATTTTTTTTTTTTTATAATTTTTATTAAGAAACTGCATTTCTATACTCTGAGCTTATTTTTGTTGATTTGATTTTGACTGGGGGGGGTCAGCTAAATTTAAGAGTTATTGAATCTCAGCTAAAAAGCAATTCAAATGCAATGGCTAGGTCAACATAACACAAAAGGGAATAACAAAATATATATAAAACTTTTTCTTCTTTTTTCTTTTTTTATTCTGGTATGGTGAAATTTTGTTAGGGTAATTACTATCTAGTTAAACAATTCATTTTAAACTACTATGTAGTGAGAGAAAGAATTTCTGAATTATTTTTATTTAAAAATTCCATAAAACATAGTTTCATGAAGATGCTTTTGTTTTTGCAGGTGACAGAAGTTCGCTGTTTGGATGAAGAATTTTGAAAGATTGAAGAAAAGGAAAATCAAAAAGCAATGACACGAAACTTCAGACACACAAGCTTATTTCGAAGAAATTAACAAGACTTAAATTTCCGAAAGCAAGAAGAAATGTGTAAATTGTAAAAGCAAGAGAAATTAACAAAAGAAGTTAGGTTTTTTTTTATTTTTTTATTTTGTTTCTCCTATTTGCTTTATTTTTTTTGTAAATCTTTGATTTAAGTTTTGTTATTATTTATTTATCATTTTACTTACTCTAAAAGTGTGGTTGTTAAAAAATAGCAGTTTTCTAAGTACAAAACAAGGTTAATTTTAAACTCTGTAGTAATAAAAACAAAAAGGCAAACCCAAAAGTTTTCTGTTGTCTAACTTGAGATTCTAACTTCGTTTCAATTAATGGTCATTATTAGTCTTTCTTTAGACAACAGTATACTTTTCCAATGGACACTGGGTCAAAACCAGTTGTTCATGAAATCTCTCATGAAAGCTTCAACAAAATATTCCAGTTCAAAAATGAATTAGATTTCTCACTACCCAAAAGCATGCAAAATAAATCCCCTCCAGAAACGCCTTCAGTGAAGACACCAGCACCTCCGACTGACCACAACCCCGAAGATGACAAACCGTATGGCTGCCAGATTTGCAACAAGCGATTCTCTATTTTGACGGTGCTGAACAAGCACATTTTGGTGCACACTGGAGAAAAACCACACGCATGTCAATTCTGCAACAAATGCTTTTCGCATTCAGGCAACTTGGCCAGACATCTCCGCATACACACTGGAGAAAAGCCGTTCAACTGCCAGTTTTGCGACAAGTGTTTCTCCAGCTCATCACACCTCCAGGAGCACATCATCATCCATACCGGAGAGAAGCCCTTCGCCTGTCAGATCTGCAACAAGACTTTCTCGACTACAACACACCTGACGCAGCATATCCGTAGCCACACTGGCGAGAAACCATTCCACTGCCAGGTATGCAACAAGAGCTTTTCATCATCGAGCACCTTGACGCAGCACACAAGGATCCACACCGGGGAGAAACCGTTTGTCTGTCTGTTTTGCAAGAAGAGTTTTGCACAGAATAGCAGTTTAAGAAGGCATATGGGAATGCACCATCCACTCTAAGTAAATATACTCCTTCTGAGGGGAAACCATTGTTTCTTAGGTCCTAGATGGTAAAAGGCTAAAACCTTTAGCGGACAAAACTCTCAAAAAGACTTTTAGAAAATTTCATAAGCAGGATTGTAGTAAGTTTTCCTGTTTTGATGATGAAATATTTGAAAGAGATTTGCCATCCTCAGACAAATTTCTGAATAGCTTCAGTTTGATACTTAAGTTTTAGTAAATTTTCATTACTCTTATCATTGTTACTTTTTTTTTATTATTATTATTATTTCATCGTACATCCAAACGAAAATGATTATATAAGACTGTAAAGCTTCGAAAATGATTATTTTTTAAAATATGTATTAGCAGATAGTACAATTTTTATATTTTAAATCAAGCTGTTTTCCATTTTCATTTCTTTTCTTATTACTATTATTTTGTTTTTAAAATTCCTGTTAACAATTAACTTGCCATGATGAAAAGAGATATCTAGAAACTAGTGACTATAAACTATAAAAGTAATATCATATTCTGGTTCCAAAGATCTTGTCTTGTTGATGTTGTAGTTTATTTTATTAAAACTTAAAAGATCTCATTCAAGTAAGCAAAGCTTAAAAAATAAATAACAGAAATATAGAGCAAAAGTTATAAAAGCTTTCTCCTTATTCCATTACGTTATTAATTTCACTTTCTTTCCTCCTCTTTTTAAATTTATTTAGTATCAGTTTTATAAAAGGTAATTTCATATATATATATAGCACTTCATATATGCTATATCTTACTTACCACAGAAAATATATATTTTATTGCAAAATTCCAAGTGATTTTTATTTTCTTTTGGCCAAACTCTGAATAGCATTACTTATTATTTTGTATTATTTCTTTCTTTTCTTTTTTTTAAGTCTTTGAAATTTCAGATGTATTTTGTCACTTTAGTGTGTGTTTGTTTGGTGTGTATTTTTTTTTTTACAACTTTGTTGCATGTGTGACCAAGTGATAACTAGCTTTTTAGCTTACGCTGCAATCTTCAGAAACATAAAAATGTTAGCAGCAATTACATTAATCAGTATTAATTTCATTAGTTAGCCATAGAATAGTAATAATAATAGAATGCTTTCAACCAAGGGAGTGGCAAGGGCATTATCTTTCAGATAAATTTCACTTTTTGTCTACGGTACAATTGTCTTATGTTTTCAGTCTTCTTAGGTTTGAAACTAACTTATGTGTTGATGTGCCTCTCCTCACTCTGTAACTATTACTAATGCTTTCGAAATTGTTGTATTTTTTCTAGAAACTCCTTAATATTTTTGAACTGATACTTGTTGAAATAGTATTTTGATTGAAATATTTTATATTATTGTTAATGACAGGATTCTTTTTTTCTGTCTTTTAACTTTGACTTGAAGATATTGCTAAGACTGGCAGTGAGAGATCTTCAAAATTAATGATATTGAATTATGTTCGCTCATTCTTTATAATATTTTTATCTCTTAATATTCTTTTATAGATTATCACTTAGGTGGGTGAAAAGCTATCCTGTAGCTAATGAGGACAGTTTAGTCATAAGAATAAAATAAATTACAATGAACCTGACAATGATCTAAGAAATATGTAATAATGAAAAGGAAATAAAAACTTTCCTTCAAATAAAAACATTTGTAACTGTAGAAACTATTTAAGCACTTTCACTATAGAAACTAAACAATTGTTTGGTTGGAAATTTAGTTGTAAGTGGCAAGCTGATAGTTTTAACCATATGCATGACTAAATTAAAAATTTTAAAAATAAGCACATATTAATTTTGAGAGAAAACAAATATTTTTTGATGTGAGAAAAATTTGAATTAGAATCAGTCATTCCATGTAAATTCATTCAGAAATTTAGGAACATGTCACCTACCATCACAGATATTCTGGAAACTTGTGGGGTTTAAGATTTCTCCAAACAAATGAAAATTCCCCAAATTTAAAAGCCATTTTGTCAAATTGCTACAAAGATACATTACTGGAAAGAACGTGAGATGAAACAAAGATTCTTATAAGTGCAATCACAACTGAAAAGGTTGTAATTCTAAGTGTTAAGTGGACACACATTTTAAAGTAGAGCATTTTTTTTTTTTTTTTTTTAATATACAGCCAGTTTTTCTACTTTACAAGAAAATATCATTGAATTTCCTCAATATTTTTTGCAACATGTCTAAATTGGGTTAAATTAGATAATATATTTGAGATATTCTATGTCAGGTCACCTGTATCTGAATACATTGAATAATGCAAAGTTTCAGATTTATAAAAGCATTGGTTCCAGGGAAAGAAAAAATAAAAGTTAATTTGTGTTTGTTGTGTAGAAATTGTGAAAACAGGCATTTACATATATTACATCGACAATATTTCGTGGGCCTAATCGGCCCACTTTATCAAGCCTTTTTTGGAAAGAGAGAACCATTTCCCTCCTTCCCAACATTAAAAATAACTAATAACAACCAAGAATCTTTGTCAGTCATTCTAACATAAGCTCTCTCCCGAATGTAGTCGTAGATTTCGTCCGGTGTTCCACTCTCACCATCAATCAGGTATTTTGCAGCCTTCACCACCATCTTGAAGACACAGGCAAAGGAAATATATTAAAATTTTACTATGACTACATCCGGGAGAGAGCTTGTGTTAGAATGACTGACAAAGATCTGAAATGCGCCATAAAAGAATGTTTGAAGAAATGTTGCGTCAAAGACTGCTCTGGTAAAGACAAATGCAATGGCCGCTTCTTCAACAACCTAGAATTCCAAAAACCACTTCTAAGATAATCTAAGAGTAATTGGAGAATTCATCAAAATTCACAAGATATTAATATATTTCCATTTTTTCTAAAAAGGAAAACCTTCCAATAAAAAGGCTCCTGCCTGTGTCTTCAAGTTGGTGGTAAAGGCTGCAAAATGCCTGAATGATGGTGAGAGTGGAACACCAGACGAAATCTACGACTACATCCGGGAGAAAGCTCCTGTTAGAATCATCGACAAAGATCTGAAATGCGCCATAAAAGAATGTTTGAAGAAACGTTGTGTCAAAGGCTGCTTTGGTAAAGACAAATGCAACGGCCGCTTCTTCAACAACCAAGAATTCCAAAAACCACATCTAAGATAATCTAAGAGTAATTGGAGAATTCATATTAATATCTTGTGAATTTTGATATTTCCAATAAAATGGCTCCTGCCTGTGTCTTCAAGATGGTGGTGAAGGCTGCAAAATGCCTGAATGATGGTGAGAGTGGAACACCGGACGAAATCTACGACTACATCCGGGAGAAAGTTTGTGTTAGAATGACTGACAAAGATTCTTGGTTGTTATTAGTTATTTTTAATGTTGGGAAGGAGGGAAATGGTTCTCTCTTTCCAAAAAAGGCTTGATATAATATTTTAAGAAATATTTTCGATGTAATATATGTAGTTATTTAAAAAGTATTAAAGAAGTTATTCAAGATGAAGTAAGAAAAGTTTGTTTAATGTACAGGATTTAAGTTTTCGAACTTCCTTTCATGGTGTGGGAATCTTTTGACCACATTCATATTTTATCCTGTTATAGAATATTACCAGGATACGATTGACCAGGCAAAGTGCTATTTCTGATTTTTAATCCATTCAGAAAATGTAAATATTTCAAAATTACATTATTGAGAATTAGAGAATAAGAATAATATCCCATAAATCTACATTTTTTTTTTATTCAGATCTGTGAGCTTCCTTGGGCTTTTCAAAAATACAATTCTCTATGCAGATTTTTCAATTTGTGTAAACTCTTTTTTTTTTAAAAAAAAAAAAAATGGTCTATACAAGCACACGGTGCGTGTATATATACGGACATGCTTTAGAACACATTTCTTGAGTTAGGGATCTCTTTTGATTAAGTAGATATTTATTTATGATTCAAAAAAGTTGAAGGATAACTTGTGCTTTGTTAATTTCATGTATTGCCAAAATATATATGTTCAATATTTCTGCAGGTTTTTATAAACTTTTGATGTTATATTACAAATTTTCATGATTCTAATATGTTCAGATCAAAATTTTGATTTTCTTTTCTTTTTTTTTTTTTTTTTTTTTTTTTTAATTGTAGAACTATTGGCCTTTAGTTGCTGTGTCCAGGTCTTTTTGCATTTTTTTTGTTTTGTTTTTTTCCCCCCTGAATATATGTAGTTCTATAAAATTTGAACAGTAACCAGTAATATTTTTAGTAATAAGTACAGAAGTCTTAATAGATATTTGAGAAGGTGGGTGACAAGTTATGAATGAACTATCATGAAATGACTTATAACTTGAAGTTTTAAAAATTCACATGTACTGTTGTATCTGTATCATTATTTGTTCAGTGAATGATTTTAATACTTTTATTTGTAATGAATAAGAAATTCTCAAGATGACCTTTTAATTCGATCTATATATACTTGAAGGGCTATTTGATAAGCAGCCATGAGAGATGGAAATTGCAATGACTCAGTAAATTAATGGATCTCAAACTTGCTTCATTTTTTTGCAAAGTGCTTCTGTTACTGGTTAATGAAAGGACCTTTGGAACCAATCCTTGAACTTGAGAAAGACCTTCCTATTAAGAATATAAAAACTTGAAAGATGATATAAAACTTGTTGGAAATTGTTGTAAAGTTGAGTTGTTCTTATCTGGAAGATATACTGGAAAAGATTGAATTGTGGTGAATCCACAATAATGTAGGTTCAATCAACCTAGTGAGTTCTTCCAGATTTTCCTCATCCCTGCTTGACAAGCACTTGGTTCAGAAAAATGAGGCAATCTATCATTTGATAGGTTTCTGAATTTCTTATTTATTCCAACTGTAATTTTTAATACCATTCACCAAGAAATAGTAACTAAATCTTTCTACAACTAGGTTTTTTTTTTTTTTTTTTTTTTATTGACTAAAATATATCTGGGTAGGTACACAGTTTGGCAGTTCACTGTACTTCCTCATAGATTTGCTGTTTTTTCTTGTTTTTGTCTTTTTGTCTGTATTTTTACTATTGGGCCTTAGCAACTGATGCTGTCTTTGAGAAATTTCACCGTCCTTGAATACTTTTGTGTATTCAGATTTACAAACAGCAACAGTTATAGTTTTAAAATTGTAAATATATTGTGTGTTAGCTATTCTAAGATCTTCTTTTTAACCTGTTTGGTTTACAGTCACTATGTTTTTGGGATTTCTAAAGCAAAATATGAGAGTTTCTTTTTGTAAAGCATTTATATCTGGATATTTGTATGTCTTTTTTTTTTTAATATTTTGTAGTTTTAGTTTTTACTTGTGCTTTTGTTTCTATTCATCGAAAATTTATTGATATGAAAAGCTGATGATCTCTCAAGACTGAACATCATGTTTTTTAAAGATTACTCGTTTACAAACTTTTGTTTGGGATTTACAAAAGAAATATCTGAATGTCTTATTACTTTGAATCCAGTCCTTCATTACATTTGTTTTGTGTTTTTTTACTTCAGTAATTCATTTTTTTTTTAAGAAATATTTTGAGCTTGATTGCTAATTGCTTTGTTAGCCATCTTTTTTAAATGAAGCATTGTCCAGAAACGTAATCAGATGTTCATAATAAATTCTGTTTTATAAACAGTGGGTTTGTCTGTGCCATAATTTATAAGGCTATAAGTTGGCCATTAATTAAAAATTAATATATATATAAAACACAAATCCGGATATGTGTTTTTCCTTGATTCTGTTATTGATTTCCAGCAATGAATTTCGATTTGCAAATTAAAATTTTCATTTGTGAAATGTGACTTAGCTGTTTAATATTAATTAATAATTGCAGCTTAATATATGATTAGATTGAGACAATTTTTTTTTCAGACTTATAATTTGTTTTAGCACTTTTGATTGATTTGACTTCAGATTCGATCTGTTCTCAATATCAACGACTAAAAATGTTTCTATGATAAACATTGATAAACACAATATTAATAATAATGTAAATTCAAATTGAAAATTAAAAATTTAGTTGAGGTAACCTATTATTTAATAATAATTATCAGTGTAAATTTATATCATGAAATGATAAGTTTTGGAGAGAAAAAAAATCCAAATGTTAAGAAAAGGCCAAGCTTCTATGAAGAAAATTGCCATATCATAAATTAGAAAGTAACTAGTGGGAAAAAAAAAAAAATGATTGAAATGCATACCTAGAACTGCTGAAGAATATTTCATGATTTAGATATGAAAATCTAAATATCAAAGCTCTCTTTGTTCACTCAGATTTCTGCTCACTTAGGGTAGTGTTTTAAAAATAACTTAGGTTTTCTTCAGAATGTTAAATTTCATTAAGCAATTTATTATTATAATTCTTTTTATTAATTTTTTTTTTCTTCTATTACATGATGCATTAGGTAGAAACAAAAATGTTTCTTTATAGTGACTGTGCCCTTCTGAAGTTCTATGTAAATTTGTAAGACCAGATTATGAAGTGAGATGAAAAAAAGAATAGAAAACAAAAAGTCATAGTAGTTTTGACATAAATTGTAAAATGTTTTTGTGCCTGTCATTGTTATTCATTTGTGAGACATAATGTTGAATTCTAGATTGTGCCATTAATTTGTCATTTGTTTCCAAAAGTTGAATTCAAATAAGTCTTTATTATACGTATATGCAGCTGCCTTCTTCATGGCAAATGTGTCTTTAATATTATATATATGAATCATTGTAGTGAGTTTTGTTTCTTAATGATGATGAGTGTAATTCATGAAGTACATACGTTACTTATTTTGGCCATAAGACTTTTGTTATATTATTTTCAAAATTTCAAATTAACATTAATTGCCTTATTATTTATTTCTGTTTGATTTTTTCTTTATTTGTGAACTTCTAACAAGTGATAATCTCGTTCTTCTTATATAAATGCACAGACATACAACTATTCACTTTAGTCTGTCTATTACATTTTAAAATATTACAATCTAATGAATGCAAAAGCCATAACGAAACCTCTTCAGCCAACAGAGTAATTGATTAGAAAATCTAAATGCTTTTCTCACAAATTAACCAATATTTAAGTTACATCTTGCACATAATTACTTATAGAATTACTGTGAAGATGATAAGACGTCACAATTATGAAAAAGTATTACTGTAGATACAGCAATCTCTCCTTTGAATTGATGTTCTTACAGTAAACATTTGGTCACTGAAGTTTAAATCTATATAAAAAACTAAGAAGATAAGTGTCTGAAGCTTTAATGAAAGTGAACCTAAACTGTCCTTTGCAGAAATTTCCAATATAAATTTTAAAAGCTTCACATTAATTTTAATTGTTTAAAGCTTATTAATGGTTACATTTATGAAAATATTTAATTGATGTTTTAATTTTTATTATGGCCATACCAGTGGTGTAGTCGTAAAAAAAAAATAGTACCAGGGCTCTTCTTTTGCAAAAGGTTTACTATTATTATATTTTTATATTTACAACTTTTCTCAGGTTTTTTTTTATTATTATTATTTTATTTCCATACCTTATTGTGATTTTTGATAAACTCCACATAATTTTTAATTCCTGAGCTAAAGCTATGTATTTATTAATTTTATCAGCATAGGCCTTATGAAGATTGTTATTAAGGGGCACAATAACATAGATGAGCTCGACAGTTTTGTGTGTGTTGTCTAGCAATACAATGTCTGGACTATTGGCCATAACTGTCTGATCGGTGATAACTTGTCTATCAAGAACTGCATCAGGATTATATTTGTAATAAGGTGTTAACCAAGCCAAATCTCATGATGAGTGACTGATGCACGATCTTTGCCACATTATTATGTCTTGTGTGTATAATCTACACTAGACAGAGTCATACAACTTCCAATAATACGCTCAATTTTTCATTTGCCTGTCCACATCAATTGTTCCATCTTGAAAGATATATTTCCTATAATTTTTTGTAGCAATTAGCCAATCCTGAATAGCTACTACGAAGCCTTCTCTCTTACCAAACAACAATCCATGTTTCAACCATTAGTTCGATGATGTTTTATCTACAAAATCGTGACTGAGCTGGTGTGGATGGGAGCCATGAAATTCTTTTTGCTTCCAAGCTGTTATTTGAGCATTGGCAGACTTTGTTTCTCGATCATTCTTTATAATAACTATTGACTTCGCTGTGAAGGAGTCTGCTTTTGTGCCATTACAATCTACTAACCAACCAACCAACTGAAGGAGAGTAGTAGTTTAAATACAGCAAAATATAAATAATTACGTGCTTATCTACAATGTATGAATTGCTATCATTAATAGTGGCAAAAAAGATATACGCCCACTGTGAACAAAATTAAATTACAGCGGAAGAGCAAATAGGTTATTGTTGATTTTCACAAGGTTGCAAGGATCAATTAATTATTGACTCAGTAGTCGTGAATTTAGCAGGTAAAAAAACAGAGGAAATTGAGTATGGTTTTCATTGATTATTAAAAAAGGATAAGTAAGGATACACTCTTTAGATATTTTGAATGTATATAAGATTGATGCAAGTATAATAAGGTTTCTACAGAAGATCATGGACAAATGGAATACAAAATTTTATATTATGAATGAAGAGCATAGAATTAGTTCAAGACTAATTAAATATCAAATGTGGTATGTTTCAAGGAGACTCACTGAGCCCACTTTGGTTCTGCTCGACACTCAAACCTCTTAGTAGATTCCTGAATTTGAGTAAAATTGTATGCTAGTTCTTCTGTGAAGCTTATTATTATTATTATGGGGGACCATTATTAATTTTTTAAAAAGTGAAAATAAAGTGGGACGGCACCCTGGCACGACTACACCCCTGGGCCATACAATTAAAAGTTGAAGTCGTGCTGATTGATAAACAGATATTATGTGGCTAAAATAAATGAACATTTGTAGAAATCCTTTAGAACTTTGTATAAGTGGTTTCTACAGTGCCCATTCCTCCACAAAAGAAAGAACACAAGGAGTGGATTTATTAAATAGAATTTTCTTTTTTTTTTTTTTTTTTCATTTTAAGAAATTATTTATAAAGTTGATAATCTTTCATTTGGGCACTGGAGATCTGAATAACCTTGACTGGCAGTGAGAATAACAATTGTTAATAATTTGGCCTGAATTGTAGATCACATATTCCTCATTATTAGCTGTGTTTAGATTAATATAAGCTTGGTTACATAAATACTCTCTTCACAGATAATTCTCTTGTTGGTGAAGATATTTTTTTTTATTTTTATCATAATTACTGAAGAAATAACATTTTAAGAAAGGGGAGATTAAGTTATATACCACAGTAATGTATACAATAGATTAATTATGGAACACTGGTTCATTAGCAAAGTTATCCAATAATAAATTTTCAGTATCTGTAATGTTTCAATGAGGTTATTAAAGTATGGTTGCAGCAAACTACTTGATCAATAATAAAATGTTTTTCATTCCACTTTACAGATAATGAAATTGCTATCAAGACATCTGTATATTTTTAATCCTATAATAGTTAACATTTTGGCTTAGTTAAATATTTTGACCACTGTAAACAGTAATAGTGATGTATAAACATGGAGAGTGATTTGAATAGCAGTTGCCCTTAAGGCAACGGAATTTCTAAGCAGATCTTTATTATTCTGATTCAATGCAGATTTCAACCAAAACTCTGCAATTAAAATTTAAAAGGTTTTTTTTAAAGATTAATTTACATAAGAGTTGGAGTTACATTTCTTAGGAAAGAAAGAAAAAAAATACTGAAAATAAAATTGGTACAAAACTTGTTTGAAAATTGAATCCTTGTAAGTACAAGGTCTATGGATGACCGTAACAGCAAATAATTTCAGTACAATTGCCATTTTATCATAGCTGCTACTGTTTAGTCAATAGGCTGTATCAATATCTGTTGACTGTATCCGTATTAATGTACTAGTATAGTTTTTCCAATAAGAGATTAAATTGTTTGCCTTTTCCCTCTCCCAAGATATGCCCTTGCAAAAATGGATTCTTGTAAATGGTATCTTCCACTGAAACATTTCAGATTTAGAAACTTGCTTCTTTCCAATATTTTATTTTATATTATTTTTATTTTTATTTTTCTGTAATGTCTTTTCTAATAGATTTCCTCTACATGTATAGGATGATGTTTATCAGAAGAAATATAATCATTTCTTCTGAAATTTAGGGACATTAATCTTGATTTTTCCTGTAACATCAGGAATTTTTGTTTTTAAAATATTAGTAAATATTGCCCTGCTTGTGTGCCTGCTAAAGTTGTGAAGCTGAAGTTTGTTGTTATAGATTAGAATGTGTAATCTACATTTTTTTAAGTTAAATAATGCATTGAGTTAAAAATAATTAAAAAAAAGCTTTTATTGTTGTTGTTTTGTTTTTTAAAGTACTTTTTTTTTTGGTGTAAGACACTTTATTTTTTAATTATTCATTGTAATGATATTTAGATTTTTTTTTCTTAACACTTATTATTATATATATTGTAAAATATTGTATGTAAAAATAAAAAAATAAAAAAAACAAAATAGCATTGTACTAAGGTAATGTACTCTTTGTTACAAAGCTATGTAGTATTGCATTGTGAGCTTATGCTAATAGAAGTTCCTGTACTCTGTTTACCAACTGGTTTAGATATGGCATAGCACTATTATTGTATTACGAATAAAAAAATGTAAATGAGCTTTTTGTTATAAATAAATATTGTATATAAAACATAGTATTTTGAGATTTTTTTTCCGTTACGGATTATCTTTTCCATCTAATTTTCAAAATGGCTACTTGTACATAGATGGTTAAATGAATTCATTAAGAACTTTCTTTTTTCCTAAAAGCCTTTGTTGATAATGGATATCCTAACATAAATTGCCATTGTTGGAAAACTCATTTATGAAGTTCAGTTTTAATGAACAAATCAATGATTCACATACTATTAGCAGTAGAGCCAATTTTTGAAAATGATGCAAAATAGAGTGTTGAAGATCTTCGAATATCAATTTTTATTTTTTTTATTGAAAATTAGTTCGCAAGCTAGATATATGTGTGTGTGATCATGTTAAGGAACTAAGCACAAAGTTTAACAACGATTTATCTATTTTTAACACTTTTGTATTTTTTTGTGTACACCGATCACCTCACCTCAGCCACACAAAAATAAATTCTGCAAAAGTAATGTGTTACATAATTTACAAAAATATCTTGGCATTTCTGAAAAATACACCTTCTTTGTCCCGCTGACAGTGAATAAATAATTTTAAACCTGTATTTAACGAATTTCTATACCAAAATAATTGTGTGTGTTCAATTTTTATTTGTTTTGCTTGATAAATACTGCATAATTAAATTAATTTAACGTGCTAAAACTTCTAAATTGATTTGTGCATGTTGATATTGGTTTCATTAATACTTACAACGCACAATTATAAATTACAATTTAATTTTTTATGAATTATTAGCTAAAAAGTAGTACGAACGGAGGTGAGAAATTGTGACGGAGGTGAGATAGCAGTTACAGAAGCGCAGGCGATCAGCCAAATCAACTTTAATATTACTAACTTAAGCAGAATTTCAGACTTGAGATAACTGATGTAACTCATGAATAAGATGTTACTGTTTGACAAATACTCTTACTGCCTTTTTCCAGTTATCAAAGCAGCGCCGAATTCTACATGGGTGCTTTGCTTCAGGTATTAAGTCAATAATCTTATTTTTGTTATAAATCGGCTTTACAAACTCGGCTTCACAAACCTATTATTGCCGACTGGATATAATGTCCAAAGTTTTATTTCAATATTAAAAAAAAATATGTTGTAATGGCTACCGTAATTGTTCCATTTAACAAATTGTAACTTACTGAATTACTAAAAACCTGTATTTCTGCCAAAACCAATAAATTTAATAAAAAACTTCACATAGCCTACATTAACGAACCCAAACCAAATGATTATTATGCTGAAAAAAGGACTTAATAGAAATTATGATTTTAATACGATTTGATCATTTATTCTGTCCTAAATCTTGCACAGTTCAGCAAAATGATAGAGCTCAGATTCATTCAATTTACTTTCCTTAAAAGTATATATTTTGTAATCAGGCTTTATATAGGTTGATTCCTTTACAAACACGTGAGTTTTTTGTTTACTCCAAAGTAAGTCTCGTCTCCGAACAAGTAGTCTCACCATGGTCACTAAGCTAAATGTGACAGAGGTGAGAAAATGTTTATTTTATGGATCTCTTTGATCTATTAGCAGCAACAGCCGCTGCCATCCAATACAGCTATCAAGAATGTTTCAATTGTAATGGATTTAGCTCAATTTTTAAAAGAAAATCTTAATATTTCAACAATTTAGGATGAGAACGGAGGTGATAACCTATTTGTATACGCTGCATAAATTCGATTTTCAATTAGGAATCCTAACAAAATCTGTACTTAGCGGAAGCAAAAGATGTGCTGGGTAGTTTGAGGAAAGGTGGCCATGACAATTGGACATCTCAAAAACCAAGACAACGTTTCTGCGTTTTCAGAAAATAAGTATTTACTTTGTGTGACGGAGGTGAGAACGCATTTCGGGAACAGGCATATCCCATTTTTTTTAACTAACATGGAATTGTTTAAAAATTGCTTGCTTTCCAAGACAGTATTATTACTTTCAAACTAATCCATATCAATAAGAATTCTAAATAAGTAAAATTTATTTTGTCTTTCACAGACATCAAAGGTGGAGGTAGTTGAATGGGAACTGGCTGAAATTGCAACTATCTCACCTCCGTCACATGCTATTTTGTTGTCGTTAATAAACAAAACAATTAAATTTAGGCAATAATGTGAAGGAAGGAAGTGCTATTTTCTAGAAATTGTGTCTTTTTTTATTATTAAACGTTTACATCAATTTTTAATTATTTGTTGAAAATTGGGAACGCGCAATAAGCCAAAAGTGCATTATTACGAGAAATTGGCTCAGTAATAAATCTATGCAAAAAAATACTTCGATTACTTAAATTGCATTTTACTTGTAGCTATTTTAATTTCCAAGTACTATTAACTGAAACTGTTTTATATACTAAATTAATATTTATAAGCTAGGTTAGTGTTGCACCAGCAGATTAACTTTGCACCACATGGAAACGTGAATATTGTCAATTAGACACTTCAGAATCTTAGAAGCATTTAGAGAAAAGATGGCACTTTAACCCTTTAAGGGGAAGCTAAAGGCTCCCAAAGGCTTTTTTTTTTTTTGATATTCGAGTTCTCAATAATTTACCATATCTCGAACACTACTGCACATAAAAATCTGAAATTTTGTAAATCATAAGTGAAGGTTTTGTAGTTTCATTTTTTCAAAGCATTTTAATTTATTAGTTTTAATAATAATAACTTCCAAACTTACCTTAAAACAAAAAAATAATTATCATTTTGCAGAACATCAATTGATATTTTTTTTTTATTCAAAATTAAAATAAAGAAACAAAGTACAATTACGATGCCTAGTATATTTTTCTTATTTTGTTTCTATTTTTATTTTTTTTAAAAGGAAAACTGAATCTGGTAATGATTTTCATCTTTATGATTTATTTTTTAATTCTTTTCTCGAATTAGATTGAAATTTTTCACAGTCAGATTAAAAAGGCTTTCAAAAATCTCATAACAATCTTTGATTGCCAAAATACTGCATATTTTTAATTAAAAATTCTAATAATTTCCCCCATAAGAAATACCGGTACTTTTCAATTATAATTTTAATTAAAAATATGCAGTATTTTAGCAATTAAAGATTGTTATGAGATTATTGAAAGCCTTTACTTAAATCTGGCAGTGAAAATTTCAATCTAATTTGAGAGAATATAAAAAAAAAAAAATCATAAAGATGAAAATTACAGATTTAGTTTTCTTTTTTTTATTTTTTTAAATTGAAACAAAATAAGAAAAATATATCAGATATTATAATTGTAATTAGTTTCTTTATTTTATTTTAGTTTAGAATAAAAAAATATGAATTGCTATATAGGCCCCTTTTTTTTTTTTTTTTTTTTTTTGAGGGATTATCTCATCCTGGAGTGAGGAAATCCCTCAAAAAAAAGGGATCTATATACAGTCGGACCTCTTTTTAACGAACCTCTATTTTGCGAACTTTTCTTTGGAACCAAGAACATTTTGCTAATTTTTTCGTAAAATAACCTCCAAATAGCGAAGTGCATTTTCTATTTAACGAACTTTTTCGTGGTGACTATTTTTTTTTTTTTCACCTTGAAATGTTTTTATTATTAATATTTCCTTAGAGGAAATGAAAGAAATGTGGATACAGCTGAGGGAAAAAGAAGAAATTAACGATGATGTGCTGATTGATGATTATCTTTCACTTGATTTTGAAGTTGAGACCTCGGAAACACTAACTGAATCGGATATTTTGGACAGTGTGAAAAATAAAAACAATACAGCTATGAATTGCGATGAAGATGAATATGATGATAATGGAAATGATCATGATGCAGAAATAAAAAAAACCTTCGTATGATAAAATGCTAAAATCATTTGAAACAATCCGATGCGGATAACAATTTGAAGAAAATACGCCTGAAGGGGTTTTTGGTGCATTGCAAAGATGCAAGACGTACTATGAGCAAAAACACTTTTTCAAAAAAAAAAACTCAGACAAAATTAACAAGACTTTATTAGTAAAATTTAAGTATGCATGTGGTAATGTATGCTTTATGTCATTAAAATTATTACTTTTTTTAATAATATTGAATAATAAAAGGCGAATCACTATTTAACGAATTTTCCATATAACGAACTTTTTTTCGGGATTTAGCAACTTCGTTAAATAGAGGTCCGACTGTAGTATCATGTCACTCCTCCTTCAGGACCAAACTTAATATCAATTGATGTTCTGCAAAATCCTAATTACTTTTTTTGTTTTTTATGGTAAGTTGGAACGTTATTATTATTAAAATTAATAACTTAAAATTCAAATGCTTTGAAGAAAACTAAATTAGTGTTTGAGTTATGGTAAATTATTGAGGACTTGAATATAAAAAAAAAACGCCTTTGGGAGCCTTTAGCTTTCCTATAAGAACAGCCATGGCTAATAGATATATATGTGCACTCTTAGAGGCCTGATGTTGCTTATTGACACAAGAAACTGGTGAGGAGAGGACTGGTATGAAATAAAGTATAAAACTTTGGCGAATTTTGAGGGCCGTTGCTTTCGACACAAGAAATCGTCAGACAGCTTACCAACTCTGGTCTCTCTAGCCATTTTTGGACCAACCAGATTCGGAGTCTGTGATCGCTGCCCTCCTGCTGACTTTGGCACATCTCCCACAGCAATGATTTTCCTTATCCTGTGAAGCAGTGGCTGTCAACTGACTTTGGATCCCAAAAAAAAATCTATAAAGAAAGCACCCAAGGGCTCTTAGGAGGTGGGCAGTACACCTAAAGCCCATCATTTTGGGCATAGTGGTCTTTAATATGACTAAAGGGTACCCTAAATATTAGATTTTTTGATAAATGGCTAAATATTAAGCCCCTGCATCATCCCCCCCCCCCCCCCCAACAGAGGAGCAGATATTCAACTTTTTGCAGCTACACTCCAAGTAAGGGACTCCAATGAAAGAAAGTAAAAGAAATAGTTGTTTAGCACGTTCATTGCCAACTACATGGTCTGTGTTGTGTGGCTAGACAACTTCTATTGATTAGTATGCTACTGGCACTTGTAAGAGGAACTTGTATTGTGTGCAGCATCTCAGTAGACACCTTGAACTGTCATAAACAATTGGCACTGAACTTTTGTGGTTTTTTTTTCTTCCCCATAATAATGAGTGAGTTACCAGGGCCTTGAAAAAACCAGATTCTCTAAATTTGTTGATATTGATTTTATGTTGATTTTTCGGATTGAGAACTTGAAAAAAAAAAAAAGAATAAAGTTCTTTGATCATACACCTAATTTGATTTTGTATAATTTTTTTGAGAATCTATGTTTATTTTTATTAATAAATAAAAAATACATCCTTTATTCTATCCTATTTACATTTTGATTTCCTTACCAGTTCAGTGGAGAAATCATAAAAAAACTACTAAACTCTAATATTTTCGAGACACTTAGCACAGGAATTTAACCAGAGGTGCCCACCTACATGGAGCGGTAATAGTTAATTTGAGATGGTTAGGGTGGGAAGGTTGAAATTTGACATTTACTGACTTTTTATTTTACCATATACAATAAAAAGGAAATACTCTAGTGGCACCTGGGGATTGTGTGCCTCTACAATGGTGGCAGTGAATATATTAACCTTTAGTTAATTTGGATATTGCTTGTTTCCAGAAATACTTTTCATTTTAGGAAAGAAAGTAAATGAAATTTGAAATTTTTTTATTTTTTCTTTATTTTTATATCTTGTGCCAAAAGACACTCTTTTGAGAGTCTTTAAAGAGTTAAACAATAGCTATTGAGTGATGGAGTCTGATATTTGATATCTGTATTACATAGCCACTGAATCTGTGAACTATAAACACTACAAGCACTAATATATATATATATATATATAGTCTTAAAATAATATATTTTGCTCTTATTTGTTGCCTTACATTGCGATTTAGATAATTAGATAAACATTAAGTGTTGACTAATTTTGAGGCTTTTTAGGGGTTACTTTGCACTGTAGAATTTACGAATAGTGTCCTGAGGAATAGATCCCAGATAATATCAAATTGGCTGGCAATTCGGTGACGTTCTGGGACGGACATATGCGTCATCCCATCATGGCCCATCATATGCTCTTGGATCAGCAATGGGACCTGAATGGACTGTCAGCGGCCCCAGCGTTGAAATGTTTTGTTATCTACTGCAATGTCGCATACTTGTCGAATATTACAATATGTGCTAAATGACATTGTCCAAAGTAGTCCAGACGTTTTTGTTGGCAGCAGTGGTGTCGCACTCTGGATGTCTTTCCTGGTGTTCAATAGTCATGGTACACCCTTGCAATTGTTGCACGTGAAGATCCAGAATCTGTGACAGATGGCTTGCACAGATGTATGTGGCTCTCCAGAATATACCACATCACTTCAATCAGGTTCAAATTGGCTCTCTGGGCTGGTCAAGGCAACAGATTACTGCCAACTTCTTTGAACCATCTTTTGTGTCATAGCAAGGGCGTATATAAGGGGGGGGGGGG
>JAFIDM010009631.1:178086845-178139627 GCA_023159025.1 Thereuonema tuberculata
CCCCCCCCCCCCCCCGAAAATATATTCTATATACGCCTCTGTGTCATAGGATGACAGGTTGTGTTGTTCTGTTGGAAGAAACAATTTGTTGTGTTTCTATATGAATCGCTAACTGCAGAAAGGAAACAAGTCCAATTTTGCCAATTTCACAGGAGAGACAAAAAACGTAGTAAACCCTAATACACTTCTGCGGTAAATAGAATATTGAAGTCGTTGTCATGCCAATACTACTGTGCGGACGTGTTTCCTTTCTATATTAAACGTTGCGTCTTGTTCCTAGCCACAATTTTAATAACAAAAAAAAAATCGTAAAACTTGGACATGATGCCTTTCTGCAGTTAGCGATTCATATATATCTGCCATCGCTCCAGAAAATGGTTAACCAGCACCTACTGGTACCTCCAGCCATTGAGTCTCATTTCCACACCACAGATGGATCCCACACCTATAGAACAGAAGTTTGTCATATCATTTTCTAAATTTAAACTAAATTCAAAATTTAAGACTTGAATTTTTCTTTCCGTCATTATTTCTTCCAGATTAACTAGTTGGAAAAAACCTGAGTTGGAAGTATTTAAATTTTCTCAAAATTTGAACTCAAAAGTTTAAACAGAAGAACTCTAAAAAGTTTCTATAAACATAAAACACTTAACAAATGAGCAGCACAGAATTGCAATGATATCTATTGGTAAACAGAGAATTATTCTCTTGTTGTACTTCCAGCTCTAAACTTCATTTGTTCTTTGGACAGGAAAAAGACTGATCCCTGATACTTAATAATTAATAATAATAATAATTTAATGTCTTACAAAAGTTTGTTAATACGTAATAGATATGAGTGTGACTTCCCTGTGCCTTAAGGGTAGTCCCATCGAGAAGGCAGACAGGGTATTCTACTTACAGAAATTATTTTATTGTGTAAAACAATAAAAGAGGTTGTTAAATTGAATCGCCTAGTTTTTGTAATTCCAATAACTTACATTTCCAAGCAAAGAGCAGTCATACATCCTAGCAAGATCAGCAGAAATCCCAGTATTGTTGACGTTATTGGATATGTAAGGATATTTCATAATGTTTTTACATAGATTGAAAGCTGAGCTGCTCCACTCAGGTAACCTGCATTGGGGATTTTCAATGATATGATCCTGAATCACCACAGATATAAAACTGTGGTGCCACTTTATTAGGTACACCTATCTAGTAGTGTGTGGAGCCCCCTTTAGTCTTCAAAATTGCCCAAATTCATCTAAACATGGATTCCACAAGTTGCTGGAGTTATATAGGAATGGTGGACCATGCAGACATGAGTGTATCATGCAATTTCTGGAAATTCGACGGTGGTGGAGACTTGCAGTGAATGGCCCTTTCCAGCTCATCCCAAAGATGTTCAACAAAATTGAGATCCAGAAACTAACAGGGCCACTGTAGCAAATGAAAGTGATTCAGGCTTTGTGTGCAATATCGTGCTGTAAATAACCATCTGACTGAGGAAACACTATCAGCACGGATCAATGCACTTCATTAGCAATGTTGTTTGGGTACGCTGTGGCCTTTTTCCAATCCTCAATAGTCCACTCCTTGTGTTACTCCACTGCTTCCTGCCCACGGGAAGCATTCTTTCTTAATCGTCGATAATAATGGTACCCAAAGTGGCTGTTGTAGTTGTTGTTGTAGTGCATTTCCAACAAGATATGCCTAGTGGTCCATTGTCTTATGTTGTTCTGGCCACAGAGGTTGAATTCTGACATGATTTGCGATTGTGGCCCATCTGTTTGCTTGTACAACATAGACATCCTTCTCTGACCTCCCTTAACAACAAGCAATTTTCGTCCACAGGAGTGCCACTGACTGAATGTTTTCTATTAGTTGTAACATTTTTGATACATCTTTGAAACTGTGGTGTGTGAGAAATTCAGGAGATTTGCCATTTCTGATATGCTTTGTCAAGCACGTCTGGAGCTTACTACCATGCCATGTTCAAAGTCTGTTAGATCCCTCATTTTTCCCATTCTTTCTCAGGTTTGTAAGCTTAATTGATAATAGAAAGGTGTTCTACTACATTTGTATCAAAAACTGGAATCATGTGACTTGCAACATGATGGAACACTGTTTCTGTGCACAGCAGGGGTGTATCTAATAAAGTGGATAAATGGAAGGACTTCAACTGAACAATGAACTTCTCAAATTATTTTCCATTCCTTTATTCAAAATTGTCCAGTGAGAAATTTAATATGAATTCAGTTTCCATCCAGAAAACCTAAGCTGATTGTTAAAGATGGAAATTTAAACTAAGCCACCTTAATTTGTACTATAAGCATTATTTATTATTAATAATAATAATAATATTTTTTCAAATAACTGCAATGAAACAATTAGAAATATACTCCAATGTTGGTCCTTTTCCAAGGTATTATTATTTTAATTGAGAAACGAATACTTCTGCATTAATCAAAATTATTGTAAAAAACTAAGAGTAACTTGAGGATGAAAAAGATAACTCTAAATCAAGTGCAAGAAAAAGAAAAATATTCTTCAGCTGAGATTAATACTTAATGCCTTAATTTTATGGGAAACTAAAAGTTGGCAGTTGCCTGAAGTTTGTTGGATTACATTTAACTTGCCTGAAAAGATAACAGCTAAACTTTTCAATGAAAAACTTTAAGCATAGCCAATCTCAGATATAATAAGATCCAAGAGACTGGAAAAAGTGACATTATGTCAATCCTACAAATGCTATACCATGAAGACAGATGTAATATATAAACAATGAAAAAAAATACATTGAATAAACATTGCTTATAATTATATAAATAACAATTGATTTGAGGTATTTACAAATTCTTATGGTTAAATCACAATAAAAATAATTTTATTATTAAAAAATTCTTGTTGAAGTGCATTACAACATTTTTATTTTTTTTTAAAGTCTGGCAATGTTGTTGTTTTTTTCAACTTTCTATTAAGGTGTAATTTATAAGCCCTATCTTTCACTTTCCTGAGATAACACCTTATGCATTTATGGTTGATAAAAATTGAGTTTTTAAAATGGTTTGTCCATCTGCACTACAGTAACTAGACAGTCAAGGTTGCTGATAATAGTATACATTTGTTTGTTATATCTGTGAAGTATTGATCATAAACTTCATATTTCCAACCAACTCTTTGTTTTTTGCTTGCAATAACTAAGACCTTGTTATAAATTGGTTTTACTGTATTTGTTTTATTTTCTTTTTAATAAATTAATGAAGTTATTAATTGGATTTATGAATCCAAAAGTTGCTTTTAAAAAAACCCACCTTATTATATGATATCCAATTTAGAAACCAATCACAATCCAATCTGTTACGATGATGTTTCTACCTTTCACAAGTTAGGAATGAGGGAAAGTTTTAAAAGGTCTTTTAGATGATTCTGTTATCTTCACAAAGATAAGGATGATGAAAACATCCAGAATTCAAATGGCAAGATCTTCAGATTTTGATCTTGCAGATACTGATCAAATCATTTTCTGGTACTTACAATGAAATACTTTTGAAAAAGGAAAACTAGAAAAATAATCAAGGCATTTCTCTTTGTTTTTTATTTTTTTAATTACTCACAAGTAAGGTAAATAGAAATTAATGAATTAATGACTTGGCTACTTTGACTTTAGATGTAGTTAAAAACACCTGAAATCTCAAAAAATTCTATCAAATATTGTTATCTCAGAGAATGCTTTGTAAGATAGTTCGTTTCTCTTACTTCAAATCATTCTAAATCTATAAACTAATACTGTAGATGGAAAACCATGGAGATATTAAAACGGACTTATTTTTAAATTTTTTATTTGCTTAAATATTTGGAAAAAAAAATGTATTCCCCTAAAATTTAATTTTCGTTATGAAAAGTAAAGAAGATTTTGTTTCTGCTTGTCTTTGTTTTAATTCTCTGATTTCAGAGATAATAATAGCATAATATTACTATTTATCTTTGAGTCAAAATCTACATTACCAGAGTCATTATTTATTGACATAATGAGACATCTTAGAGAGATCTCAAATGCTTGCTTCCTATTTATCTACTTAAGAAATTTTTTAAAGATATCATTACTGAAGAAAAAGACCATTTCCAAAAGATTACTAGAGTGAATAGTACATGGTCATTATGAAGCTTCATACATGTATTGTATCATCTACAAATCTGAATTTTTAAATATACAGAAAACTGAAAGCATCTACATCATTAGTTCTGTTTCTTAGTGATCATCATCACATATCAGACTTACAAAAGTTATGTCAGAATTCAATTAATATTGCTGTTACTAGAGCTATTCAATCAATTTTTATTGATACAATTGTTTTGAGAAAAGATGGTATTACAGCATATTATTGTGGTCCCCATTACCATAATCATAATCAGTATAACATCTTGAATTATTCTCTTCAACATTGAGTGTCTAATTGATCAAATAGCAATGCAGGTAAAGTTAATTAGCAAAATATTGCTTTTTATTAGATAACATTATCATTGCATAACAGTGTCAACTTAATTATAAGAAATTACTATCTGAAATTGAGGAATTGTTTTTAGATTGCTTGTTTGGGTTCAATCCAGATGCATCTGTATTATGACTGTCAAATTTTATCTATAAAATTACCAAAAGTGAGTTCTAACTCCAATGCATTTCTACTTCCTTAATATTTCTACTCGTGATCTACATTAATGTTTAATGCTGTCGTATCATATGTGCAGTAGTAAGATAAAATTATAGGTTTTGATTTGTAAGTATAATGAAGTACATATTTTTATTAATGGTGAATATTTGAAAAATTATAAAAGCTTTGTGGCTTTTTCTTTTCTTTTTACATTCACTGTAGAATGTTCTTTTTTGATTTCATGACATCAAAAATAACTTGATAACAAAAGAACTGCATATAGGGGAAGGTGTTGTACCTTTGACCACCCTTGCTAGTTTTGCCATCTTTCAGCATACTTTAAAAGCTTTTCTGTTTAATGTGTAATATTCCCACTATTTGCACCTTTAAACCTTCAGTAGCAGTTAGATCTTTGACTTGCAAGGAGTGAAAAATATTTTTCCAATTCCATCACCAAAAAGTAAGTATTTTGCAAGTGCATGTTTCTTTAATAATATTGTTTGTTTTCTTTTGATTGTTATTTTAACAATAATGAGTAATACATATATGCCTATAGATTAATTGTTAGGACTTTTAAGATGACTGGATTAACCTAAAAATTGTAGCATGGTGTGAAACGTAAGTTTGACTGATGTTGAACATTTGATCACAGCAGGGTATTGTTCCTCTGACCAGGTCAAAGGTACAGCATTACTTAATAATATGTAAATGTTTTTACTTACAGTCATTTTAGCATTATGTGAGATGAAAATTTAAATATTTTTTGCCAAATTTTTATTTTTTACCAAATCTTATCCAAAGAAAGTAAACAATCGATTGTTTGTCCATGACTTTGAGTCTGATGTTCAATATTCATCAGGGGAAAGTGCTTTCGATATTTTAGATGAATGCCATGAGTTGGAGAAGGAATTAAACTTTGAAAAAGAAGAGTTACTTGAAGAAAGTTATGTCCTTGTCAAGCTGACAAAAAAAAAAAAAAACAACAAGAAATACTTTGTGGCCCAAATAAAGGAAATAGCATGTGATTATTTTAAAGTTAAATATTTGAAAAAACTACCGAAGATGGCGAAATTCATCCAAGAAGATAACCAGCTCAACTACATATAACTACAAGATATTGTGGCCAGGCTACCAAATCAACCACAGCTGCCGGCAAAGCTCGACTATAAGAATGTATATTTTTTGGAGATAGACATTGATTTTTCATTGTATAATAAATAGAGTAAACGGGCAGGAGTAGGCTACTTAAGCCATTAGGATTTATTTCATGTTTTATTATTCTACTTTGAATTGCATATATTTGCCAAATGTATAACTTGTATCTAACTGTCAGTTTCTACTACCACCTGGTCAAAGGTACAGTACCCTCCGGTCAAAGGTACAACACGTAGTTGTACCTTTGACCACAAGGTATAGTTTTTTTGTAAATAAAAATAAAATACTTATACTCAAAATATAATATATAAAACACATGCAGTTGATGGCAAGATGCATGAAGATCACATGTATTCATTCAGGTAAGGATTTACTTGAGTACAAAAAATTGGAAAATTCATTTAGTGAAAACTGGTCAAAGGTACAACACCTTCCCCTACTTCAACTTTAAATTGCATTTTGTTTCTTAAGTGTTAAAAAAAATCTATAATTTAATATGAAATTACACTGTTACTTTGTAAGTTTATTTTACAAAACACCTTTTTAAGAAGTTAAATAAGTTAATTTTAATATCAGTTAAATATTTTAAATACTTGATATCATCTAGTGAAATGTTTAACATTTATATGTTTGGTTGTAATGCTTACTGTGATTCAAATCATTATAAAAAGGAAATTAAAAGAAGTGTATGATTAAGCAAATTTTGATTTGTATGTTGATGAAAGGAAAATAAATTCAAATTTTGTAATTTTTATATCTGGTAGACTTTTTTTTTTACACACAGTAGTTTTTCTTGTATATAGTTTTTTTAAAATAAATATTACCGTACTTGAACAGAAACTAAAACGGTGAGGCAATACCACTTCAAATTAGGAGAATTATATAACAAATTATTATTTACACATCAATCACATGAAATATATGTAACAATTCAGACTTTTAATTAACATGCTTATTTTATTGTTTTGTTTTATTTATAGAGAATTAAATGTAATCCAACAAACTTGGTCTCTTTAGAGAATGTAGTTTCTTCAGGCAACCTATTAGTTTATGACAGTAATTTTGCTTAATGCAGAAGTATTTGCTTCTCAATTAAAATTATAATACCTTAGAATAGGGCTAACATTGGATTACATTTCTAATTGTTTTATTGCAGTTACTTGAAAAAAAACATAATAGTATTATTAATAATAAATAATGCTTATAGTACAAATAAAGGTGGCTTAGTTTAAATTTCCATCTTTAACAATCTGGATGGAAACTGAATTCATATTAAATTTCTTACTGGACAATTTTGAATAAAGGAATGGAAAATAATTTGAGAAGTTCATTGTTCAGTTGAAGTCCTTCCATTTATCCACTTTGTTAGATACACCCCTGCTGTGCACAGAAACAGTGTTCCATGATGTTGCAAGTCACATGATTCCAGTTTTTGATACAAATGTAGTAGAACACCTTTCTACTATCAATTAAGCTTACAAACCTGAGAAAGAATGGGGAAATTGAGGGATCTAACAGACTTTGAACATGGCATGGTAGTAGGCTGAAGACATGCTAGACAAAGCATATCAGAAATGGCAAATCTCCTGAACTTCTCATGCACCACAGTTTCAAAGATGTATTGAGAATGGTGAAACGAAAAGAAAACATCCTGGCAGTGGCACTCCTGTGAACAAAATCGCTTGTTGATAAGGGAAGTCAGAGAAGGAAGTCTATATTGTACAAGCAAACAGATGGGCCACAATTGCAAATCATGTTAGAATTCACCCTCTGTGGCCAGAACAACATAACACAATAGACCACTAGGGGTACCTTGTCATGAATGGACTAAAACAGCAACAACAACAACTGCAACAGCCTGCAGCCATGTCTCATACCATAATTATCGACGAACAAGAGAAACCACTTCTTGTGGGCACAGCAACACAAGCAGTGGACTATCGAGGATTGGAAAAACATTGTTTGATCTTATGAGTCGAAGTTCCTGTTGCAGCTTACTGATGGAAGATTCAGAATTTGGCAAAAGCAACATGAATGCATTGTCTGGGAACAACTGTGCAAGCTGGTGGAGGCAGTGTAATGGTCTGGGGAATGTTTTCCTGGCACATATTGGATCTCTTTGACACCCATAGTTTTACATCAAAATGCCACAACGTACCTAAACATTGTTGTTAACGAAGTTCATTCATCCATGTTGACAGTGTTTCCTCAGTCAGATGCTTACTTTAAGCAGGATATTGCACTGGCATACAAAGCCCGAATCACTTTCATTTGCCACAGTGGCCCTGTCACTTTCTGGATCTCAATCCTGTTAAACATATTTGGGATGAACTGGACAGGGCCATTCACTGCAAGTCTCCACCATCGTCGAATTTCCAGAAATTGCATGATACACTCATGTCTGCATGGTCCACCATTCCTATATAACTCCAGCAACTTGTGGAATCCATGTTTAGATGAATTCGGGCAATTTTGAAGTCTAAAGGAGGCTCCACACACACTACTAGATAGGTGTACCTAATAAAGTGGCATCACAGTTTTATATCTGTGGTGATCAATGAAAATCCCCAATGCAGGTTACCTGAGTCGAGCAGCTCAGCTTTCAAGCTATGTAAAAACATTATGAAGTGTCCTTACATATGCAATAATGTCAACAATACCGGGATTTCTGCTGATCTTACTAGGATGAATGACTGCTCTTTGCTTGGAAATGTAAGTTATTGGAATTACAAAAACTAGGAGATTCAATTTAACAACTTCTTTTATTGTTTTAAGTAAGTAAAACACCCTGTCTGCCTTCTCAATGAGACTACCCTTCATGCACAGGGAAGTGACACTCAATTTATATTATGTATTAACAAACTTTTGTAAGGCAATAAATTATTATTATTTAATAATCAGGGATCAATCATTTTTCTGTCCAAAGAACAAATTCAATTTAGAGCTGGAAGTACAACAATAGAATAATTCCATGTTTACTGATAGATATCATTGCAATCCTGTGCTGCTCATTTGTTAAGTGTTCTGTGTTTATAGAAATTTTTAGAGTTCTTTTGTTTAAACTTTCTAGTTCAAATTTTGAGAAAACTCAAAATGCTTCCAACACAGTTTTTTTCCAACGAGTTAATCTGGAAGAAACGATGATGGTAAGGATAATAAATTTTGAATATAATTTACTTGAAAATCCATTCTCTTCAGATTTGTGAGAACAATCTCTTGATAATAGCTCAGAAAAATGATAAATTGTCAAGTGATAAGTTAATCACAAATGAAATGTAAGGCAATTAAATTATATCCAAAGCCACAAAAAATGAATTGAGGAATTATAATAGTATTGAGTTTAATTTATATAAAATTACTTTGTTTCAGTACATTGGTAATTTTCAAGTGAAAAAACAATTTTACTATTTAAAACAGTTTCGTATGCATCTGATTCAGCTTTCGAAGAAATAGATCAGAGACTCCCATGAATGCTACTTTAGCAAATTCAATAACATAGGGTTTCTTGTCCTTAGCAATTGAGGCAGCTGATTTGATCATTCTAGGCAAAAATCGCAAATATGCATCATCTAATAAGGTAACTGGCATTTTGAGCTGAAGTTAAAATGTAGAAGAAAACAAAATATTACTATGAATGATTAATTTCTGAAGAAAATCTAATAAATGCATTAATTTCAAATAATAATTCATATTTTAAATAGTAAATTAAAAATAATAGCTAAAGACAGTTTTTTATTTGTAACATAACAAACTACAGAATGAGGTGAATAATAATCATACTTTGAACAGCAGGATTTCATTGATAGAATGAACACTTTTGTTTATCAGTAAGTAATATTTTTAATTTTTTTGATGCTTATTTAAATTTCCTTAAAAATATGTTTAGGATATTTTTATAGGCTAAAACATGTAAATATCCTGTCTTATTGCTTCAGATTATTAGACTATTCCACTTTCTCCCGTTTTAAGTTACATCTGTTGATGATGAAAAAAAACAAAAAGAACGACCAATAAATATAATGCTGCACATGTTTCTGACCAGGAGCAATGGTGGGTACAGACATCCTCACCTCCCCTCCTGAACAGTGTATATATAAAAAGGGAACATACCAGTGTGCAGCTCAGTGAAAGTAAAGACGAGTGGACATCACTCCATGTGTGATATCTCATGTCAAAACCCTTAAATTCTCCAAATCTCCAACTTCCTCGAATGGAAGTTGACATGCTCCCACGATTAATGCCTGGATACTTGGTGGCGCCCATCTTATCGCTGTTTTTCAAGAAGGGAGATCATGCATCGATCATCTCAAAACATCCTCCCGTGTCGACTTTCTCATTCCCTAGCGCCGCAGATGGCCAGCTGGAAAAGGACAACAGCAAAGTGCTCTCCTCGGAGTACCACCTGGGTTCTATTGCTCCTCAGCTTCCTGTAAGGGATCATGGGCTTGCGAGAATACAAAGCCTGGTCATGGTGACAAGACTGTCAAGCATGTCTTGGTGCATTTGTACGTTTTTGAGATTCTTTTGATCTAGAATTTGTTTTCATGGACAATACTGCTGAGAAGCTTATGGATGAACATCTTGAATAGACCCATATCAAATAATGGATTGGCCAATCTGGCTCCAAGATCTGAACCACATATAACAGAATTGGGATGCTTTTGGTGGGGGAGCATCAACCTCATCCCAGAACAATCTGTGAGATCAAAACATCACTGAAGAATGGGAATGTCTCCTTACTTAGATTCTGAATCATCTTGTTTCAGAAGAGGATAATGAACAATAAAGAATGAATCATCTTGTTTCACAAGCATAAAGATTCATTGTGAGACCTGTAGCAGCAAGACATGATCTAAACGAAACGTTCTGAAAAACGTTGTACAAAGGTTCTAAGATCTCTTCTCGCTACCCGTGGTGTCCCGTGTTGGTTTCGGTGCATGCCATTGAGTGCTTTACCAAAACATAACCACGAGCACGGGGATGATAGGGAAGTGAAGGAGAGGGAGGGACCCGATCTGAAAAGGGGGATGCCATGGAAAGCTAGCTCGGGCTGGTAAAAAGCTATTTGTGGCCCATGCCGTCTCAATAAAAGGATTATGAGGCAGACTGTGGTAGGGTTGGATCTGAAAGTTTTATTGCAATTAAAGAGATGAAAATTGAAGACAAAATTTGGGAAAATTAATAACACACACGATCAAGCTGATCTAGGTCTTACAAGTAAAGGGCACGATAGCATCACCGGAGTTGCCGGTTCAGATTATGTGCATTCGAAAGATCTTCCATAACTAAGTCAACCAGCAAAATTGTAGCGGCAGACAGCCAGGGGTATAGGAGCTATGAGGGGTCAAAGTTAACATGGTGGCCTATAGGAAATCACTTAAGTCACTGCAAGAGGCTTATGAGTAGCCTGCAACCTTAGATAAGGATGAGACAGACATCCTTATCTGTCTTTATGGGGGTAGGGGCTTGTAAACGAGAGGCGACCTTCACGAAAGCAAACATTTTATGTCGGGTGGAAGACGAGCGTGGTGAAGCCCTTTACCATTACAACTGACCAGTCTACTATTTGACACTGAGAAAATTATGCGAGAAAAAAAAATCCAAAATTTGCCCTTAAAATTTGGGGTGTGTAAATTATGCAAGGTCGTAAAATACGGTATATCTTCCATGAATATTTTACGTAAAACTTGATGAATCCAAAATTTATTTATTAATGAGATAAACGACATACGGATCTTCAACCCTATCGTAAAGTGATAATTAAACTAAATATAAAGTTAATGGAAAAGATAGAAAGTGTAGTTGTTAAACTTATTAAATTAATTTTGCCATGAAATGGTAAATATGCATGGTTCAGAAATGTTGACAATTAAAGAGAATTGAAACAAAATTACCTGAAAATCGTCGAAGTCATAATTGAATTCAGTCAGTTCCAATGAACTCACTGGACTTGAAATAATTGAAATATTCAGAAAAATTTGTAAATTGTCTGCAGTGAACGAATAGACTTTCTTGACAACCAAGCGAGGAGTAAAAGGTTCAAGATTCAAAATAAGAAGATCTAATTTTCCAGACAGCTTTGCCACAGGAAGCTAAAACAATTGTATGTATTTAATTAATAAGTGTGTGTATGTATTTTTTTTTTTTAATAAATTCAATTCATAAATCTCCTTTAAACAAGCTAGACCTTGATGCTCTAAATCAGCGGTCGCCAACCTTCATGGACCACTAAATGTATAATTTTAAATTTGGCGGACCACTAATATGAATTTAGAAAAAAAAAAAGGTAAATACATGCATATAATAATAATCAGAAAACTTTTAATTTATTAATATGAGATGCACCCATCAAAGGTAAAATTTTAAAAAATGTCCAAAATATTGGACAAAAGGCTGTAAAGGGTCAAAATTGAAATAATGTCCCAATTTTTCTGCAAACCATCAAAAATTTTGCACGGTCCACCGGTTGGCGACCGCTGCTCTAAATAGTTTCATAAATTAAACTCAAAGCCTATGAAAATTGTTTTTAAAACTAAATTAAAATACAAACAGCCTCTTTAGAAACATTAATTAATTTTTTTTTTTGTAAAAATAAATAATTTTTTACAAAATTTTATACAAATCAATATTATACCAGCTAATAAGTATTGGCATCATAGTCAACTTGATAATTGGAGGATAAAGAGGTTGCGCGAGGTCCCTTTTCAGCAGTGCTCTTTTTGTAAAAAAAAAGGTGGTGGAATGCTAATAATTTTTTTTTTTTTTTTTTGCAATTTTTATATAATATTCATAATACTATGAATACGGTGCACAAGCAGAACCGTCGTAATAATTTTGTTGCCGTTTGCCGACCTGCTCTGCTCAACAGGGCGATTCTATTTGGACCAAACATCAATTTAAATAAAAACCCATCGAAAAAAGGTGGTGGAACGCCGTTCCAGTGCGTTCTATGACAAAAAGAGCACTGCTTTTCAGAAATAAGACTATGTATAAATGCTAGACTCTAATTAATTAACAAAAATCGGCCTCCACCTCATCCAACCATGGCTGCCGCAGTTGTGCACTGTACAAAGGTGGGGGGGGGGGGGGGGGCTTCAAATTAAGTTTTCAAAATCAATTCTCCATTACGAATATATAAATCAATAGTCCTACTTTTTCCAAACTCCGCGTTATTCGTTGTTGTTGTTGGTTGGTGTTTTATGGCGCAAAAGCAGCTGCGGCTAAGCTGCGCCAACTCCGCGCTATTCTAAACCAATGTTCTGTTTCTCAATTAAAAAAAAAAAAAATAGCAAATGAAATTATCAAGGGGAGGGACGACAAAAACTTTTGCTCAAAGACGCCTTACAGATAAGCGGCAGCCTTGGATCCAACCAGAAAAAAAAAAAAAAAAAAAAATCAATGAATTTTCACGTATCTAGGCAAAAGCCTGGATTAGCCTATGCCGAAAATATAGTATTCTGCATATATTAATGACACTTTCCGTTGTACGTTTCTATTTTATAGAGAATGATATTTATCTAATATATGAATTATCTAACTCTCTTCATTCCTTCTTATTTAGGCAACTACTATTTCTAATTTGGGAAACATTCATTGTTATGTCAATACTCTAACAACTTTTGTGCAGGAAGAACGTAGAGTTTTAAAGAATTAAGCTCTTCACTGATGATTTAAAATGGTAAAAATAAGGAATAGTTTATCATCACGCCAATAATTCAGCTACATCTTGTTATTCTGCATTTTTATTTAGTAGACGTACAAAAGCCCAAATTTATTAATCATATTTTTTTTTTTTATTTCTAATTACTGTTTGTTTTGGTTTAGGAGAGCCTTCAGCGCTTTTGCGTATGCGTTAGGTCTCCTTCGATTCCTTCCAAATAGGGGCGAGGAAGATGTTTAGTAAATAGGGATGTTTACTTTTTATAGTTTTAGTTTACTAGTAGCTGGGTTCTATTTGCGCTTTTCGGGAAAAAATTATGGAAAGAATAAATACTATTGCAAAAATAACAGGTACTAAAAGAAAAACAGGTTTTAAGAAAGTGCCCATCTCAGCGTATTTGGAATCCTACTTTGAAGACAACCACATCAATGATGACGACACCCTCGACCCTGTCACCTCTGCTGAGGTCAGTCAACTTATGAGAGCCAAACTAAGGAGATCTCCCGGTCTTGACAGGATCAGCACCTTGGCTCTACAATCGTCTCCCTCTTCCCTTGTCATACTCCTCACGCAACTCTATAATTCGGCCATTGCCCTAAAACACTTTCCTTCTCCCTGGAAAACTGCCAAAATTATTCTCATTCACAAACCGGGGAAATCACCGCTCTTCCCACAGAACTACAGGCCCATCTCCCTCCTTCCCACCATCTCAAAAATTTTCGAAAGACTGATCCTCACCAGCCTCAGCCCCCACCTTGATGACCACATCCGCCTAGAGCAGTTTGGTTTCCGTCCAGGACACTCCACCACTCTCCAGCTTCTCAGAGTTAATACCGCCATGTCCGATAACATCAACGCAAACAGGGCTACCGTTGCCGTTATGCTGGACGTCAGCAAGGCCTTTGATAAGGTCTGGCACGACGGGCTGCTGTACAAGCTTATCCATACTGGGATCCCACGCAGTACCGTCCACCTACTCAAATCCTACCTGACAGGCAGAAGTTTCTGTATGAGCGTCGACGGGTGCCTGTCGTCCATCCATCCCATAGAGGCTGGAGTCCCCCAGGGTAGCGTTCTCGGCCCCTCCCTGTACCTGATCTACACGAACAACCTTCCGACGTCCCCTGGTGTCACACTCTCCCTTTATGCAGACGATGCTATGCTCCACTCCTCTAGTATCAGTCCGTCAAAAGCAGCTACTTCTATCCAACAGCAACTCCACACTATGGAACCCTGGCTCAAAAAATGGCGTATTGGGATCAACACCGACAAATTGGAGGCCATTATCTTCAAAAAGTATAGGAAATGCCCTCCTCCTCCACTCTCACGCAATGGCCAACTGATCTCCTGGAAGAGCCAGGTCAAATACCTGGGCGTTACTCTGGACGCAGGACTGACCTACAGCGCTCACGTCAAGACCAAACTGGCCGAAGCCAGATCCATACGTGGACATCTCGCCCCTCAAATTGGCAGGTTGAGCCAACTTCCGCCACCTGTCAGAAGACTATTGTATATTACCATTGTTAGGAGCACCCTGATGTATGCAGCAGCGGCTTGGTGGGCACTGGCCAGCCCCTCGAACAGGAAAAAGATGGAATCATTTCAATCTGCAACTCTCCGTATGATTGCACGCCAGCCCTGGTACGTCTGCAACAATGCCATCCGTAACGGACTCTGTCTTCCCCTCCTGGAAGCTTTCGCCAAATTTACGGCAGTAACAGTCTTCACCGCTCTGATCCGTTCCCCCCACGAGCACCTGCAGCTCCTCGCCAGCAGAGACGATGAACCTCCAGCCATCAAACGTCCTCGACCCCATGCCATTCTTGATGACCCACCTTAATTGAACCCCAATCCTCCTTCTTCATTATAGTTGCTGCACTATCCACCCCCACCCCCACTCCCTAACGCCCCTCCTATGAATTGCTTCCCCACTTCACTCCCTCTCTAAAATCGCCCACGCTTTATACTCCCCATTCTGCACTAAATCCCCGCCTTTTTGCAAACCTAGCCCATTTTCTCTTCGAATCTTATTAATGAACTGTTTGCTACATCATCCTGCAGTCAGAGGGCCCTGCCTTACACACTGCACCTTTATTGGGGACTCCAAACCCCTGCACTACAGGCGAGGTAAATAAAGTGTGTGTGCCTTAGACTAAACCACGGCGTTAGTCTCTGTCATTTCGACTAAACATCAATATTAACACCAATAGTAAGGATTATTTATTTAGCATCACAATCAAATCATAGAAAATATTCATTACAATTTTTAATAAAAATCAATTACCTTTATTGTTATTGAAAGACCTTTCGAATGAAAGATCAAGCTGCTCTTCATCTTAAAAAAGCCTTCAAGAATTGTGTGAAAAATTTTTCCTGATATGGATCTATTCATATAACTTAGATCAATACCATCTATATCCGGTAAATGGAGAGGATCAAGTACATTTCCCAAAGATTCAGATTTTGTCTTACCATATTTTATGGTTTCCTGTTTATACATTATTATTGCTTCAGCTAAACATGAAAAAAAGATATAAATAAACGATTAAACTAAAGTGTGTAAAGACTTAACCAATCCGTTAACAAATAATAGTGTAAACGCATCGTTCATATTCTATGATTTAGCGGTTTTTGTTCAATATCAGTTCAGTTCTTTAAAACTAAGTTAAGCCATTAATTGTTGCATCTTCCTATTAGCAAAGAAGCGATGATTATAGTTAAACTTAATTAATTATGTCCATCCTAAATAATTGTTTTAGGATTGACTGGGAATCAACAGAGGAGGACTAACCTTAGGGGTCACCGGGCGAAGACAGGTAGGCAGGCCAATACTTTTTTTTTGGAAGTCTTTTTCATGCTAAAGCAAATGAGGCCGCTTGTCCTAGATCCTAATGGATAACAAAATCTCAGTCCGCCCCCGGGTGATCAGCCTCACATTGAAAGAGGATCACTTCCATTTCGTGCAAATTCATGACACTAGAATCTACAGATTCTGCTAAAGGAGGCAAACATCTCCATTGCCGCCACCCATCCCTCTACTGGAAAAGAGAAGCAAAAGAACTGAAGTGAAATTGAAAAGTAGTAGGAAATATTACAACGAAATTTATTATATAGCTACTTTAATAAGTTTTCTGCTTCTCAGAATCACTAATTTTTCCCATTTGTTGTATTTTTACCTGTATCTTCAAGAAATACTTTTTTTTTTATTAATTTCATTTTATTAGGGCTTTTTCGCATGTTTAATTCTTCTGGAATTGTGTAAAATTCTTATATACATTACCATATCATAACATGTAATGAGCAAACCAGTTTTAAGATCATTCAACCGTTCAGGTATCCAACGATTTTATTTATTTATCTTGTTTTGATCTTTTCCAAATTTCACTAAGCAAGCAACTTTAATTTACCTGTTTACGAATTAAGATATGGATTCATTTATGGATTCCTTTATGCTAGCAGATTTTATTTATTTATTTATTTATTTATTTATTTATTTATTTATTTATATTTTCAGAATTTATAAAGATTATTATTACTATTAACATTGTTGCTATTATTATTATTATTGTTGTGGTTGTTGTTATTAGTGTGCATTTCCGCAAATTCTTGTCCATTTGTTTATTTAAATTTTTCAGGTTATTTATCTTGTTTTGTTCTCTACCTATTTCACTTTGCCAGCAACTTAAATTTTCCTGTCTTATTATTATTATTATTATTATTATTAGTAGTAGTAGTAGTAGTATGTAAATGTTTCTAATATTGGGTTTCCGCAGCAAAGACGGCATGGCGGGTCAAGGACCAAAGCACATGTTGCTAAGCGTAAAAAGTGTGCATGGAGGGTGAGAGATGTTACGGATGTGTGGTTGTGTCCTTGAATTTCCTAACTATGCGTGTTGAGTTGAGTACCACAGCCTTCTGGAGTTGTGCGTAAGTATTTTTATGAAGTCCAAGTGTGCTGAGGCTGTGGTACAATGTGTGAGATACCAGACCAGTGGCGGACAGGACGATGGGTACAACATGTACTCGGTCCTGCCTCCACTACTTCTGGACCTCGTGTGCTAAGTCGGTGTATTTCCTGATCTTGTCTGCGTAAGTTTTCTGCATATGCTTGCTGGTAGGCACTACAATGTCAATGAGATAGGTCTGTTTGTTGTACTTATCAACAAGAGCGATGTCAGGTCTATTGTGGTGTATGGTTTTGTCTGTGTGAATGGGACAGTGCCAGTGCAGCTTATGTGAGGGTGACTCTAATACGCTTTGTGGTGTGTACTTGTAGTATGGGACCGTGCTTTTAATAAGTAAGTGTTTGTGTGCTATTGTATCGGTGGAGGAAGTCTGTTTGGGAGAGAAGGGAGCAGTCTGATATTACGGGGTCGATCGTCTCGGTGTACTTCCTGCATTAGTCGTCGTGCATGTTTGCGTCGTGTGCGATGTGTTTCTTGTAGTTGCGTGTTGGGATGACTTGATCCTGTATCGCAATCATGAACCATTCTGTCTCTCCGAACAGTTCACCACTCATCAGACATCTGTTCGACGCTTCCATGTCGATATGAGGCTGGCTGAGATAGTGGCGATGTCTGCTGTGGACTTCCTTACGAGCCAATGATTCACGTTGCTGCTGAGTGTGGGTGTCAGGGTGGTGAGGTGTGTGTCAGTCTTGATAATGGCTAAGTAGAGTGAGGAGTATTGTGTTCTCTGATGGAAGTGTTCCCTAAGTGTGTGTACTTGTTTTTCGTGTAGGGTGATGAGATTAATGAGTCTTTGGTCTTTCTCCTTGCAGGGGAGGGTCATCCTTTCTGTCTCGGATTTGGGGTGGTGCATATTGTGTTTCGTGAATGTTGCAGTGCTTCGAGTTTGCTGTTTGTCCATAGGATTATGACGAAGGAGTATGCTAGTGTGGGAACGGCAAAAGTGTTGATGGCTTTAATTTTATTTCTGGCGTTCAGTTGTGTTTTGATGATGTTGTGAACGCGAGCACTGTAGGTGTTCTTGAGTGCAGTTCTAATGTTTCCGTTGTCCGTGATGCGCGCTTGCTGGAAGCCCAGTTACTTAGGCTCACTCCCTCTTTCATGGATTGGATGGCAAAACCCTCCAAATTTGAGGTCTTCCCTGTGGTATATGTGGCTTGCGACATTTTTCGATGCCAAATTCCAGAGCCTGGATATATTTCCTCTAAGGTCGCTGATGCGGCCCTCAAGGCGACGTCTCCAAGGGGGGATGTATTCTTGTGAAAGTGCAGTGTGAGGTATGTGGTGTTGTTTGATTCCAAGTGCCCGAATGGTTCCCTGTGCCGCGCAGTAGAGTGTTGTGTGTATGTTTTCTAATGTTTGAATATTGTCAAGGTGTTGTGGGATAGGGTGTGTGTTGAGATGGTGTATGATTGTGGAGAGTTGTTTTGATGTGTGTACTTTGGGGAGTGGCGGCCTGAGTGTGGGGTCTGTGCCTGTGTATTGTACTAGTGCAGTGTAGAAATGACCATGTGCTGCTTATAATATGTCATGTGTTGCATTGTTGAGGCATGTGCACTGTGGTACTCGTAGTTTATTTCTGTGTTTGCCCGTACAGGTAGTGTCTTCCAGTGGGGTGTGTTCTGGTGTCCTGTGGATGGATGCAGCGACTTCCTCTCTATTGTGTGCAAGTGTGAATGGGGAACAAGACTGTTAACTTCTATGGAACGTCTCTGATCCGCTATCCGCTCTTCGCTAAGCCCTAACGATGGATAACGTGTTGTGAATGGATGGTGTAGTGGCTGTCTGAATCCTGTGAGTAACATTGTAATGGTGTAGAAGAAGTCGCGCATGAAATCCTGGTTCATCTGACGCCTCTAATGCAACACCATTACTATTGGGTTGGCCAAAAAACTCGTTAGGTTTTTAAATAAAAATAAAAGACACATTTTTCTTTGTCGCCAATAATTTTATTGAACAACGTCTTCAACTGTTTGTTCCACTATATTTTGTCATCTTTCAGACAACTTCATAAGTCCGTCTTCCCAAAACTTTTTATCTTTTTGAGCAAAAAAATATTCCAGATGCCTTTGATGTCTTCTAGGGAATTGAATTTTTTCCACAAGAGAATTTTGTAAAGACCAATATAAATGGAAATCGGAAGGTGCAATGTCTGGTGAATATGACGGATGAATCAGAACTTCCCAGCCAAGCTGTAACAGTTTTTGCCTGGTCATAAAAAAAACATGCGGTCTTGCGTGCTTATTGTCTTCCATCTTCAACATTAAATTGGCGACAGAAAATTCACCAATTTTGATCAGTTTTTGTTTTAAATGCACGCTGATATGCAGCTGTCACAATACAATCTAATAAAATGGTGTCGAATGACGTTAAAGACACCTAAGCACTACCAGAGCCAACGTACGTAAAGAAACCGAACGGATTTTTTGGTCAACCCAATACAATACACTGTATATTGATGTTGATTGATACTTATTATTTTCGCAGTTTTCCCTTATTTTTGAAACTACGTTTAATTGCAGCTGTAATGATCTTCTGTTTTTCAATTGATTCTTCGTTGATCTTCTGTCCTGGTTCCCTAGATATTTAAATTCTTTATCTCTTTGAAAACATTGTTGAGAGATTACCATGTATACTTCTTTAGCCCTTCTATTTCTTCTTTGTATCTTGATCTTGATCTTTGTGTCTTGATCTTGAGTTACATGAAGTCCTACTTCAGTCGCAGTGCTTCCAATGTTTGGTAGACATCCTTCATTGCCGTAAAAGATCTCCTCATTAATTTTGGATCATTAGTTTAGTTACAATTCTGTATTTTACTGCACAAATCAAGAACAAGTTGAAGATCATCAATAACTTATCTTTTCGAAAATTCAAAAGAGACTGCTGAAAATTACTTTATTCCTATAATCCAAAGCCTAAAGATGGAATGAATTTCAATATCACACGATATAATTGATGCCTAGAGAGGACTTTTACTGGTAAAAAATAAATTGTAATAATTAATTGTTAAAGTGTAAAAATTTCACTCTTGCCCAGGCTCTTGGAAGCAAAATAAAATTATCCTTCTGTTGTGTAAGATTTTAGAGAAATACTGCATTATTTTAATCTATCAAAAATCAATTTTCAGTATTTGAACTTTTTTAAAAACTTAAATTTTAAGGAATTCGTTAATTGAATTTTATAGCGTTATTATATATTTCTTTCAATAAAATTACTGAAAACTAAATCACTTACAATTATTGAATTAAAACTTACCAAGTGTTGCCCACTTTATGTCAAATGTCGATTCATCAATTGGGTCTAAAAGAGTTTTTTGATTCATATTAACACCTTCAGAATACTCTGACAAATGATTTGAACTATTTTTTTTAAATATGTAACAACCTTTATAGGAAGAAAGGGAGGAGGGGGGGGGATTGATCATGCTGAGGTCCTTTACGTAAGTCACGAATTTCATACTTAACCTTTTACAGATTTCATACAATGCTATACTAAAGAACTGACATATTCAATGACAGATAAAGATTACACCTTTATTTAAGCATAAATTTAGTTAAAATAATGATTTCTAGTATATTACAACATATATATTGTACTACCTTACTGTACTACCTTAAAATCTATTAGTATTCTGGCACATGGGATTATTTCGTTTGCTCAATAGGTTCGATTGTATTAATTACGTATTATATTAAGTATTATATATTTTATTAAGTACGTATTTCGAATGTTTTGCGTAGGCGCTTTCCCCAAATTTTAAACATGCCAGAAATTTCTTACATAAGTACGGATTTACGTAAGAACGAGAGCTGTCTGTATAATTTCAAATTCTTCAAAAATGTTCGTGAACAGCACATCCGGCAAAAAATGTTTTTGACTTTTTGTCTTCTATTTAATAGAATTTTGATTTCTTATATCAAACAAAATACTGTTCTTGACTTTATCTATCGTTAGGACTTCTGTTAAAACAAAGACCCTTGTTAAAGTGATAAATACATAACCAATCAAATAGCAGGACAACAATGCTAAAGGAAGCTTAAGCTTTCAGTTTGGACATTTTATCACTATGTTATTTATTTTATTTAATGTAATTTTATCACTACTTATATTCTCTATACTACCCAAATTTTCAAAATTCATAATTTGAAAGATATACAAGAAGGTTTTGAAATTTAGGATATGATAGCAAATATAACAGAAACTTTAATCATTGACAATAACTTAAATAAAAACTTATGAAGTAGTTTTGAAAAGTGGTACCGAATTTTAATTTCGTTATCTGATTATTTTTATTAGATATTTTTGATAAAATAAAAGGTTACTTCGAAAATCTTCGCTTATCAATTAATATTATTTATTTAACTCAATATGGAAGAAAATGAATGAAAAAATATTAATAAAATATTACTACATTGTGTGTTGATATTTAATTATTGAAAGATTTAAATAACCATTTATTTTATATTTCTAAAATAACAGAATTTTTTTTTTCAAGATAATAAATGCTCTAAAAAAGCCATAAAGTTCATTTCCATTTCTAAAACTGATAAGTTCATAATTTATTGCCCTTCATAAAGTATTTCATCAGTGATTCCAGATCCGCTTTAGGCTCAAATTAAGCAGCTAATATCCTGTTATTGAAATCAGATAAAATCTCTTACCATCGTACGCATAAATCAAAGCAATCATAGAGAACAATGTGATCATTAGATTCATAATGTGAAAATTGCAAAGAAAGTTAAATAGTCTTTCGATATTCTAAGTTAAAACTGGAAATATAAATATCAAAAAAAGAAAATAAAGCAATGCATATAAAACTGGTTCATTTTCCGATAGTAAATCACTTTATTATCTAGTAAAATTCTTTTTCAATTCAAATGATAGAAGATTCTGTTAGGTGTCGTGTCTCGATTTTTTTAGCGCATTGATTCCCAAACAGGGAAGAAGAAAATTCATAGAATGGATATATAATCGTAAATAAATAGTAAATAAAAAATTTATCATGAATAAGTAGGTTCATTATAACACCAGAGCCTCAAGGAAGAGTAAACCGATTTTGTCCAAAAATGCTAAAAATTTACTTACTATGAAACAAAAGACTAAAATTCGAAGATTCTATTGTGATTACAGTAACTTTTATTTGAAATATTTATTGGAACATGTGTACAGATTTGAAGATTAAAACCGGAGATTGATCCCTGTATGCTTGCATACAGGCATTGACTTTTGCAAGCATTTGGGTCGAAGAAACGTAATTTTGCGATGTAACATTCCATATCTTTTTTTAATTGTGCTCTCAATGCAGAGATCGGAAGTGTAGATGCCGGATTTGAGACCAAGCAATTGGAATACGTTCCAGATTTGTCCGACTAGCGAAAGATCTAGTGTTCTCCCAAGAGAGGGAAGAATAGCCATGTCTGAAGATCAAATGTCCTATATTCTCTTGATGGATGATCGTAGCTTGTATATTTCTGAAAATAAGATAATTTCCTTTGTAATAACGGTGGCGTACTGCCATCAATAAATATGAAATGAATTTAAATACACCTAATGATTCCAAAATCTTTTGCATTGATTTATCAGTGATGAATGTCGCAATTCCATGCAGTCTGCCTTTTCTCTTTCTGGTGGATGTCCATCATTAACATAAAATTAACATAGACACATAAACAGGACTTATCAATTAACAGTACTGAATGCCATTCCAGACAGAATGGAATGAAGACGTTTACGACGATGAAATGGAGTGCGAGATGAATAGTTCAGTGACGCTCAAGCTAGCACCCCGCTTCAACCAAACGATTACGAATTATAAGAGGAATCACAAAGCATTTTTATAATCTGCACAGAACTTGCATGCCTATAACCAAAGACCGGTCTTTCTTTTAACCTCAGGTCCAACATTTCAGCATTATCTTGAAACGATATTCAGTTCTTTCCTAGTTCACGAGTTAGAAAAGTGAAGCAGTTTTGCCGTCTTATCGGTATTAATGTGAAGATAAAAAAAAAATTAATCAATCAATTTGCAAAGCTGCTTATTTTTTTTCACCTACTAAAAAAATTTTCTTCATTCTCATATTTGTTCAGAAACAACGTTATAATTTACTTAAAACAGAATCAAATTTTCTGAAAGTTTAATCATTTCTTCCAATCATTATATTTATATATATCACAACCAACTTTGGTTTAAAATGCTTCATTCTTTCCTTGATGTTCCGATTTCCATAAGTTTATTTTCCGCAACCATAAAGCAGAGCGGTTTCTCGGTGTTTGGCGAGAACTGAAAAATGCCGCCCCCATCAAAAAAAAAAACAAACGACAATCCTATTTTAACAACCAAAAAAAAAAGCCGCCTAATGGTTGAAACGGCCCTGCCATAAAGATAATGTAAATAACTGTTTACAAGTAAATCTTTTTCTTCTACTGCTGTATAATCTATAAACCACTTTCTGCTCTATAACTGTTTCCTCAAATAAGGTTTCTCAGGATTTTTAACAACTTTTTTAGTGATTTCTCCGTGGAAAAAGATTGGAAATCATTATATTAGAATGATTGTGTCAAATTTGATGGCCCGGCGAAACAGCAGTGTTTGGTAATTGTTTACGGTCCCTCATTTAGTTCTAACTCAACATTTCATGCTTTGTTTCACATTTCATCTTAAGGAAAACTATGGAATTTGATCAGACTTAGAGAATGACATTTTGGAGGATCAAACTAAATATGTATTAGTAAAAAAATCCCTCAAAAATTAAAATAAAATAAAATAAATACAGTATCAAAATATGAAATGTAAATCCTCTGAGTCCACACTGAGCCTTTGCACGCTAGATAGCCCTGGCTGATGAGAGCATAACAAGCTCGAACCAGCTGTCCCTGTCTCAGCATTACCCAAAGGCTTTCTTTTTCATATTAATAATTTCAGATCTGATTAGCACTAATTGTATATACATACACAGGGTGATTCAAAATTCCCTATACAAACTTTAAAGATAGATCAGGAATACAAAAACAAACCGTATACATAGTCAAACGTATGTGCGCAAACGCCGAATGTGGTAGAAGGTACACTAAGGTTCAGAAATAAATGCGTTCAATTCAGTTACGAACTCTTCCTCCAAGGGAAGGTGAGCGCGTCGATTGTTGCCGACCACATTCATGCCTGTTTCCTTCGAATGATCCAGTTTCACACAATCTCTGGTGCAAACGCCCAAACATTTGATGATTGGTCACACGTCTGTTAGGGAACCTCTTCACGATACAATCGTACAGCGGCTCGCTCGTCCATTTCCGTTCGCTACCCCAAAGGCTAGGTGCATATCTGCCCTCTCAGCATTAGTGAAGCGATACATCCTACTCGTACAAAGTCATCGTCTCAAATGACGATGGCTCACACTGCCCAACTAATGTGCTGCCAAACAGCGCCCTCTAGCACATTTGGGGTGGCGTTTGCGAATATGCGTTCCACTATGAATATGGTTTGTTTTTTATTCCTGGCGTACCTTTAAAGTTTGTGCGGGGAATTTTGAATATATATGTAGGGTGTTCAAGAGCAACCGTATCCCCTGTTTTTCTCGAAAACCACAGGGTACAGTTTGTTCGCGTGAAAATTTTCATTACCAAATAGTATCGAACGAATCGAATGGTAGCATTGTGGATGTCCGGTAGAAACCGGAAGTGGGTGTAATCGGAGTCAGCTTTGAAATTTCAAATTAGAACATAAGTCATGTGGGGTATTGTTGAATAGGTCTTTTGAAAAGAAACAACTTTTACCTAAACTTTTTTCTCTAACGTTCCTTGTTAATCACAATTGAAGAAAAAACTAAAATGATGGCGCTTGTCATCGGAACAATTGCAGATGTTGACAACAATGAAATTGAGAATGGTCTCAGTAATGTTCAAAATGTGCAACACACGAGTGAATGGGGAAAGGAAATACAACATATCTTGAACTGGAACACGTGCCGGAATTCGTAATTGTAACTTTTGACTGCCACTGTTTGACAATCTTCAATTATTGTGGTTTGTTTGCTGTTGAGTAGTGACCAGTCGTTCCCTGGACGTTGGTTCAATCGAGGAGGACCGGTAGCCTAGCCACCTCACTCTCCTGACTTGTCTCCATTAGACTTCTTTCTGTAGGGACGAGTTAAAGACGTCGTAAACCAAGAGCGTCCAACAACAAGGGACGACATGGAACACCGAATTACAGAAGCTTGTCGGTCTCTCCGCAGTGCTGATGTTCTCCGAGTGACTTCATCCGTATTGAACGAGAAGCCAACGGTGTTTGGCACAAAGCGATGGTCATTTTGAGCCCTTCTCGACGTAGGGGATGCATCCTGTATTTCAGATGACACATCTTCTGTATTTTTATGTTATAATTAATAATTTTGAATAAAACAAGGATTGCAGAGCAAAACAGTTTTAGTTTTAATTGTATTTTCCCGTCTCTACGATCGAAACCTACTTTGCTTTCAGTCTTATTGAATCTGGAAACAATTTTACTTCTTTCCAGTGGTGTAATAATTCTTCAGTTTTTACTCGACTGATTTAACAGACACCATGAATATAAATCTTCTTTCTTAAGTCATTGTCTCTTAGGACTCAACCTTGATACAAAAAGAAACACTAAACAGATCGAGCATATTTGTATCATCACAGTCAAGTGAAAACATTACAATGTGTGATAGTAAAAACTCAGTGACTTTGAACTTGATAGAATCAGATGTCACAACTGCAAAAAAATAGTTTATGAAAACGCAAACTATGGACGCTGCGTCGATCATCTATTAGTGATGTGATAGTGAGATGAAAACGTCCAGAAGCATCAGCAGCACATCACCTGCAGCAAGATAAAAGTATCTAAAGAAATGAATCTATCATGTTTTGAAGCAGATGGTACGGGAAATGGAATTTTCGATGTACACCCGCAACAAAAGTTTTTGAATGCCTCTGGAAGCAATGCCTAATATGTGCATTTAGATAAGGGTATGCCACAAGGATTTCCACGACCAGGCAGCGACTCAGCTAACAAAATCATATCGAAGGCAGCAGAATCTCGTCTGACTGGCGTAATGCTCCCCCACAAGTGACTTGAAACTGCGTGATTCTCTGTAGTGATGAGTCACACTCAGTCATCTGGCAATTGGATGGAAGAACGCTATTTATCCGAATGTGTACTGCCAATTTTAAAGTTTAATGAAGAGGACATTAACAAATAGTCTGGAACGATTCTCGTGATCCACTAGCTCCAATGGATTTTTTTTTTTTTTTTCATTTTAACAGCAAGATGCTTGCGAGGATAGTTGTCTTGACAACTCTTGGTTCCCACTTTAAGACAAAGGTTTGAAAAAGGGCATTTCCTATTCCAATATGACAGTTCATTCATTCACAAAGAAAGCTTTGTGGAAGACTGATGAAATGGTGACAGGAACTTAAACAGGCCCGTACAGAATCTTGATGTAAATTCCAGTGAGAAAGTGTGGGATGAGTTGGAACGCTGATTATTCACCGGTCAAATTCGACCAACGTAAATAAGTGACTTAACTGCATTTGTGAAGTAATGACGGAAACAAAGCTTTCAATACTGACAAGAAGCCCTCCTAGAGAAATGAAGGCATCATAGCAGCAAATGGTGAATCAAGGTATTTAATTAATATCCGTCCTACTGCCATGCTTCATAAATTAAGGAGTGTCCTGATATAATGAACAGATAGACCAAAGTGTATCGTTTTCATATGAAACACTTTACTATCTGCTATCGTCTTTTATGATTATTCGCATATTTAGTCAGGGAATTTGTTATCAAAATAACATTTAAATAATAAGTTAACCCTATTAAGTGAAATACTGCTTCACTGTAGGGGAGAGCGTTGTACCAAGGCCGTAGTGGACCTTGGACCAATTTGAATATCTGGTACTTGCTGGGACCTAATGATCTCTCGTAGAACTATGTCCTTCTTGGTGACGTACTTGACCACCAGTCTGCGTTTGGACGGGTTTGCGTAACGATTATATATGCTGGAACAAAAAGTTATTTTTACGAGTTAAAAGTAAATTTTTCGCCCCCAATTGAGTGTGAGTTTATTTTCAACTGGCACACAAGGATTATTTACTGTATATTCTTTGGAATCGCCGTTATTTGATGAAGATAATGGTGATGAAACTTTGTACTTTGGTTGTATGGTGGCTTGCAGGCAACCACATTAGTTCAAATATAGACATTCGTATATGTCGGGACACAGCTGCGTCTTGTACATTGGGCCAGTGGTTCATGATACAAGAGGTTACAATATATTTTGTGTTTTGGGTTTCAGTGGTTGATAAGGACAACAATGCCTAGTAGCAAAAAGAAGGGACGCCGTAGACACACATGCATTAAAAAACGCCTTTGAAGTGATTCATTCCGATGACCCAGACAAAAATATTTTTGTACAGAGAAAAAGTCAATCAATGTGTACAAATTGATAATGTAGGCCTGTACTTTGTCTTCTTTCCATTTAATCTTTCTTTTTAAGTGTGGTTTCGAGGTATAGGATGGTTGTTCCGAGGTACACGAGCATATTATACCTTGGTCCATTATGCAGCTTTAAGTTATTTAATTTTATTTGTTGAGCTGAGTTAATGGATTAAATACAAAGTAAAAACGTAAAAAAGGTATTAAAGAATAAATAGTTTTAAAAAACCGTAAAAATTCTATTAATACTGAATTTATTACGAAAATTCAAAATAGTGTTCCAAGGTGCAACACTCTCCCCTACTCATTGAGAAATTTGGAACAATCTATTTGAATTTTCACCTACAGAAGCTTTATCTCCTTTTCTATTTTTTTATTTCTTTGCTTGGTTCAATAAGAAGAGGGAGCTGCAGCAGAGACTTTGTTACCTGTTCTGCTGAATCTCCATTTTTTTTTCAATCCATTGAACTTTTTTTGTTTTTTAATCGAACCACTCAGTTTAAATTCCCTCCTGCTATCAGCAACATCTGATGGCAACAATTCGTATTTCAATTCCACTTGTTTACACACGACCACACTAGATCGAACCTGCTGCAGTGCTGATGAACTCCGAAAGCAAATATTTTAAACAACGCAGCCAATCATATAACTGCTCAGCTGTTGTATTGTAATACATCAAGGCGGCTAATACAAATTACCTAACAGTTACTGAATGAATTTTTTCAGTTGAAAAATTTAGGTTTATGTTTTGGGTGAATTTGGATCAGTCGGAGTTAACTAGGAAGTTTTTATTTATTTATTTTTTTCCCCCAAGAGTTTGTAGTAGCAATTGTTTATTGGACATAAAAATTGTACATTGAGGTGCACTGCATAAACAGAGTAGAGAAGTAATTCAATGCACATGCTAAAGTAGCGTTTCATAAATTGAAAACAAAAAATTATATTAAAATAGAAATTAAAATAGAAACTAAATTTAAATCATTTTATTCTTATTAACGACCTTATAATTATATGTAGTATTTTGTTTCTATTTATTTATTTATTATATACAGTAAAACCCCGTTATTACGCTCGTCAAGGGACCGTGACCTACAAGCGTAATAAGCGGGATAGCGCTATAAACGGGGAATGATTTATATGATGGGGAAACATTTAGACACCATTTTACAGGAAAGATACTTGATTCTGAAATAGATATAGTGCAAATGTGAGCTTATTTCCTATTAAAAAAATCTTTGATTGTGGTTTGCCGTGTGTGTATGCTACTGTTATAAATTACGACATTTTCAATGCGGTTCAAAAAACTATTAACATCAATTGATACTCCACTAGGAGCAATACAAATATATTTTCGGAGCAGTTTTAGTGCACTGCCCGCTATTTCACGCGCCTTTTCTTGAATGATTGGGTCATTTAATGGCACTGATGCATCACGGGACTGATGAATCCATTCAATTAGAATTTCCTCGGCATCTTCACATTTTCCACACTACTTTTTTACGTTTGCAACCATCCTTCGCTGAATTGATAATTCCATTCTTATTTTTTATTATTGTTCTCAGACTGGATCAGGGAATTCTTAGATTCTGCGAAAACCTTCTGATTTAGTGTAGAATTCTCGTCGTACTTACGAAGAATTTGCAATTTTTCACTTATAGAAAGGGATTTCCGCTTCAAAGAGTTCGAAGATTCCCTCCTACCAGGGAAAGAAAAGAATCGTTACAGTGTTACATTTCTTTTCGATACAAAATTTCCGATATAAAAAAGCGCTACAAGCGGGATTTGAAGCGTTATAAGAGGGTAAAAGTATAGAGAGTTATATAGAAAATTCCAGGGACCGTACAAAAGGAGCGTTAAGAACGGGATAGTGCTATAAGCGGGAGCGTAATAACGGGGTTTTACTGTAATTCTTAATGGAAAAGATGTTTAATATAATTCTATAAATTAATACATAGTGACTATGTAATTCCAAATTATACATTGTTAGATCAAAAAAGGATAAAAATAAAACAGATGTTTGATACTGAACATCAAAATGAAAATTAATAAGAAAAAGAAAATTAATTTACAAAGCTTATTTTTTATATAATGATCAAAACTAATAGGCCAGTCAATATCGACACAAAAAAAGGCAAACATCGCAAACGCGCATGTATCTACGATTTTTTTATATGTTGTTAGGACCCCTGAGAGTATTGTACACCCAAGTTTGCAACCCTGAAAACCCTGTGCTACTCCTGTGGTGTTCGAAAAACTGCGAAATTCGGGCACTTGTGTCAGTTTTGTCGAAAAAAACACCGGAAGGAAGCGTTTCTCGGGTATCATCACTCTATACTTTTGTAAAGCAAAAGAAATTTGCTAGAATTTGAGCCCAACCCGATCTCTCTAGGTCCATTCGTTGCGGAGATATAGCCAGTCAAAGATGGGCAACTTTTTCCAAAAACTGGAAAGTTATCGGTAGGGTCATGTTCCAAGACACGTACCGGCTAAACTAAAGGTTCTAGAGAAAGTTCATGAGAGAGGAAGTTGTAGAGAATTGAAGTAGCTGCAATTTGATTCCAAAATGGAAGCTCTAGGCCTCAGTTTTTCCTCAAAAACGAAAAAACAGTAAAACATCGGAATTTCGAAAAATCAGGTAAACATTGTACTGAATCATGTTGGTTTGTATTTCTTTAAAAACACGTGCAAGAATGTGAATTTCACATTGTGATCTGGCCCAACATTGTTAACAAGGTGATCTGGCATCGCAATGATTCAGTAAGAGCCATTGTGGCGGGATATGTTAGCTACGTTTTCAACCACTTTGGTACAAACGTAGCTGTGGTATTTGATGGATACCAACACGATACATCTATGAGGAGCACTAAATCAGCTGAACGCCTGCGACGCTCTGCTTCTCTCTCCTGCAGTGATATGTTGTTTGATGTATCAACACCCATCAAAGTTCCCCAGGCAGAACTGCTCTCCAATGAATCTAACAAACGCCGCTTGATCACCATGATGCGTACTGAATTTGAGAGGCAGGTTATCGAGGTACATCAATCTCAAGAAGACGCCGATACTGATATAGTGATGACTGCACTCTCCAAGAGCTCATTGTTCGACCAAGTTTTCATCATTGGGGAGGACGTCGACCTACTCCTCAACGGCTTAAGCTCTGGACAGACGAACGTGTAGTTCCAGAAAGGCGGCAGAGGTAGGTCAGAGTGCGCTCACTATACATCAAATTCCTTCACATGTGGAGAAATGAAGGTTCCACGAGGAATGGTTTGTTCCTGCATGCCATCAGTGGGTGTGACACAACCTCTGCCCTTTTCTGGCAAGGCAAATTGAAGTGGTGGAATTCCCTCAAAAAAAAACCCACTGGATAGATCTCGCCAGCATTTTTCTTGATCGAAACTCCAACCAGGACGAAGTAGGGAATGCTGGCAAGAAGATCTTGATGAACCTGTACGGCGGAGATCGCTGAACACCCAGTGATACTCAACATTTGTAAAAGCAACAGCAACGGCCAAAGTCAACCTTGCCCGCCTCCCCCCCCACCACAGAGGCTGCAAAATATCATTCGTGGAGGACCTACCACCAGGTGCAAAAATGGTTAGGGGTCGACAAAAACCCTTGTGATTGGGGATGGGCCACCTGCGAACAAGGTCTCATGCCCATCACAATGTGCGCAGAGCCCGCTTCTCAGACCCTGCTTAGAATGGTGGCTTGCAAATGCAACAAATGGTGCTTAGGGTCGTGCACTTGCAGAAAGGCAGGGCTCAAGTGCTCTATCCTACGTTTCTTTTGCCAAGAGCGCAGTTGCACAAATGTCACCCCTATCGTCCTGGACGAAAAGGATGAGGATACCCAACACCATATGATGACCCGCCTCCACCTCCAGAAAACGTCGTCCATCCTCCCACTCCCTCCCCCACTGATCCAGATTTGATGAGACCCGGCCCTTCCAAAAGGGCGAAGTTCTAAACTACTGCAGTGTTTATGCTTGAATGTGTACATAGAATTTTCTTGTTTACATTTATGTTTTCGTTGTTTATTTTATGTTTACGTTTATTTCTTTAGTGTATGTTTATTTGAAGCCATATGTTACATCTACAATGTTAACTGCACATTCTTGCACATGTTTTTAAAGAAATACATACCAACATGATTCAGTACAATGTTTTCCTCATTTTTCCAAATTCCGATGATTCACTGTTTTTTCATTTTTGAGGAAAAACTATGAAGCCTAGAGGCACCATTTTGGAATCAAATTGCAGCTACCTCAATTCTCTACAACTTCCTCTCTCATGATCTTTCTCTAGAACCATTAGTTTAGCCGGTACGTGTCTTGGAACATGACCCTACCGATAACTTTCCAGTTTTTGGAAAAAGTTGCCCATCTTTGACTGGCTATATCTCCGTAACCAATACACCTAGAGAGCTCGAGTTGGGCTCAAATTGTAGCAAATTTATTTTGCTTTACAAAAGTATAGATTAAAGATATCCGATAAACGGTTCCTTCACGTGGGTTTTTCGACAAAACTGACACAGGTGGCCGAATTTCGCAGTTTTTCGAACACCACAAGAGTAGCACAGGGTTTTCAGGGTTGCAAACTTGGGTATAAACTACTCTCAGGGGTCCTAACAACATATAAAAAAATCGTAGATACATGCGCGTTTGCGATGTTCGATGCTTTTATTGACTGGCCTATTAAAAATTGTCATGTACTATAACAGTTTATCGTTTTAACTTAAATGAAAACTTCCAATATCTGAGACATAGATAGTATAATTTTTCGCATTATTATAATGTGCTTTTTCTTTTCATATCTGTTTCCTTTGAAATAAGCATAAAAGTCCTAAGGGCTTATCAGGTTCAATGAAGGAGTTATTCAGGTTTTAAAATAGGGTTTACACCCTATATTTTAAAAAAATGATCCATTTTAGTCTGTAATTTATTGTATAATTTAGTGAAGAAAATTCAGCGATGAATGTTGATAGAATAGGTCAAGAGAAAATAACGATTTGTGTATAGGCTCTTTTTTTGGATAGAAAACTTTTGGATAAAAACTTTTTTGGATAGAAAATTTTTGTGGAAAAATTATAAACTAATAATCGTGCTCAATATTCCTACTTATACATTTTTCAAATTGAATACTGAACTAAAGGTAATGCATGGGTTTAACCCTTTCATTTACGCACTAAGAAAGTGGTCATTATTTGGAAATATTCCACCGATAGATCAATTGCATCAAAAACCGAGAAAAAAAAAAAGAAATCCCGCATTTTCCACTATTTCCAGTGGTTTTTTTTTGGTTTGAGGAATCCCAGATAATATTCACAACTCCTTCCAATCAAAATTCGGGGACTCAGTATTGAACTATTCACAAATTAACAGCCGGTCTCCTTTACTTGAATCTCCTTTGGGGACGCCTTCATCCAAGAATTATTAAAGCATTAAGTTATTTGTATTTCTTGAAAAAAAAATTAAATAATCAGTAAGTTTTAACATTAATGTTTGTTACAGCCGTTATTCCGATAACGGAAGAAATGACCTAACTACCTCAATCCTACTTACACCTACACCTGTTTTTTTGGGGGTTTTTTGGCAAAAGAGTTTTGCAACACCTTGTATAATGTAAATTATAAGAGATAAAAAAGTAATTTAATGTAAACTTTATATATATATTAGTTTAAAGTAGTGCTGGTAAACTGTTACGCGTAAAGTAACGAAAATATTAAAAATTTTGTTTTCTGCTACTATTAGGCCTATTTCAATGGAAATAAAAAAATAAATTCCGTTTTTTGTTAGAGGATGATACATTATTTATATTTTAATGATGGCGTTTTAAAGAAACGTTCCTCTTCCGTGTGTTTTATTACCTTTCGCGAAAATGGAATTCTTGGTTTTTCTCATTCCTGAAAATTGGGGGAAGGGGACGATTCAATAGAAAAAAGTTGCAATAAGATTAAAAAACAATTTTAGTAAATTATTTATGAATTAGAAAATTAATTGAGTTAAAGATAAATTCCAGTAATAATAATAATAATTATAATAAGTGATTGGTGTCCTTGGTGCCATATCAAAGGAATTTGCAAAATTCTTTAATAGTTTGGAACTTTACAATATTTCAATAACAGACCTGCAAAAAACATAGGCACAACTTATATTTTACGAAGATATTTGGACAATTCTTAGTTCTCTGGGTTAGACTTGAGTTGCTCAATAACTCCAGTCAAAGATGTGTTCTTTTTGTCTTTGTACTGTGTCAAATGTTGATATATAATAATAATAATAACTAATAATTAGTTACATAATGTTTAAGTAATCTTTACTTAAATAAATAAATAAATATGCAGAAAAATATTTATTATTATTATTGTTTTAAGTAATAATTGCATTATTTTTACTTTATAAAATGTAATATTTATAAATAATATACAAATGTAATATATAAAATAATATATTATGTTAGAATATATAAATAAATAATTTATAATAAATAATACCCTGTCTTATTTCATGCCTAATTATTTCGTTATAACGTTAAACGTAACGGATAGGTTTTAGAGTAACGTAAGACAGAGGCCGCGCTGTTGGCGTTGTCACTAAATTAAAACAGCCTTAATAATAGCCGTATAGAGACGGCATTGGCCTCTCACCTCTTGAGTACCGATCGGGGTTCGGTTCTCACGTGGGTTTCGTGACGGTGGATGATCCGCGCTTGGCATGTTTTCTCGGGGTTCTCCCATTTCCCCTGCACTTCTCTAACCATACTTTTTCTCAGTCTGTCCTCATTTCCATGGGTAGCACAATAGACCTACAGGTCGCGGTGCTTGGCTTTCCTGCCACACACATTCACCACGATCAATCAATCAATCAATGTTAAGTCGGAACGAAAAACGAAATCACTTTTTTGCCTGAAACGAAAAACGTAACGAATCATTTTTTTTTTCCGTTTGCCAGCCCTGAGTTGAAAGTAAATTAGATTTGTGTATCTTATGATTTTTAACGTATCTATTATTACTAACATGATTATATGATTACGTTTTTTTCCCCTTTTAAACTCTAAAGGTTGGTGGGTGGAAAGAATCCAGGGAATTTCCAGGGAACAGATACTCAGGTTGTTTCCCGTTGCCTTCAGCTGGGCGAACACGCAGCAATTAGCGGCAATATTGTGGGGACAATATGGCCCAATTTTATTGCTGACAACCGTTATCAAGCGCGAACACAGAGGTTTTCCTGAACGAATATTGCCGCTTCGTGTTTCACTAGGGAGCCCTAGTCATTACACACTCAGTGAGAACGCCTTATAAACACAGCACACGAGCAGAGCATAAATGCACTGGGAACAATATTCCCAGCAATTGTACGAAATCGGTTTTATTTATACAATTTATTTGCGAATAAAATGGGAGCGATCGAGTGTAAGCGTACTGGCAGTTAAGCCTAATTTGTTACGAACGGACAGAATCGATCTAGTATTAAACGCCTTACCGCGGTAGAAATCAATTACGATTCTTTCATTATCAATTGACAAAATGTTGTTGTTTGAATTATCTTGCTGGGGCCGACCCATGTTGCTGATTTTAAGCCTTGTTTCTCACAAAACATGGTCGGCGTGAGCAAGTTAGTTTCCGATTTGCCAAGTCCCGCCTTCCTTTTACGTCACCATTGTCACGTGATTTCATCCGTTCATGTGATTCGCTCGCGAACCAGCAATTTCTCCCGATAATATTGTCCCAACGAAATTGTTCCTTTTGTACCGACAATAAAATTGGGGCAATAGTGTTCAGTTTGGGACAATAAAATTGCTGCAAACGGTTGTCAGCAATAAAATTGGGCCATATTGTCCCCACAATATTGCCGCTAATTGCTGCGTGTTCGCCCAGCTTATGGACTGACTTCAGACCCGAAGAGAAAGTGAACAAGTGGCTGATAAACACAGGAAAGGAAAGGAAACATCCATGCTGGTGCCGGGATTCCACACATGTGCCTCCTGGGAGGCAGCCACCAAAACCACTAAGCCATGTCGGAACGGCATGATTAAATTGTTGCATTAAAAAGAAAATAAAATTAAGAGTTTTTTCAAGCTGCTCTTTTCAGTATCAATCAAGTTATTGAAATTGTAGAGGTGGATTATTAATTTGTTGCTCTTTTCTAAACTTCTAAATTAGCATAAGTTATTCGGGGTTCTCTTAAACTTCAGTGTTTTCTTTTTGCATTGTATTGTTAATGCAAGGTGTATTTAATTTATTACATAAATTAAAAGTGTATATTACATTAATATTTTCATATTTTAATAAACAATATATATTATAAATATGTAAAACTGTACGTATTATGTATTATTTTATTTTGAAACTCAACCGATTTGAGAGGTAGAAAGGTAACAAAATCTTTGGTTTGATACGTCTTCATAAATGTTTTTCTATTTTATTCAACTGAGTTCATACTCAAATAATATATATATATATATATATATATATATATATATATATATATATATATAGAAATTGACGTGTACGATAAATCAGGTGATTTTTTTTTTAGGCTCCATAGCTAACAAAATACCTTTTTTTCCTGTGCTTTTCACATCTTTCGGTAATGTTCCACATACAGGGAGTTCTGAGAATATCTCAATATTCATCGATCTGACATCCTGTCCTCTCACATAAACTGCAATAATCAAATGCTTTAACAAGGTCGGTATTTCGTCCATACGATTACTAGATCCTTTCAAGAAACCTATTGTGAACTTTTGTTTATGATGGACCCAGTAGTTAGTTATCTATATCGTCACCAGAATTAGAATTATAAGAAAACTTTCAGCGATCTAAGGGTATTTACAAGAAAATGAAAAACGGGAATATAGTACAGGGTGTCCCAGCTAAAAGTAGCACGCTGTTGTTCTATTCATTCATTCTTCATCGTGCTACTTTTTATTTGCCATATTTTACAAATTTAATGTCATCGGAGTTAAAATTTGTGCCAACTTTTAGTGTTTTGGGTGAAAAAGACAGTTTTGTGGAAACAGAAAAAGAAAATATATGGTTTGCAAAAAAATAAATAAATAACTTTAAGACTTTGATGATGGACAAATTACTTATTTGTGGGTAGATACTGACATATGTAAAGGTATTTGATGTAGTCTATTCATAAAAGTAAAACGAAGAAATCATTAATAAATTCTTCTGGAATAGGGATTTTTAAATTTTCCCTAAAAAATATGAATTTTTAATTTTTGACGTTTAGCAGCACATAGTAGATTTTTATACAGACTTATGGTCTCTGAGATACTCACTTTGAGTTTTAACCTTAGAATTAAATATCGTAAGGTTGTACTGCGAATGAATAGCACTTACAATCTTTCTGTGAAATCCAGTTATTGCTATCGTTTTGGTTTTTCATCTTTTTGCCCTTTCTGGGTAAATTTGATTGAAGCTTTGGGTTTCAATCTACGAAGACTTTTAAATTAATTTGAGGTTGGTTGTCGTACACCATTATTCTTGCTGTAAAACTCATGATTTAAGCAAAAGAAAAAAAAAACCTACTGTTGATAAATGAGATAATTCAATTTAAAACTCCTATAGTTAAAAACATTAGTGTCCTTCACCAATCAATTGTTGTATACTGCCTGCTCAATAGAAAGTTGACACCTGTGGTATGGAACAGACGCTTTATTTACAGCGTATCTAATAGCGCGTACTGTGGCCTTTTGCCCTAAACACAACATCCACATGCTGTGGCATGCTCTCCACCAGTTTTTGATAGCAAGCAACCGGTATTTCTGTCTACTCCTCCTTCAAAGCCTGCACAAGTTGGATACGTGTTTGCGGTCGCATCGGACGCGCACGAATCCGGCGCTCCAGTTCATCCCATAGATGTTCAATAGATTTGAGGTCCGGACTCTGGGTTGGCCACTGAAGTTCGTGAACATTTTCTCCGGAAACCAGACGCTGACAACATAGACCTTACGGCATGGCGCATTGTCGTGCTGGAACACAAATGGCCCTTCACCGTTCTTTGACCGAACTGCGACCACAACGTAGGAAGCAATTATTGTCAAGAACGTCCTGATACTGTGTGGATGCCATGTTCCCCTCGATCACAACCAACATACCACGTCCAAACCAGGAGAAACACGACCACACCATCACACCACCACCGCAAAACTTAACTGTTGGGATGACACACTCAGGTGTCCACTTTCAATTGAGCAGTCAGTGTATTTATTCTTATTTTGTGATTAGTAATTATAGAGGCTTAGTTACAGCTATTATTTACTAATAATTTAGTTAGTTACATTTATTACTAAAGTATAGTCCAACAGACGTATCTTGACGATCTCGTTTGCGTGAGAATTACGGGAAACACGAGATCTGGCCATTGGCCTCTTTAGGAGGAATCAAGGAATTTAGTACTTTGAATGACTGTCACTAGGAAAATGCTACCTAATGAATTTATTGTTGTTTATTGACTGTTTTAAATTTACGAAAAGTATATTAAAATATAGCAAAAGTCTCATGCATTTCCCCGTATTATAATTCATTTAAATATTTCAATGAAATGTAAACATAAAAATATATATAGATGAAACATTCATGGATTTTTTATTTGTTTTTGATTTTTGTGATTAGCAAATAAAATAAATGAGAAATCGTGTGCCTTTGTGATTATTAATTCGTTAATGTAATGTTCATTTTAAATTTAAAATCTATTGTCTTATATAAATGTATTTACATAATCCTGTTATTTTTTTTTTGTATTTTGTTTTAAAATAATTTAAAACAGGAAATTTTTAAAATTAACGTTTTTCTAATATTTTAGCAATTTTTTTTGTGGGCGATCAGTATGTTTGACAGCTCTTCCGTCTAATTTTGAGGCCCTGAAAAGGGCCTTAAAGGTAAATTCTGGGTTGTTTTTTTTTCTTTCAGCTGTTGTTTCCAGTAAATAACTGCGTGAATTGGGAGATGTACGAAATATGTACGAGTAGCTTCAGCTACTCTATCTTGAACTCTTTCTGAGGAATGAGAGGTCCTCCATTAATTAATTCCCTCCGAAAATATTCTTCAACTTGCAATACTACTTTCCGTGCGCTGCTTCGTATAGCAACATCATCGAATTTTGTGAGAATACTTGGATAGAGGCTATTCTCGTGTAAATTACGTGATATCACGAAAAAACGAGATCGTCAAGATCCGTCTGTTGGACTATACTGTTACAGCGAATTATTAAACATTTATTTGTAGTAAAGTTGGTCTAAGAATTTAAAATCAGAATGAAAGGAATTGGAAAATGCTGACCACATTTTCGAAGGTGCAACGATATGTTAATGTATTTTAGTAGTTTTTGTTTTACTCTTTAAGCGGAATTTTATTTCGTAAAGGGGAGGGAGGCAAGATAGAAGGACGAAAATACGAATGGGTAGACCAAAGTCCACTCAACTAGCCATCCAACCAACAATATAAAAAACAAACAAACAAAGAAAACAGCTTCTAACCTATATTTCAAATTTTGGTGTTGGGGCATTGTTCCCTACCTCCTCCATTATATAAGCATGATTTTAATGTGTGTGCATCAATCGGAATGTGCTAAAAGTTTTTGTTGACCTCCAATTCATGCCTTCTCTGAAGAATTTTATGAGGTGCTGCAGAAATGTTTTCCGTGCCCTTTCCTGTTCCATTCATTAGTCATATGTAAACATTTTATGGGACTCCAGGAAACTTTCGGACCCACTTTGGGCTCCCGATGTACCTGCTGACCCTCGCCCCCAACCTCTCATAGGGCCTGATGTTAATCTAAGTGTTATTTCAATATCTTTAGAATTTATAAAAGATTCTTATGTTTTGTGACTTCAAAGCCACAGGATGCCATTAGAAATATCTGTAGCTAGTTCCTTCTGTTTTGTTTTGTTTTTTTAAGCCTACTTTTAGAAAGAAAAAGAAACTTTTATGTTCGCCATATTTTATGTGTATAAATGCATGTGTGTATCCACTCATAACGTCTGAACAAGCGAATGTATCTTGTTGTTATTTGGTTTAAGTTAGATCTTTTAAAATTTTGTCTGAAACATTTTCTTCAAAAATTAAAAACTTTAGGAAGGTGACCTGTCTCAGTTCAAATAGATGTATATTTTCAAAACAATATTCAGAAAACTTAAATAAGTGAGTTAATTAATTAAAATTTTAATTATTTATTGGTTAAAAGGTTTATTTTGATAAATGACAATCTAATAACAAGAACAAAATGATAATAACAATAATAAAAAAAATAATTTCATGTATTTCAGGAATCTTATTATCTTAACTTTACTTCCATTCCATTCTTCTTACTGTTATTCTTCTGTAAATCATCCAGAAATTCCTGTATATGTTTGTGAAAGACGATAGTTAATTTCTTGATTAGGGATGGTTTCATATCCTCTAATATTTCGTGGCCCATCGAAGTAATCATTGAAGGAAGCATTGCCATTCTCAGGCTTATGCTTCGGACGTCATCAGGGAGGGAAAACTAAAGAAAAAAGAAGATGGGTAAATGGAGTGATGTAATTATTTCCTTCTTATTTATCCCAAAATTTGGCAAAGATTAACCAGTCAATGTGATCAATATAAAGTTCCCATTCCTAATTTATCTAAATTCTTATTTCAAATTTCATAAACCTACTGCAAAGGAGTTGCTTTAAGAAAACTCAATAATCCTACTGTGTAAAATTTCTCTTTAGACAGGTCTTTAGACAGGCCAGTCCGACGTATTTATTACGTCAATTGAATAATGAATAGGCATTTATAAAATCTGTGATAGTGTAAGGAAAGAACGGTCGTCATTGATTAAGCATTTCAAGTTTCACTAAGTTGAGATTTCTTGTTTTGTTTTTTTTGTATATCCTAATTTATGGGGCAACTTAAAATATGAGTATCTTCCCCTTTGCTAAAAATTCTTGATATTCTATGCATTATTGTTATGTAAACGTAGAAAATGCAGAATTCATCATTTATCTATCTAGAGATGAACATGCTCTGTAACTTACATAAAAATACTACACCAAATTTTAAAATTTGTTTATACTGGCTTTATTTGGAATGTGTACAGATATGTAAATATAAATACTAATCAAAAATCAAAAGAAAATGTAGTAAATCTTTTAATGTGAAAACCTGTCTACAAGTACGTGTTAAACATCTGCAAGATTTATTTTATTTTATTTATTTATTTTTTTTTTCAATTTTATGCTTTTATTTTATCATTGCATTAAAACTTTCTTTAAATTTCTTGCCAAGAAAAGCCAAACATATTCATCTTTATGCGAAGGTTATTTATTTTATATATACACTCTTTAACAAAAAGAGTCGACGCGCCCCTAAAAAATAATCTCATAGTAATGAAATTTCGCATGCAAAAACCTTTTGACCGAATATGCAAATGATCAAAAATTCGCACCCGGTGAATGAATAGCCGGAACTACAGCGCATTGGAACTGAGCCTTGTGATGGTCTATACAATCTCGCTTTCAGGAATAAAACTTCTAGTGGATTGTGATTGCGTTTTCCTACCTTGACTGTAACAATATCTCGCCGACGAATTCGCGGCTACTACGACCATTTGGCGGAGTTTGAAAGAGGACTTGTCATTCGACTACATGGGGCTGGATGGACAAACCAACGCATGGGTCGGAGCTATGCGGCAATTAGACGATACTGGCAGGAATGGATCCTGAACGGCAAGAGGGCAGCGGACGGCTTAGGGCGACGACAGAATGGGAAGATAGAGCGATTGTCAGAGCAGCTGTTACAGCAACAGATTCATCGCTATCAAACATCCAACATGTGACCAATACTGAAGTGACCACCCGGACCGCATACGAAACTCTGGGGTATTTCCCACATCGTTGAAAGGAAGATAGATAAGGCCTTGCAACGATGTGGGAAATACCCCAGAATTTCGTATGCAGTAATTTCGCCCACAGTCACATTAGGATTACACCACCCGGACCATCAGTAGAAGACTACAGGAGCAGAATCTCATTACGCCGCCTACCACTGACCAGAGCACCGTCAAGAGCAATTGCAGTGGTGCCGGGCACGAACAACGTGGAATTGTGCTGATCCGAAATTAGATTCAAAACGCTCTGCAGAAAATAAATGGAACGCCCTATACCAGTCCTGTGACAAGCCATATCTATCCCACAAGGCCATTAGACCAAATAACAAAGCAGGAAAGAAAGCATAGTATCAAAGTTTTTAGGCTTGATCTGCACAAGCGTTGAAAACGCCCAAAAATGTTCATGTCTACACGAGACCGCCGGCAACGCTAGATGTGGTCTACACGATCGATGCTAACGCCGCGTTAGTTTAGCCCCAGGCATTCTTATAGGGGTAAAATAAAGGAAAGTGCACAGTCGAGGACTGAGCGTTGCTAATGCACACCAACGCCCCGTATAGACCAAACCAGCGCTGAAAACGCTCGTGTAGATCGCATCTTTCACTTTCCATAAAAACACATAGGATTTCTTTCGGTTCTGTAAGAACGTTGTCAACGCTCGTATAGACCAGACCTTATTATAGGTATCTTTACACCGAAATGGACTGAATTCCTTGTTTCACTGTATCTTTTCAAATTTTGTAAATTGCAACGGAAGAAGAAAAAAAATATGAATACAAATCTCATTACCTTTATTTGCTTAGCATCAAAATCAACCCCATATAATTTAAAGGAACTGACTGGATCAATCTTCACAGCAACAGACATATTGAAAATGGTGTAACCCATAAATAAATCGTAATCACTGTTAACAGGAAGTCTGCTTGATCCCATTGGACAATTGCTCAAAATGACGTCTAATCTCCCAATCACTGTCATGTTGCGCAGCTACATTATAGAAAAAAAAAAGTAAACATTGTCATTTCATCATATTTTAAAATTTAAAGCAAGTGCTGTTAAACATTCAGTTACAGTATTTGATGTTTCATTTCAAATAAAACTAAGTTTCATTTAGAATAATGCAGCAGTCTAAATAAAAAGGAACTTAAAAACAAACTCTTATTTTACATTAAGCCTATTACAGCAAAGCTTAAGCAAAAGCATATCACATTGCAAACAGATAAACAATTCTACACTGATTGCACAGAATTATCACATTTTACTGTTAGTCTAATTCAACAAAGCGTATTGCAGTAAGTCTAAACAAAAGCTGATAGATTTTTCAATTAGTCTACGATATATAGACTACTATACAAAAGCCATATATTTTTCCCTCTTTGTTTGTTCTCTTCCTGTCCTCTTTGTTTCTTCCGAATAGCGCGACTTACATAAAAAAAAATGTCCGTCTTCATGGGACAGCCGACTGATTAATGTTGTTTCTTTTATAGCAAAGATTACTTCAATAATACTGAAAAATCTACCGGCAATAAAAAAAAAGAAAAAACTTTAATGATAATGAGGGACAGAATAAGAAATTTTGTTTCTCAATGTCTCTGCCTTCTTATATTTTTTGGCCTTTTTCAAATTCTGTAGGTTTCCTATTAGTTAATGATTTAAGTAATCAAGAAAATATACTTACTTTTAATGTAATAATGATCTCATCAGAATGAATATCAATGTCCCCTTCCAAATTTTTCAGCCCGTATATTTTGTTATAAATTGCTTTTCCAGTAACATTGCATTGCTTGAAAGTATAATCAATATTCACAATGTCTGGTATTGGCAATGGATCTAGAATATTCGCTAGGCTTTTTTGCAAGAAAACGTTGAACTGTGTTTTATTGATGTTGGGCTTCTGGGGAGGTAAATCATCAATAGCTGTGAAAACTAAGAAAAAAAATAGAAGCAATGTTTTAGTAAGTTATTTTTTTTTCTTATGTACTTTTAACTATTACTCTCTAGGGTGCAGAGGTAGGTTAGTGTGACTATAATCATACTCTCCCCATTGCATCCGGGAAAAAATCCGGCATTTTCCACCTTTTTCTTTTTGTTGGATGGAATTTAAATCATTTGATTAATCCGCCCGTTCAAAATTCCCAGGCTGGCTATTTGTACTATTAATCATACCATATAATTATTCAATAAAATTCTTAAGTTTAATCGAATTGAAACTTACGTGATAAAAAAAAATTGAATTAATAATGAAAAAAATAATGAAGAAGCAAAGTAAAGTGGATTGTTTAACAAAGAAATGATCATGATACATTTCCTGTTATTGACACGCAATTAATGAAGATTTATAATAATTAATTAATCATCGGTTCTCGAGCGAATATCATCCAGATGGACCCAGATAGTTATGTGCAGATAAATTCTTATAAATAAATTAAATTTATTGTTAAAAACAACAACAACAACAACAACTTTTAGCAAATAATTTAATACAGCATCTTGTTAAAGGGAGGTTATTTCTATTTTGAAGAATGGAACCGTTCGGCCAATTGATGGACAGACCTTCGGGAACTGACAGTCGGCAGTATCATAATTTCCTGTTGATATATACCAGTATATACACACACAGACTCAGTAGTCACTTTTAAAAATTACGTCATTCCTTTTATGATAATTCATCGCTTCTGCAGACAGTCAAGACTAGCCAAGACTTTATATAATAAAAGAAGGTAACCAATGAAGAATTCCGTTACTGTTTGAGTGAACATTAGAATGGGTAAAATTAGTGATTTAAGTCTTATTGAGCAGGATACAATCGTCGATATTAGATGTACTACTCCGAGTAGCTCTCTTCTGTAGTTTTTCAATCATAGTATTATCGGGGGTTTACTGAGAATGGTACGACAAGAAAAGAACATCCATTCAATAGCAATCCTGGGCAAAAAGAACCTCATTAATGACTGAAGCCAAAGGAGACTGGTTAGAATTATATAATGTATCGGACGAACCACAGATAAATACAGTAATTCAACCCTTATTCCACTCCTGATAACTAAAACCAGGAGGATGCAGCTTTAGTCATTACTGGAATTAGAAAATTTGACGACTTGAGAAATTAAAAAACAAAACAAAACAAACTAAACTTCATTGGCAGTGTAAAAAGTTGAGACAGTCTCTGAATAAAGCCAAGAACACGACAGGATGTTTCCTTGAAGTAGCTGTTCCGGTCTTTTGGAACTTTGGGACAAAATAGACAGGGCTGTAAGTAGAATTAATACACCGCCGCCCTTCAATATTTCAGCAACTGTCTGAGGACATAGCAGTCAATATGGGTAATCATCAGTGTGGAATCTTCCAACATTTCTAAAATCAGTATTTCCACGAATTCAGAATAATTTGGTGCATAGCTAGGGATAGCTAGGAGGGCCCGTCTAGTCCTATACGATAAATAGATGACCTAATTAAGTGGCTACTGAATATAATTTAAATTATTTTTAAAAGATATACATTACAAATTTAAAAAACGAATGATGATAGGGATGCAAAGTGTGCACATAATTAGCTAAAAACAACAAAAACAAACAAACAAAATATCAACATTTTCATAAGAAATTAAAAGATATTAATAAACCAATTATAATTGCATTAGTTTTGACTTGGTTACCAAAGTATACTCAGTGATATTATCAAGATAATTGTATTGTTTAAAATAAAACATGATTTTTGCACCACTTTTGTTTTATCTTTTACTTTATTTGTATGTTCCTATTACTAAACTGTAAAAGATTCGGTAATTAAAATACTACCATAAGTTGATATATATATAGTATTTAAAACTCTATTTAAATTTAATTCAAATGAGAACTAATACAAACTAATAAAAGTCACTTCATTATTGTAAATATATTTCTTATTAAAGAGCTTATTTACATGAAATTCACAATTATTGTTAATGAAACTAGATAAATAATATTTAACATTTACTAATCTACTGTTCAAAGTCTGAACTTCAGTATACTGCAAAATTACGTCAACTAAAGTTTATGAATGTAAGTTGGTAGATATTTCCCTGTGGGCTCATGGGTACACCGGAGGGACCAATCTTAGATAAGAAAGGATGGTCAGCCCAAATCTCGCCCCCCCCTCCCCCCTTAACCATGGTAAAGTATCCCGGTCCTCATTTTACAGAAGGTTGAGTAAACTCTAGGCCCATCTGGAGGAGGAATAACCTGGGAAAAATACCCGACCTCCGGGGTTGAACCCGTTCCTCCAGCCAGCAGTCCAGTGCCTATATCCCAGGAACACTGAACCCACAAAAGTTTAAAGTGTTGCAAGTCCTTATAATTTATTTCAATATTTTCTTATTATCGCAGTCAAAATGCAAATTACATTTTAATTAGATTATCTTCTTTTGATTGTTTTCCTATTTCTTTAGACAGTGTGAATTTTTATAAGATTACCGAACACCAATTTTAAGATGATTCTATTGAAGAATTACGACAAATAATTATAGGTCTGATCTCATATCAAGATTCATGGGTGTTCATATTAACATTATTCCTTGAATTATATATTCCATACATTAGTTTCATTACATAATTCCAGAATTAGTTTCGATTCATACTTAATTCCAATCAGATTTTCCAACTAGCTCACGCAGAATTGGATGGTGTTATGCATCATTTTGACCAAGCGCCTAAATAGATTCTTTTAGATTATTGTTCCATCTACTAGCGAAAGGTGTAAATTCTTTATAAAAAAATTGGTCCTTCTTACTATCTCAACATAATTCTGTGGAAAATTAATTTTAAATAAATGCCAATCGACTGATCGTAACGAATAAGATTTGTATCATATGACTAACGACCTTTGAAGGATATTATTAATTTTGATAATGATCCTGTGAACGTATTTTCATTTTGATATATAACACACTTCATTCCATAAAACATGTGAAGTAATACATAAGTTTTTACGTTTATGCAAATATCTCAAAATCGAATTTTGGCGCTTGGTCAAATGATGCATAACACCATCCAATTATAATCTTAAGCATTTAAAGCATGATTTCAACCACCTTCTATGTCACGATCAGTCTCAGTAAACGGCGCTTAAATTATCTCATCAGAATCATATATTTTGATATAAGAAATGCCTTTATTTTTTTTTAAATCAGGTATCCTCAATTCCCTAACTCTACCAATGAGAAAATGCTAGAATAAAAAGCTCATTTTTTATTGTTATTATTATTTAATGCACAATTGCTCCTAGTTTTTACTTCATTCATTTTGCTTTATGTTCACATATTTGTAAAAACTATTAAAGCTTTATAAACTGTTTTAAGTATAAACAGTTTATTTTCTATTTATTTAAAAAAAAATGTTTTTAATTATGAAACAGCATTAAAAATTGGATATTTATATAGTTTGGTCAATTATCTGACAGTGGTCAAATTTCTAATTGTAAGCATACTGTTTAAAAGATTTATTCACACAGTATTTAAATGTTAAACATCTCGTCTTTCAATATATCAGGGTGTCCAGTTAACAGGGGTCTATGATGTTGAGGGGACCTACTCCTCCTGGTAGAGGCAAACGGGCGAATTCTTTGGAAAGAATATTGTTTGAATTAAAGTTTGAAATGGGGCCTACATTTCCCATCTGGCCTGGGCCTATTACCAGCTATGTCTTCCACCGGGCTACGCTATTACAATGAATTCAGAAGTCTACTGACGATCGTAAGGATCAGATCCGAAAAGGGAAATTTTTGTACGGTTAACGTGAAAATGACGGAAGATGGTGTTGAGCCTTTGTGATTAATACCTTAACAGATGTGGCTAAGAAATATCTAGAGTTTTTATGACAAAGAAACAGAATAATTTCATTTAATAACTTAGTAAAAGAAAAAAAATAAAAAAAAAATAAAATAAAGAAAATGGCAAACTTTGCTCGGTTTGCTGGGATGGACTATCTTCAAAGAGGCCTAAATGCAAAACACTCTCCAAAGGATTAAAGTAATTTCCTCTAAAAGTTTTGGAAGGATTGTTTTGTTTGTCAAAACTTGACTTTCTATCTTTCAAGTAAGTGTTGAACCATGCAACTACATCTGCAAGAAATCAAACCGTAATTCATTATTTCATAGTTACATTAACTTATTAAATATTAGAAAACAACTGTATTCTTTCTAAGTAAACATGGATAAATATGAAATTTCAAATGCAATTAAGTTTTACACTAGTTAACATTCAATTTATCAGAAATTTCTTTATATCAGAAATAGCTATTATTTAAAAAACACGGAGATGTGTTCCAGTCGGAAGCATCGTAAGATAATAACATAGAAGATAAAGCTCACTATAACTTCAAAGCTAGTATGAGGTTAATCTGCTTCATCTCATTTCAAATGGATATGACGGGAATCACTAACACTGTGTTCGTATAACACAGCAGGATGTCTTGAAATTAATATTTTACAGACAGACATAGTTTATTTAAATGCAAATACACAAAACATTAAAATGGTCATTTTACTTTAAATATGTTAATTATCTAAGTTATATTCGTGTAAAATATCAACTACTGAGAAAGACTGTTATCTCACAAATTTGACTATGCCAGAATTCTTTATAGTTTTATCTTTGTAGTAACTGATACGTAATTTACTCTTTGTCTAAACTTATCAGAGAATCATAAATATTTGACACCGCAGCATGGAAATATGCAAAAGGCGATACAGATAAGATTAGAAATTTTGTCACTAACATCATCGCTGATATAATGTCATGATTAGCATTAACAATTGCCCTTTCTTAACTAAATGAAAGACATATAACAGTAAATACCAACGACAACAAATCTTGCGAGGAATAAAGTCAGAAGGGTAATTATTATAATTCGGTTCCAATGCCATTTTTTTTTCTGAGGAGCAAAAGTCATTTTATCAAAATGCGTCGGTGAATAATAATTAAATTTATAAAAGAAGGAAAAATCCATCAAAGTCCATTAAAATTTTAACTACTTTTTTTAAATATGAGAAGTTCTCTAAATGAAACGAAAACTCCACTAGCTAAAGAGCTTATATTACTCAGAAACAACATCATAAATTTATCGTAATTATTATAAATCACAGTGGTTAGAGAAAATGACTCAATAAGTTGACAAAGGCTTTTTTTTTTTTCCTTTTGTATTTTTTGCTTCGTTTGCTTTTTTCGTTATAGTAAAATTTCACATCGCGTGTAACAGCACTGCAAGTTTTAACATGGGCATCAAATACGTGTCGTGGAAGTTCACGCAGATGAAACCGAAGGAAAAAGAAAAACAGGAACAGAATAGAGCAGCGATGCTCTTAAAGTCTCGAGCTATAAAGCTCGAAAACAAGATAGCTTTTATAGATATATAAAATTAACACTGTTATCTATATAAAGATTCAGCAGTTTCAGTTTAGAACGTTATTATGAATATCCAATTTTGAAAGGTTGTCCAACATGAACAGTTGAGACTTCAGATGTTGCTATGACTTATATGGGAATAAAAACAACGCAAAAAAACAACAATGATTTTTCTCTACTTCAAAGGGTCAACCAGTCTCTCGTTAGGAAGGGAACGTTGTTTTGATGATTTTTATTGAAGTCATGGAATGTTTTCTTTAAATTATATTTTGACGAAGTAGTTTATTGAAAACTAGCAGGGTACTGTCGCTTCGCTCCGGGACCCTTGCATATATAGTATTAAAAAAAAAAAAACTTTATTTATTTAGCAAATTAATATTGAGATCGGAGAATATAAGACTTCCCAGCCCGTTGTGGCCTTCTCCGCTTAACTCGGGTGTATTGCGGGTTGGCGCCACATACCTGGGGATGCCGCCACACACTTCATGGTCAGGTTGCCAGATTATTCCCTATCCCGTGGGAATTTCGAAAAATCCGGCCTTATTCCTTGTCTACATCATAAAGGGAACCTCTGTGCAAAATTTCAGCTTTCTAAGTCCAAGGGTTTGGGGTGGGCGTTGATGAGTCAGTCAGTGAGTGAGTCAGGACTTTTCTTTTTATATATGTAGATTTTCATGAATTTTGTTTTGTTAACCTCATTGATTAGTTCTTTATGAATTATATTTGGATCTGTTATTTTCTCATTTTCAACTCTTATTATCCGAGATTCGTTCTTTACATATTATTCCTGGTGTTTCGATATCATGCTTATTTATGAAAATATGATCTATATAATATATAATAACTAGTTGACCCGTGCGAATAATTCGCAACAAAAAACCACCTTTGAGAAATAATAAACAAATCCAACAGATTGTGTGCATGTTAGTTAAACACATTGTCAATAAATGGCGTCTTCTCAAGTTTTTTTGAAAAAGTTGACCCGTGCGAATAATTCGCATGGTGTCTTGATCAGTCACCGAATGGTAATGTGGAAATAAATAAATGAACAGATTGTCAATAGATTGCCTTCTACATTTTTATATAAAGATTTTTAAAATAAATTTTTTTAACGAAAACATCAATTTTAAACAATTTGTTTATTTTTCATCATTAGCGGTGAACGTAATCTTGAAAATATCTCAATCATTGATTTTGATGAAGTATTAAGGGAAATAAAAAAAACACCTTTGAGAAATAATATATGAGAAGTTGACTAATTTTTATGTTTCTATTGTAATAAATCGTTTATTTTTATTAAAATATAAATCTTTGTTTGTTTTTTTATCTGTTGTTATTAAATAAACGATGAAATATCATTTTAAAGTGCATTTTTATTCAAAAAAGGAAATAGTTGAAGGTTACAACGCTAAAGAATATTTTCGTTTTCGAAAAATAAGGCGCATCTGTTAAAGCGTGTCTACATTTTTATAAAAAGTTTTTAAAAATAAAGTTTTTTAACGAAAACATTAATTTTAAACAATTTGTTTATTTTTCGTCATTAGCGGGGAACGTAATCTTCAAAATGATGCCTCAATCATTGATTTTGATGAAGTAGTAAAGGAAATATGGCGTTCCGACAAAAAAAACCCTTTGAGAAATAATATATAATGATAATACCCGGGTAGCGTCGTTTCGATCCGGAACCCTTGCATATATAGCATTAAAAAAACAAACTTTATTTATTTAGCAAATTAATATTGAGATCGTCGGAGAATATACGACTTCCCAGCCCGTTGTGGCTTCTCCAGATAACTCAGATGTATTGCGGGTTGGCGCCACACACTAAAAATTTAAAGCGAAAAATCACATCTTTGCATGTATCTCGCAAACGCAGAAACGTTTATGAATGACTGATATATCGTTCGATAGAACTTTCAAATACCAACAGTTTCTCAATATAATGTTCTCTTCCAACTTTTATACATTTCGTTTAATTTGAGAAAAAGCCAAGGCGACATCTTGGAAACCAAAAAATTTTTTCGAAAGATTTTTGTAGCATTTTGTTTGTCCTAAGATTTACATTTTATCCATTTGCATGACCAATCTATCTCTTATAGTTTGGTCACAAAATTGGAAAAACTTATGACAGAATAACGTTTTTATAATATAAGATAATAATATTATTTTTATTTACTCTGAGAGAGAAGGAGACAAAGAAAAGAAAATCTTACAATAAATATGATGGCATATTTAAGATCTTGTGACAGTGACTGTAATCAATTGTTACATCTTGGAGAATTAATTATAAATCATAATGTTACTGTATCTATCATAAATTCTGAAGAAAATTTTAGGGAGGAGATTTCAGAATCGCTGCTGAGAGATAATACACAGAAGCTCAGTTATAATGCGATCTTTCGGATCCAAGATCTCGAAGATAGCGATATAACCGAGATATAACCGAACTTTTATTACTTGGCGACGTCAAATGTCGTACATCGCACCCTATTATCGCCCATGCGATTCCAACTCGATTTAAAATGGTCATTTCGCGATTACCTACATCATTCAGAGCTATGTGAGAGAATTTTATATTTATAAATACATAAATCATTACCTTTTCAACACCTTGATGGGTTATATTAGCCAAAATCGATTTGGCGCCGCCATCTTGGCATCTTGTACAAACGACGAGTCACATGGATCGAAACTAGGTATTCATACGCCTATTAGATTACATGGACCTCTTTACTGGTTGTCATTGGCAGAAAAATAGATCTCGATATTCATTTTGGTTAAACGAAAAACTCCGCGATTCTGGCACAGTATTTTTTTAAAAAAATATATTGTATTTGACGCATTTTCGTGACATTAGGATGGGTATAGAGTCTCAATTACTGTAAATAATAAGGAAACAAGCATATTAATTTACACCTTTGATTTGATTTTAGGCGAAAAAACGGTAAATTTTGCAATTTTACAATTATACACCTTTTCCAAAATAGAAGGGGTCCAAGACCAAATCGCGTTATATCGGAATTCGCGATATAAACAACCGCGTTATAACCGAGCTTCAGTGTATTATAAACGCCAAGGAAATACTAAAGAACTGAATGAATTAATCGAACAGAACTATATCTTGAACTATTGTCCGAACTGAACAATTTACCTAAAATTGGCTAATTGAACTGAAACGAATACGTTTTATATTTCATACGGTTTAATAATCAATTATACTTAATTTAAATTATAACATTATTTTCTGTAACTACTTTGTTAATATTATTAATATACCGTTCTTAAATTTATTTTCCTCCATTTAATTGAAATCTTTTTTCTTTTCTTCTTTTTTTTAAATTATTACTATTAAAATAAAAATCATACTTAATTATAATTTTTTATTTTTTTTTAAATTTATTATTTATTGCGAAAAGATTTTTTATTTTTAGTACTACAGATTGAAATATATAAATATTATATGTATGTAAATAATTAGCATCTGTAGATATATCATAATTTACACTATATAATAAATATAAAATGTAATTTATTACATTAAAAAAAAAAATAATCTGAACTGCTCAACTGAACCGATCTTTCGAACAGTTTGATACACGCACAATAATAGTAGGCTATAATTTCGTCGAATCACAATGAAAAACCGAACCGTTTTTTTTTCTAGGAGTAT
>JAFIDM010009631.1:178140027-178160999 GCA_023159025.1 Thereuonema tuberculata
CCCCCCCCCCCCCCCCATACACACACACAAATAAAATCTTATATAGGCTATGTTTTTGTTTTTCAATGGTTTGTAGCCCTATTTTCTAAATATATTTTTTCCTTAGGTCGTTGTTGACATGAACAGGAATTAGGCCTATGGAGTCGAGAAAACACTTTTTCGACTCCGATCCAGCAAACAGCAATAATCTCTAAGTACAACTCCAATTCCGTCAAAAAAAAGTTAGCTAACTCATGACTCCAATTCCGACCCCACAGGCCTCGCAACGTCATAGTAAAAACTTTTTTCGACTCCTACTCCAGTAATTTAGCAAAGCAGACTCCGACTCACCAAGAAACTTCCAGTTCCACGTCTCTTGACTCTAGGGCAGAAGTACAACAGGTTTACCGAATTTCAAAGACAAGCACGATTAAAAAAAAATTTCAAAAACCCTTCCTAAGTTTGAGTTTGATAATCACATGGGAAGTTGTTTTTTTTTTTTTTTTTTTTTTTTTTTTCACAAAGAGAATCAATTGACTCTCCCAGTATTTTCATCTTTTTTTTAGATAATTTATTTTTCTCTTTTCTGTTTTAGAAATTTAAATTATTAGTAATAAAATGTAATTATTTCTTTTTCAGATTATTCTAAATGAAAAACAGAAGGCAGAGATCAACTACCCTAATATTTAATTTGAGCTTCCCTTTCTGTCTTTGGTCATCGATTCTGCAATTGTTTTCAGAAATTCAGAATGAGAAAACAATGTTTAGGGCCTAACTGTCTGACTCTAAAAGCTATGTAAAATAATTTTTATTAAACAACACTATAAATAAGAAACGTATAAAGGATTTTATTTTGGAGGGTTCAAGTTAGGGAGCCGACCTTCAAAAATCTAAAAGTAAACTTTTGGAGTGCATGGTCCTGTTTTCTAGACCAACTTAAAAAGACGAAAGACAATAGGACCCATTCTATATAATTCGAGATTTCGAGGAAGCGCTAACCCAATATATATGCTCATGTTACAAATCTTATTTCCTATTTTAGCTAAAGTCTCTTTTATCCGAATTTCCAAGAATCCGAGGTAGTTGCACTCCCAAATAGTTTGAATCATCTCGAAGCTAATATAGAAGGTGACTCAAAATTCCCTGTACAAACTTTAAAGGTAGATAAAGAATAAAAGAACAAACTGTATTCATAGTAGAATGTATGTCCACAAACGCCACCCGAATTTGCTAGAAAGCGCTGTTTGGCTCGTCAGTTGGGCAGTGTGAGCCATCGTCATTTGAGACGTTGGCTTCCCTATACTGAGAGGGCAGACATGCACCTAGACTATGGGGCAGCGAACCGAAACAGACGAGCCTCTGTGCGATTGTATAGCGAATAGTTCCCCAACAGACGTGAAGCCAATCAACAAACGTTTCACAGAGATTGTGTGAACATCTTTGAGCATCTACTGTGAATCTGTAAGTGTATACGTTATTGTCGTATGTGAACACAGGGCTAATGAACATGTTGTCCACCTTACTTGTCTTTTCTGAACCTTAGTGTACCTTCTAGTACATTTGGGTGGTTTTTCCGGACATACGTTCCACTATGAATACAGTTTGTTTTTGTATTCCTGACCTACCAGTAAAGTTTGTACAGGGAATTTTAAATCACCCAGTACATAAATAACCTTTTTTTTTTCATTATCTCTGCTCAATTTCGAAAAAACTGTTCAGAAATCTCCTGAACAGAAGATTAATTTTTGCATACAACAATTAAAAAAGTCTATCCTCCTTTTTAAAAATTTATATATCGATTTATTATACTGTACATTATCAACCTTATTACGTAAGAATCTCTTGCTTTAAAGATTGTGAAATTAAACACAGTAGTTTACTTAAATTCAATAGATAAGTTAATTATCTCTATAAAAATGTAAATAAATAAATAAGTAAAAGCCTTATAAAACTTTTTTAAAAACAAAAAAATATTAATTTAATTTCCGTATAATTTTCTGTAAATCCCATTAGAAAGCAACAGCATTTTTAATTTTCTTAAAATTCTTCTTTAAAAAATTGCATTTTTTTTTTTAAATATTACAATTCTTTTAACATCCATATTTCTGAGTTCTCCATAGTTACTCATTGTGTCTTGCCCAGATCCTCTCAAATAATCTTAGGAAGAAAATCACCTTCTGAAATTATTGTGGGTCTATAAATTATATGATGAGGAAACCAAAACAATAGCTCTGTGTAAAAGTTATAAATCTGTTAGTTAGCCTACATGTATACTGCCTGGCCACTTTATTAGATACACCTACTTAGTAGAATATTGGGCCTCCTTTAGCCCTCAAAACAGCCTGAATTCGTCAAGGCATGGATTCCACAAGATGCTGAAAACGTTGTTGAGGTATCATGTACCATGCAGACATGTGTTGTCACGCAGTTCCTGAAGAGTTGATGGAGGTGTCGGCTTGGAGCAAACAGCCCGTTCCAGCTCATCCCACAAATTTTCAATCGGGCTGTGATCCGGGGACTGAGCGGCCCACTGCAGCAAGGAAAAGTCATCGTCATGTTCCTCAAACCATCACATAGTGATGCAGGCTTTGTGCATCAGCGCATTATCCTGCTGGAACTAGCCATCTGCCTGAGGATAAACTGTTAACACGTACGGTTGCACTAGGTCAGTATGATTTTTAGGTATGCTCTAGCATCCTGACGTGCCTCCAGAGGTACCAATGGACCCAACGTGTGCCAGGAAAACACCCCAACACCACGAAACTGCCCCCTCCTGCTTGAAGAGTTGTTGTGAGACACGACGGATCCAGATATTCATGCGCACAGCAGGGGTGTACCTAACAAAGTGGTCGGACAGTGTATATAGTTAAAACTAGACTTAAAAAAAAAACATGTTGGTCTGTAAATATGGCTTTTTTTCTTTTTCTTTTTAGTTAGTCTCACAAGGGAAGTGCATGACCTCGAACGCTGAGAATCGCACGAAAATGTGCTTGGAATATAAATCGCTCATCCCTAAAACAGTGGTATGAGTCATTCCCATGCAAAACTCAGCTGTTGTCTTCTAGCGCCATGAGAAGGATTGTTGATTTTGTTAAGACTACAATATGAAAAACCACAGATAAAGTTACACGATTGACATTTCATCATCAGACTTCACTCTGTGCTATACAATGAACTTTCTGCACCGAAGTACAAGCCTATGTTACAATATGCTTGGCAAAAGCCAGGTTATGACATTGGCATACCAATATCATCGTTTGAAAATGTAATTAGTGTGGCTTTGGACTGCTTGAATGCGGAAGTGATGTTGAATGTGAAACAGCGGCTTTAGTCGCATATTGTTCTGTTCCACTTTGCTTTGATCACTTCATTGAAATCTCACACATGCACTTTGAAGACTGAATAGCTGTGCAATACTATCAGGTCAGTAGGAAACATTTGTTGTTCAGATAGCTTAATTATGTTAAGCAGACGGAAATATAGCAATATAGTCACGACATTGAAACATGTGTATTTTTGGTCCTGTTATATCAATATTTTGTTACAAAAAGGTTTTCTCTTGGACCTTAGGTGATCATTCAAATGTCTCTTGTGGTAAGACGTGCGGTTTTGCATGAGAATGACTCATACCACTGTTTTTGGCATGAGGAATTTATATTCTAAGCACATTTTCGTGCGGTTCTCAGCGTTGGAGGTCACGCACTTCCCTTGTCAGTACATTTATCAACACCCAAGTTCTTATTATCCTTCACTCTGAGTAGGGCCGCGTAGATCCTTGGAGAATCTATCATACAAACTCTAGAATTTGAAATATTTCTCTTCAAACAGCGGAAGAAGAGAAGAAGCAGACAAAATAATATAGGAAAGAAAGGAAACATCCATGACGACACAGTGATTCGAACCCAGGTTCTAACACAACTGCCTCGTGGGAGGCTGCCGCCTAATCCGCTAGGCCATGCTGGGAACGATGTAAAACTGGCTTTTCTTTATTTAACTATTGTAGAAATTTCATATCAAATTCATATATCTGAGCAAATTTAGAGGCTTTCTTTTTTTTGGTTGCTATTTTCTTTTAAATCTCCAAATCTGCACTCTTGCTCTATTGTCTGTTTGATAAGCGGCATTAGTAGCTCTTTCTTTGTACTAATTCCTAAAATTTTCAGGTTGAAGAATTTCTTTCCCGTTATTTTTAATTTGTAAGCATCCTAAAGTAATTTAATTTCCAAACAATTAGGTTATTTCAACCTGTTATTATTCTGCTTGCAAATGAAAACATTTTGTAAAATTATGAACTAGAGAAGTCTGAAAAGATCTACTGAAGATATGAAACATTGGAATCCTGCAATTTCATCATGCATTGCACGCTTGAATCTCGATGTAGTTTGTCTGCCAATAGGTAAGGTAAACTTTGAATCCAATGTAAATATAGTCAAACAAGAACCTTCAAAATACCCATGCTAAATTTAACTGAAGGCATTAGATATGCTCAATGAGGATCGATGTTGCACCTGGTTTGTTAGCTTTTCAATGGTTGTATCATTTTGGGCTAGGTGTGGCCAATTCAGCATCACAAGACTATGAAGAGCTTCTCGAGTGTTGCCAGCCATATGGGGATCAGGTATTATCGTTCTGGAAACATTATCTTGTTCAATAGGTCTCCTCAGGACATGGAAACATCAATCACTGAGACCTCAGCAGAACCAAGACTCCTCACTATATATACCTTCCATTGCAGTCGTTCTGTACATTACATGAGTATTTGTCGCCGTGTTGGATGGCTACAGGAATGCAAGTTATATTTCAGCAAACAGTTGCAATAGTCCTCTGAGTGATCAGTACACATTTGTTCATAGTTGCTTCTACAGTTTGCTAAAAGCCATTATATGTATACGTCATTATCATTCTCCAAGCTCCAGAGCCAGTAGTGGGTATGTGCATGTGCCTTCATGTACCCACTGTTGCTACACACACAGTACCATTGCACAAGCTATTGCATGATTTAACGATTAGACATCGCAGCCTCACACATTCCAAACATGTATCCTCCCTCGAAGTCTTACTATTAGGTGATAATCTCGCCAGCTTCGTCTGAAAAGTATGTTTTGAAGAAGATAATCGCTTGAATCACTTTCAACAATATCGAATAGGCCTACAGAACTGAGGCATACATAAGCGACATTGGTGTGGCATGTAACTACGATGAGACATTGGTATTATCCTCTTGGGTCTAATCTAAGAATATAAGTGCAGTAATACAACGTATCTTCTCGCACCTGCAGCAATTCGAATGTCCGTCACTGTTTCCCACTTTTAAGCTACATGCATTGGGAAATGTATAAAGATGGAAGTCTCATTATACACATAGGAATGTATAGAAAGAATGTGGAATGTGAACTTTTTCTCCACTTCATTCTGGATCAATCAGCCTTACCTCTTCTTGTGTCAAAAATATTTCAGTACATTGACAATGATCGATTGACTCACTGGGTTTTATCAGATGATCCTTATGGCTAAGAGTCCGCCTTCATGAAATCACATAAATCAGAATGAATTAGTAATTAGAAATGCCAACATCAAAAGTTTCTCCCTAAATCTTTTTAGTGTCCAGTTAGAGAAAAAAAAATCATATTGAAGGCAAGAAGGAAATCTGAGATTTCGACTAACAAGTAAGAGGTTTTCAATGATTGGCAGCAGTCTGTTTTTTTGTTTGTTTGTTTTTTTTGTCTTATGAGACTATCGGTAGGCAAACGAGATTATAGGTTATTGAAATTGTAATGATTCAAGTATTGTGATCAGTAGGTTGAATTAAGAATAACTTGCTTGTCATAGTTCAACATGTTAAACTCAATCTATCCATCAGGAGTGGGCCAAGCCTTTTAGGGGAGTGCTGCTGGTATGCAGTTCTCAATGATGCATTAAAAAAAAAAAAAACCTATTGAAACTGTCGTAGCATATCATCCTTGAACTGTTTCCACCTTTATTTCTAAAGTACAATGTAGAACAATGTAGTACAATGAGAAGATGCCAATTCCTGTCCTGACGATCCAGCACCGAGACTGCTGTAACATGTTACAAATACGGAGAGAGAGGGGTTTGCGGTTTATTCTATACTCTCCTGCATCTGCATCACAGAAAGGCAGGAAAGAAAAGGCGAAAACTGTTGTTTTTTTTTTTTTTTTACTCTAAGAATTGACCCTGAAATAATCATAGCTTCTTAAAATTCCTGAGCACACTATAGTGCACCGATATTATATTAAAGTTAAAATTAATTGCTCAGCATTGAAAGTTAACACTGCAGTGTATTAAAAGTTAATTATATATCACATTTTTTAAACATTGTCTAAGAAAAGCATCTCTTGACTATGGACCTCATTTGTCTCATTTTTTTCCTGCTCCCAAAATAAATATTATAATTTTAGGACCGTAAATTTGATGCTTTTTTTATTAGACTGCTAGTATTTTCAACTTTTATGAAGGAATAAATCCGGTGTGATTTGCGATTTGGAGGGTGTTTAAGAGTAGCCAAAGAGATTTTAGGTTTTTGAATTGATAAATTACAACACAGAACATTGTACTATAATTAACGTTCTTCGACTAAAGCGAATTTCGTTTCTCTCCAAAAATAGATAATTCTTTTTAATTTGAAACATTTCTTACTTATTTAGATAATATTCTGGGGGTAAAGAAGTAATAATATAAAAAGATTTTCCTAGTATTCTTATGCAGAAGACTTTCATACTTATACACAAGAGGGTGTCAATATGTATAAAAAAATTATCCTTAAAATGTGACAAATATGCTCTTATTCTGAAATTTGGCAGAGTTATGCTTTAAAACTAAAAAAAAAATCCCTGGCAAATATGTATTTATATACACAATAAAAACTGTATTATTTTATTCGCAGTAACTGGAAACATATTAATATCAACTTGCAAAACAATGATTGCAAACAAAAATATGTTAGGAAAATAGAACAGGTGAAGATTTGACTTAAGTCAGTGTGTTGAAGATATAATTTTGCAGCAAAGTCATATCATACCATATCAACAGGGTCATCACAAGGGGGGGGGGGGGGGGCAGTTGATCCCTCAGCACCGGGGCCTGGCTGTGAAAGGGGCCCGGGCTGAGATCTATAGTATGTTTATAGTGTAGAACAGGGGTGGGCAAGACATTGATCGCACATTTTGGGGTGACCGCATGTGAGATTTCAAAAGTCTGAAGATGTTTGGTTGTCGATTTGGAGATTCTGTTTTTTTTTTTTTGGTTGTCGATTTGGAGATTCCATTTTTTTTAGTCTTAAGGTGACCACAGCACTTGGAGTATACTTGAGGTAGCCCTTACCTTACCTGCTCACCCCTGCTGTAGAAGTATTAAATCGTGTGATATTTTCGCGATATTTTTCGCTAAAAATTTATGATTTTGTTCATAACAAGGGCGGAGGGGAGGGGGGGGGGAAGGCCCGGTATTGCATTTGGTACCTGGGCCTGGAATTTGATGTGGGGGGGGGGGCCTGCATATCAAAGATATATCATTGCATTGTACAAATGCTGTGATGTTAAGACAAATCCATTTATAATCAAATCCCATCATCTGCAGACACAGAAGGCAATTGTATGTATGTTGAGTATACAGAATTTTAATTACTTAATTTAAATGAAGGGCATATATGTAGGATTTTATTTATTTATTTATTTATTTATTTGGGCAGCAGGGTTGTGCAGGTCATATATCTATAAAAAAAAATTGACGGCTTTTAATGTTTCTGTACTTAGAAATTTCGAGTTCTATTAATTACTTCTTTTCATGCTATATTAAACATCCCAGATACCAAACTCCCCTACGCCAATCCTAAAATTCAAAATTTCAGAGGGAAAGGAAAGGGACAAGACCTCCTCCCCCCCATAAGCAGTAATTATTGAAATAATGAATTTTGTAAAGAACATTATTTACTTACCAAAAATAAGGGAGATAAGCATTTTCATGTAGATAATATTTAGGAGAGCCAAGACCATCCTGGAATTCTAAACCAAAATTTGATTTTATTTGTAACCATTTAGTACTCAGTAAAACAGCATTGCAAATATTAGAGAGATAACAATGGAGCTGTAGATCACATATTTGATATTTACACCATGAGTAGCAAACAATGCAAATAAAATTTTGTTTGAAATAACAAATAAAGCAAGATAATAACAAAACTTAATTTTTTTGCAAAAAAAGTAAATGGGGGTTTTTAGATTGAAGAAAAAATATTTACAGAAGATATTCCATGTTACTTATTTATCTTTATTGTTAGGATGTGAATATAAATATATTTAACTTAAACCTAGTATTGTTCATCGAGTTATAAATTGTTAATTTCAAAAATATAGTAAGTTACAGAATATAGATATATTTTTCAACCTAGCTTTTTATAGAAATAAAGTTATATATTAGAGATGTAACATAATAAAGATACTGTTTTTGTGGACATTTGTAAAACGTTTAATTAATGTGAAACTATTTGCATTTATATAACAAAATTTTTTTTTATTGTTAAATTATACTTTCTAATTTTAATCTATACAACCTTTCAGCTAGTGGGAACTATATTAAGATCTTTACTGCTAAGATTGTACATTGGGATAAAGTCTTAATTATTAAATGTCACATTGGAAAATAATTGTTTCTTCTCATTACTAAATTGAATAATATTAATAATAATAATAAATTTGCCTATTTCAAATAAATTTCATAGTAACTGATATTATACTGAATGTAAAAGGTGAACAAATGAGAAAATAATAACTGAAAATCGTGTGCGTATGTGAATTGTTACATAATTAAAGTTAATTGAATGTAGATTGAATAACATCTAGTTTTTCTTGAACACAATTTTTTTTTTTAATAATTTTCAGAATCGTAGTTGCTGACTGTAGAGGACCTCCCCCCCTTTAATTTTCATGGGGGACATGACCCCTTGAATATCAAGCATTTATAATAAAGATTTGGCTTTGCTTGTTATTCAGCAGTTTATCCTATGCACTTGAGGTCTGCTGTTTGGACAAGCTCAGAGATCATTTTTGAATTTTACTAATTTTTACACTGGATGTCCTTCCTGGTGCCAACAACAGATTACTTGGCATCCTTAATACTACTCCACAGATAGTGGAATGAAAGAAAGAGAAAGAGCATAGGAAAGAAAGGAAACATCCAAACCAGTGTTGGTATTTGGACTCAGGTTCAGACATATTATAAAAAAGATTTTATTGTGGTAATTGTTTATATATCAGGGTTTTTTTCATATTTTTTAAACTTACTTTTCTCTTAATTCCTAAGGAAAGACAAAATTTAGTCAATCGGTTGGTTCCCAATAATTTATAAAAGTTTTGTTCAGAATATAAGATTTATTTCTTTTTAAACATAACTTTGAATTTGAAGAAAACCAAAAGTCATTCAGTTAATTCACAAGTAGAACTGTTATGTAACTACTGTAAACACAGCCACGACATTAACAATAGTATAATTAATCTGGGACAAAGTTTGTTTTATTTTTTGATAAATGCAGGTTGGAATAGAAATAAATGAACTTTTTAAATGTAAAGCGCCTTTTAAAAATGATATTATTATTATTATTATTATTATTATTATTCATGGACTATTGGTGGTCACAAAATAATATTGTGCAAAAATAACACAATGATTCCAGACTGATTTTAAGTTTGAGCAACAGTCAAATGTTTTTGTACACTTTGCAAAGATTCTGTTAGACAGAACTTCTATTTCAATGGGCATAGTTTAAAGTTTTGATATCATTTAGTTCCTTTTTATCAATGTAGACTTACATTCATTGTTCATTGCTTTGAATATAAAATAATTCAATTGATATAGCACTGGTGGTAATAGATACATATCTAATTCCTACGACTGCAGCAATTTTAAAGCCACTTGGAGTAACTGCAGATGCTTTCACTACATTGTAACAGTTTACTAAATATGTTAAAAAGTTAAAGTGCCCAACAATAAGCCTACACAGGCTTTTGGGGGTTGCAGGAGGTCAGGCTCCCAGCGTTTAGGACCAATGGGACGAAGTGGAGGTCGGGTGGTCAGCCCGACGCCCGCCCGTCTTTAACTCCCGAGAAAGAAACCCGATACCCATTTTACAGAGGGCTGGGTAGACCCTAAGACCCGTTTGGAGATGAAATTACTAAATATGTACCAAACTTAAAATCCCATCATTGATATATTAATGTAAAGTTAAATTACTTAATTCTTAAAGCAAGTTTTTTCAAGCAAGTTTTCTCAATCAAGTACTTTATGAGAAATCTAATTAAATGTATAGTAACAGTCACTTTTAGTTTTGGCACAGCTAAATGATTTATCATTGTCTAAAGGTATAAATTTTCACTAATATATCTTAAACTACAACTTATTTCTTAATTATTAGAATTATTTTAATAGAATTCCACATACCTGAAGATACTGCACTATCTGTTGAATACTCTATTAAGAAACATAATACAATTTTTATTAAATTTCATAGTGAAATAATATTACTTATAGATAAATATTTAATTGTTATTTTTCAATAAATTTGCAGTTGATATTCTGATAATTTATGTAACGTCATAAAATTGAATTTAAAAAAGAAACAACAAGAATAATAAAAATAATCAATGCACAAAAATAAGACAATTTATAAAAAATATTAAATTCAAAATGGTAAAATTTTCAAAGAAAATTACAATTTGAGCCTTTTTTTTGTTATTATTAATTGATTTGTTTTAGCTTGAAGTTGAACAGTTAATCATACATTGTTGAGAAAAGAATATTTTTGAAAAAAAAATAATAGTCTCTAAATGCTTTTTTATAAAATTTTATCATGATGAATAATCATAATCATTAAAAAAATGAAAATAGCAGTAAGTTATTAATCTGATTATCAATTATGACAACTCTGTTAATAATTGAAATCAGGAAGTGATTGTATTTCTCACAGAACTTAAATTCTGTTGAAAATAAGCACATGATAAAATGAAAATGCTCAACTGAAACTGAAAAAAGAATTCTTCAAGAGTAGTGCTTACATCTTCAAATATATACTAGTGAAAAGTAATTATTCAGTACTGCTAAATGGTATATATGCAAATTATGTTCATCTTAAATTAATGTATTATTTATTGTTTGTAACAACAACAACACACACACACACACACACACACAAACATTTAGGACTAATTCCAAGGAATGTGACAAGTAATAATGAGTTATAAGTTTTGAACAGTTGTATACATATTTTCAAAGACTATTATTTTATGTTATGAATGTGAAGAAATTTCTACAAGTGAATAAAAAACAATACCTGAATGTTACTCTCATATATTTACCAGCAATAGTTGGTTACAATATCTGCATTGCAATCGACACTACTGTCTACATTATCAACTATTATTATATTTTAGAAACTTATATTAACATTAACATCTCATAAATATGAAGTATCATCATGCTTTGTATTAGCATATTATCTTGAAATTTTTAATCCATAAAGCTGCTGTAACTCATATTTATTATTTTCTTTACATAAAATCTGTACATTTCTCCACTCATACTAATAATGTGTTTTTTAAATAGATGGTTCTGTCCCGCATAGATTGTTTGGATTCACATTTTAAAATGTATAAAAGATTGGGAGATCCTTTTTTTTATAATAATTGTGAACTCATTTCTATATATACTGTCTTATAGCTGCATTCAAATTTTAAACTACATTTCTTTTACAGGTGTTATCTTATCATTTACTTTATTTTCTAGAAATGCAATTTGGATTCACTTTCTGCAAATAATTTTTACTCTTTTCTGAAGGATAACTTGTTGCATGGTAGTATTTATGTTTTCTTACGAGTTCTTCTTTTGATTACTGATGTCTTTTAAACTCTTGCTGATTATGTTCTGAGGATAGGCTTGCTAATAATAGTTTGTGGTTGTGTATAATTTGTTTCTAGTTTATTTCATGATCTCAAGCTATTTTTTTTTTTAGCTCTATGAAGTAAATTTTGCCAACATTTCATAATCTGTAGGATGAAATCTGCCTGTGAATGTTTTATATGTATGAATGTAAATAAATCTGTATACATTAAAATGGAGCATTTAAGTGGATCTATTCTTTTTTTACTTTAACATCCAACAAGAGTGAACTTAAGTTATTATTTTCTTCTTTTGCTTTTTTTCTGTACTAAAATTAATCTTATGTGACTAACAAAATACCAGTGCTTCGCTCGAGTTACAAAAAAGAGTTGTCCTGATGTGGATGAAATTGTAATTGTGTGATCACTTTGAAACTTTTCCAGTTGGTAAGAAAGTTACAAATTATATTAAAGACCTGCTACTGTTGCTTTGTTCTGGAAATCTTGCATACGTAATGTAAAAAAATAATGCTTTATTTCTTCAAAAAAAAAAAAAAAAAGCAAATTACATCAAGTAAACTAAATACTGAAACTTAGATTTATGAACACGTCAGATTTCATGTTGAGACTCAAGCGGTTTCGGAGGTATGCATGCCCTGCAGGAAAGTTCCCCGCTCCTGTTTACATCCCTTAGGATCCAAATATCGAAAATTCGTCAAATACGTAAACAGTCAGACCTCGATATAAGGTCACCCCACATATAAGATCACTTTTCTAAAGTCCCGGCTCATTGAATAGGAATTCTATGATATGAAATATCGGATATATGGTCAGGTCTTAAATACCGTAATCGCATATAAGATCACTTTTGTCTGTGATTTCAGTGCCACACTGATTCAATTCCAAGAATTTTTCGTGGGTACAATCTTTTATCGCCGTCATTTCTCCTTCTGACGGAAGGGACAGCTTTCCCACGCCTGGATGAGTGGGAAGGATATTTCTCCGTTCGCATCGCGTCACGTGTCCATCGTATGAGAAAGTTGAAGAAGGCCTTCTCCAATGGATAAAATTTTCTAAAGCACATAATGTGCCTATATCGTGCTTAGTACTGAAAGAAAAAGCTCTACAAATAGCCGCCGAATTAGGAGAGAACGATTTTATGGCGAGCAATGGATGGATATAGAGATTTGAATTAAGACATAACTTAAATTTTAAAACAGTGTGTGGTGAAGCCGGTAATGTGGAAGATAGCGTTTTAAGTGATTGGAAGAAATCCGTGTTAGATGACATTTTGAAGCGGTATGAACATTTCAATATATTCAATGTTGATGAATGTGGACTTTTTTTCTGGGTCTTTCCCGACAAAACTCTTACTTTCAAGAAAGAAAAATGTATAGGGGGAAAAAAAGTAAAGAAAGACTGACAATTTTTTTAGGAGCTAATATGGATGGCTCTGAAAAACTGAGATTGCTAGTTATCAGAAATTTCAAAAGCCATGTTGCTTTAAAAATATCAAGTCTTTACCTTTGGATTATGATGCAAACAAAAAAGCATGGATGAATGCTAACATGTTTGAGAAAACTATATGGCGTTTCGATAGATACTTTTTGAAAAATAAAATAGAAATTGTTTTCATCGCAGACAATTACGCTGCTCATATCAACATACCTCAGTTGAAATCAATTGAGCTTGTTTTCTTACCCCCAAATGTTACCAGTGTTTTGCAACCTTTGGATCAGGGAGTCATTCAAAATCTGAAATTGAACTACAGAAAGCTCTTTCTGAAAGATTTGATTTCAGCAATTGATGAGAAATAAATTTTTCACTTGTCTTTGTTAGATGCAATTTTTTATATTCATAAAAGTTGGAGCTTGGTGTCAAACACATGCATCTCGAATTGCTTTCGACATGCTGGTTTTCAATTTTCTTCAAATAGTGTGGACAGATGAATAACAGATGAAGATGATGAAGACGATATTCCTTTAGCTGTGTTAATACAAGATCTCAGAAATTGCGGCTGTGCTATAGAAGGGGAAAGTGAATACGTGAGAATTGACGATGAAATTGCTACCACTTCTCAAGCTTCGATTTCCGAAATTGCTTCACAAGTTTTAGATTCCAATGCAGCAGAAAGTGAGGATCACGACAGTGATATTGAAAGTGAAGCGGTGACACAAGCAGAAGTGCTCAGAGCATTAAATGTCGTAAGACATTTTTTTACGAGTCATGAGGGAGCTGAAGAACATTTTCAGAAATTACAAAACTTAGAAAACATTGTAGAAAAGATGAAACCAAAATCACGACAGTCCTGTATTATGGATTATTTTAAGTAAGGTCAGTTGTACATCAGAACTTTGCTTGAGCATACTAGTACTATTTCTAAAAACTTTATTCCGAATTAAAATTTTTAAAAATAATTTCTTTCTGATTCCTAATTTTAATTGGTTCAACTAAATTAAAAAAATATAACGTAATAAACTGATATTTTCGTACGTATTAAATTTTACAAAGAATTATACTGTATTTATATAATGCTTATTTATTGACAAATGCGTATGAATCGGTTATAAGGTCAACCCGCTTCTAAGGTCAATTTCGCGAGGTCCCAAGGGGTGACCTTATATTGAGGTCTGACTGTACTTTAGATTTTGGACAAAGAAAACTCATGTGAAATTTCAGTTTGCAATTCAAGCGGTTTTAAAGATACGCATACCCTTGAAGAAAGTTTGCCTTCCCATTTACAAGATCCGAATATTGAAAGCTTGTCAAATACTTATATTCTAGATTATGACAAAGAACACTCATGTCAGATTTCATGTTTGCAACTCAAGTGGTTTTGAAGATATGCATACCCTGCAGGAAAGTTCTCCCATCCTCCATTTATACCCGTTAGGATCCGAATATGAAAATTCGTCAAATAAGTATAATTTAGATTTTGACAAAGAACACTCATGTGAAATTTCGTGTTTGCAACTAAAGCGGTTCCAGAGATATGCACATCCTTCAAGAAAATTTGCCCCCTGTTTACACCCCTTAATCCAGATCCTGATTTTCTTTATTCATGCATTATTCTGGGATGCATGTGAATCTCTGTGCCAAATTTGATAAAGATCCGTTGAGAAATGACGACTTTGTTTCAAGACAAATAAACAAACAAACAAACACTGGTGTTTATTACAGAGATTATTCAATGCTTGCCATAATTTCCTTTTTGTTTCTTGAAAAGTGAGAAAAGGTATATAATCACAACTTTTATATACTAAGACAAACTCCAAATCTTCACTTACTTACTGTTTTGGAAAAAAAAAAAAATTCTGAATATTGTAGGACTTAAAGGATAACCCATTGGGAAACCACATTTTTATTTTTATGAAAAAACCTTCATTTAGAAAACTATACTTTCTCAACAAAAATTGTCTGCTATAACAAATTCTGAAATCCTTCCATAATTCATATCATTAGTCAATACGACTGCAATATATTCACATTAAAGTCCTCCCAGCGAAAGAACGACCGTTGACACCAGATGTCGCAATAGTAGAATTTGAATCGATTGTATATGTCAGTGTTAATGGCGGGAAAGTGTTGGCTTCTGATAGGTTTGCCTCGCTTGAGAGTCGCCATTGTGAATAGTTTCTCTATACAAACTTCAGTCCTGGAATGATTAAGAGATCCTGGGTGTAGTTCAAGGTCAGAGTCATTCTTTCGCTGGGCGGGGGATAGTAAATTGACTGTCTATCCAGAGAATAAAAATTGTCATCATTGCCTGACAGAATGCCACTTAATTTATCGATTAATTCATATGATATTCAAATATAAATCTTTACCTTTTTCCTACATTTTCTTTTTTTCATATTTATCCATTCTTGATAATATTTATTTACCTAAGTCTTAGAATGATTCTCCTTTTGAACTTTTACTCACTTTTGTTCAGATAAGTCTCCCCCCACCCCCAAAGAAGAATTCTACGAAGCCTTTTCTTTTCCTTAGGTGGAAATTGATCTGATATAATTTTAATATTATGGTTTTGAACCTCAAGGTATTCTTGATTTGCATTACCATTCAGATACTTCTTACCTTCTATAAAATTAAAACTATATTTTATTGTTAAGACATAAAATTACAGAAATACAAAATTTTCTTCCATGCTACAGTATCAATAAATTAATTGACATTCTTATTATTTTGTTTTGTTAGATAAATCTATTGTTAGAGAAATAAGCAATATGTTAGTTACTAATACTACCATACATTCTTCTTAAATCTTATAAAATAAAAAGACTTACAACTCCATTTCATCTAAAAACTTCTTTATCACTTCGATATTTCAAATCCTCTAAGCGAGGATTTTCTTCAGGAAAACATATACAAAACAGAAAGAAAATAGCTTCTTCCTTCTAATTTCAAAAAACAGATGAAACAGAACGCTTTATTTTAGAATCTGGATTCATCAATTTATCAAAATGCATGAACAGAGAATGAATGTGATTTCATTTGGGCTATTAGTAAAATTATAAATAATAACAAAAGAATTAAATCAAAATTGAAAATGGATTGTTAAAAGAATCAAATCTAAACTGAAAATGGTTTATTAAAAGTTGTATTATAGTTTGTTAAAAAGTTGTATTATGGATTGAATAATGGATTGTTAAATATTATAAGTATGTTTTGTTTTGTTAATAATATATTTTGATGTAATGTATCAAAATTCATGATTGTTATACTTATCCCCTGTTTTTTTGAAATTAGAAGGAAGAAGCTATTTTCTTTCTGTTTTGTATATGTTTTCCTGAAGAAAATCCTTGCTTAGAGGATTGAAATATATCGAAATGATAAAGAAGTTTTTAGATGAAATGGAGTTGTAAGTCTGTTAGTTAGTAGTTTTTGATATGCTAACCCTAAAAAAGTACTTATGCTAATAAACCCTGCAAAATTTAAAATTTCCTTGAAACAATTTTCTTCTATTATTACATTTTGGTTTGGCTATGCAGATGAAGACAGAAGTTACAGTTTCAGTTATTTTTTTAATACTCTGTTAATTACATATAACACTATTTGATGATAAAAAGAAGGTAGCCTAATCTATAGTGATTTATTTTTCTGTAATATTCCCTTTTAATAGTTACTGTATTGTTCACTAGACAGTTCTAAATAATATCCTTAATGTTAAAAAAATGTACCAAAGCTTATCTTCTTTTTTAAGATTGAATGTCCCTCTTATATCTGGAAAAACTGGTTAGCTGCAGTTAAATGAAATATAAGATTCTAAATGAAATGTAAGAATTAGTAAATGGATTCAGCAGGACACTGAGATCCCTAGTAATAATAAAAATTAAAGTAATTTTTTTAATGATGAAAAACTATCAACACATGAAATATGAAAAGTAAATTAAGTTCTAATTAAGCAACCAATCAGTTTCACTGACCATAACAATAACCTTTACTAATTTACTACAACAATAACCTTTTATTGTTATTTTTTTTTTCATTTACTATTTTAAACTGCTTGAAAATAAGTGGAGTTATTTGGGATTTGCATTAAGAAGATAAAATAAAAACACCTAATGTGGTTCATTTGGTATTTTACACACTTTCAATTTTCAAATTCCTTTTTTTTTTAAACTGATAAAAATCAAGATGAAAGTAATTCAATTAAATTAATCGTCAAAGCTCACTAATGCAACAAAGATGATCCCTAATTTTTTGTACACTTTAATAACCTAGTTTACATTTTAAAATAAAGTTATATATTTTTAAAATATTAACAATAATATTAAAAAGTAAAATCTTAATCCCTGCAACATTAGAAAAGCAATGTAGGACTTTTCTTTTGTTGTAAAGTGAGAAAATCATAATTGTCAAAATTAAATCTCTTAAGTGTAATTAAACTTATGACATATCCAGCATATATGAAAGGGTTGAGGAAATAATTTGGTGAAGTAAGTTTAATTAATGTGGAATAGTTTCATCCTAAATTGGACCCTTGTTCTTAAATTTCTGAATTTGATTGAAAATGATGTAGTTTAGCATTTAGCAAAATATTTTGTTATGTATGTATGAAAACAAAACTTTTCTGTACTCACTGAAAACCTAAATTTCTTTTAACTTTAAATATCCTTTTAGAATCTCTTCCAATCCACCCACCCAAAGATAAATACAAACCATTATCAAACACTTAATTTGGCAATAACTAATAATGCTAAAATGTACATCGTTTTTTTATAATGACTAATTCTCTTAAATCATTAATATCCTTCAGAAGATAACCTAATGAAATTAATTTGTTTCATGTTTTCCTAACTTCAGTTGTTGAGATAATAGTGTGCTGTTTTTTCTATTGTCTTCTGAGGTTTGTAGATCCCAGGAAGGAGAAAGAAGAATTACAATTCATGAGAAGACTACAGAAAACCTATCCAGATGAATCCACAGCCTTGGGTCGGACAAAGAGCAAAAGAAATACTTATACCTTCGGATTCAAAACCAAACTTGAGACACTGGCTAGACCACTGGACTATTGCTGGGCAAAGGAATAACGATAGTCTTAGGTCATAAATTTCTGCATTCAGTTGTAGCCATTATGAATTGGATACAACATATTTACTACTAACAGTCAAAGCTACACTCTTTAATCAGTCAAATTGATGAGAAAACAAGTTTAATTTGCAGAAACCAAGACTGATTTTGTTTTATCCAGCATTTTTGAGTTCTTTTAATCAATCAATGAAAAGGAATCTTGTGATATTACATTTAAAATTAAAAGTTAAAAATTAATTAAATTAAAATTTAATACAACTACTAAGAGGTCGCTTTCTTAATACCTCTATCAGTGTTATTTATGCATCTGTATAAATTAAAACAAACTCCTGGAAAGATAACGTAATCCATACAGCTCATTTCACAATACTATATCCTTTTAGATTAGAAAGATCAACAAAACACAATATAATGGATCTAGAAATAGAGTAATATCAATCGAAACTTCCTATATTTCTGTCTTTTTTTTTTTTTTTTACATAAATTATACCTCTATCTTAAAAATTGAGCATTAAAAATGTAAAAGATCATAAAGATAAAGTAATGTTTATCCTAAAAATAATGTATTACATATTAAACTCTGTTTGAAAACTGCTGTAAATTTTGATACCTCTCTTTTTTCTTTTCGTGATTCAGAGATATAAACGTAAGTTGACCAGATAGCTAATGTTGGAACAGAGTTGCAATCATTTCAGCTCTTCTAAATTTCATTTTGCTTTTAACTAAGCAGTTTATCATTACCAAGTTATCCTATAATAATCCATCTTCTTATAAAGCAAGTTTTTATATATAGTGTCCGATTCAAAAGAAAAAAAGTTTGTCTCGGATTAAAAGAACAATATACGAAAGGGAGATATTATAAACCCAAAGCCTGTAATATTATGAAGTCCTTGAAATCTTTGCCTTTGATACCTTAAAGAGGTGTTATTTATTTTTTCTAAATTAAAGTTACCCAATCATAATGATAATCTAGAATGATTTACTATGAGTGATGAAATTGTTGTTTATGTTAATTAGATCAGAATTCACCAGTTTGTTACCACTGTATTCCCAATTTTATACAGACAGACATAGTACATATATGAATGTAAATGTGAATAGTTATCTGGAAGCCTTTTTATTGATTTCTGAAACTGTCTGTTGACCTACTATCATTTTAAAACTTTGAAAGTTTTACCTAATTGCAGAACTTTTACTTAATGTTAGGAAGGTTTCAGCTTGCTCCATATCTGAGATAAGTATTGAGGGTCATACATTTGTTGAACCAAAGATAGTTTTTATTTATTTACTTATTTATAGACGATGTCATGAGCTTTCTTGTATAGCTCAAAAAAAGTGTTAGCCTGCTTTGCCTCAAAGTCAATCTTTAAGTTAGAAGTAAAATCATTCGGAATAAGCAAATTTGAGATTTGTTATTTAAATGTTTATTGAATACTTTTTTGACAATTTAATTTTCACAAGGCAATATCAAACTATATTTCTATTATTCCCTTTTAAATTACTAAAACTGAAAGAAGTATTCTAAAATTAATATTTTGTTGTTTTTTTTGTTTTGAGAAAATAAATGTATTTAAAGGAAAGTGTTATGACTTCGCAAAGGGGCGAGGTTGGCAATTCCAATATGGGTCAATCCATATCAAACGATCCAGAAAACATTAAATTGGTTGCTCGACCATTTTAAAAAAAATTTATTAAAATACTGTTGTTACCCCTATGCATGGGTACTTCAGAACAGGCATTATTTATTTTTTTATGTGACTTCGTTTAAAAATGGCGTCCATTTTTGTGTTATGGTTTCCGGCATTTTTGGCCTTTGCAGACAGTTGCGGTAAATTTGATAACTCTGCTAAAAAAAATGATAGAAAGCTGTGGTAAAAAACATTATTTTCAGCACATTTCAAGCTACATTTATGTCCTATACCTTTTTACCATATTTCTAATGCAAATGGCTGAAATTTAGAACAGAAACTGATATTTGCTTTTGAACAAAAATCAAAGTTCCGTTTTTGTTTTGTTTTTAGCAGGAAGGAATGAAATATCAAAACTATAATTTTTTTAGAGAAAAGATATACATCCAAAGGTTTATCAAAAAATATTTCAGCTCTGTTACTGGCTTCCTAATTTAGTTATAGCTCTTCAAAAATGCTCGTCTTTCATTTTTTTCAAAGTTTGAGCCCCAATATCTCTGTTGGGGGACTTAATAAAAATTTGATATTTACAGTATAAAGAGAACTTTATGAGAGGTAACTGTGAAAAAAATGTTGAGTCTGATATTTGACTTAGATACTTATGTATCTAACTGATATCAGATTGGAAAGCATGGATGATGAGATTGCCAAAATTATAGAGTGAGCTGGGAAAAAAAAAAAAAATCATTTTTATTAGCACTTACCAAATTTTTTAATTTGCAAACCCCTTTCCAGATTGTTTATCACTAAACCTCATCAAAAGTCAACCAAAAGTATTAGTGAGTCAGTTCAATATGATTTGTATGTAATTCGAGGGAAGCGTCACTCTAGAACCTCCAAAACACGTATGTGAAAAACCACTACACTGATTTAATTCATTTGACAC
>JAFIDM010009631.1:178161399-178261192 GCA_023159025.1 Thereuonema tuberculata
AAGAAGAACACTGCTTTGTAAGAGTATATTAAGTGAATTCCCAGAATTCTTATTACTGAAGTAAATAAGATTTACCAAGGGTTTTTGCTTAAAGTATGAAATAATTTTTTAGTGAGAATAATTTTAGGAATTTTTAAAGTTTTTTTTTTTTAATTAGAACATTTCATTTTCTATTACTGTTAAAAATTACTGCTTAGTTAAATATTACTGTAGTAGTAGGAGCTTTAAAGTTTATCCTATAAAAATAATATTTACCTTATCTAAACTAAATATTATTTAACATAATTTTGTTAGAACACCATATATATGAACTCTAGAAGAAAAAAAATAAATATTAAGAACTAACATTCAAACTAATTTAACAAAAAGTACCTTTAAGCCACAGCAATAGACAAAATTAAAAATGCTAAGACAGAGTGGGACAAGAAATGTTCTCACAGCAAACACATTATTCACACTTATAGAGAATTCCCAGATAAATGAGATAGCATTTATATTCATAAACTTAGATCAAATGATTAATGGTTATTATAAAATAAACAAATGCTTACAATGAAGAACTTAAATTCATTCTGAACAGATCTATGCTTATCAAAGAATGACTGGACATAAGATGCAATGCTGCCTCAGGAAGTAAGCAATGTTAACAAGAAAAAAAACAAAAACAAACATTTATGGGGCAGATGAATCTTCTCAACTGGTCTAAGGAGTCAGAGAATGATGGGACACTCCAGTTTAAATTATCCAGGAATCAACCCATATCTCAGATTTTTAATAAAATTGGATATTGAAAATTTCAGAAATCTTGTTTATTTTAAAATTTCACATTTAGATTTTGATGAAAAAAAGATCCAAAAGGAAATTCTTTTGAAAAATCAGAAACTATTTAATATCTGAACAGAAGATTCAAGCATGAAATGTCCCACTCAATAAACATTCCATTGAATCTGTGCTTCATTTTAAAGTAACTTGGCATAATACTTGTGAGCCCAGAAGAAGAATATCAAGCGACGGCGCGACATTGTCGCAGAACGAAAATGAGGGCTGCAGAAAGATATCGTATAAAATTTGAGATTCCACTTTTTTTTTTTTTTTGGTTGTCGATTTGGAGATTCCGCTTTTTTTGTATCCTTGCAGTATACTTGAGGTAGCCCTTACCTTACAAAAGTCTGCCCACCCATGGTATAGAATGAACGTTTTTTGTGGGATATAAACGGAAAAAACGCCCGCACCTGCAGAAAGTTTTTCGTCTTAGCATCAATCGTTGCAGAAAGATAAAAAACATTCTGCCTCCGGGCTTGTGAGTAATTAGGTTTTCATACATTAACCCTTCAAGTTGATAAGACACAGATGTGTACGCTCCCTTGTGTCTGTCTCACAGCCGCTTTGATATACAGGGTACGTTCTCTGCAGGGGTAGAAAATTGGCAGCCTTCCACTGTTAATTTTCTACCTAATTTTGTAATTTTCCACTGACCGAGAAACAATGAAATATTCTTCTGTTTTAGTGGTGGAACTTAAAATTTCCGTGCTGTAGTTTAGCCAGTTTCTTTTTTCTCTCAAGAAAAAAAAAGTACTGACAATGAGACATATGCAGAAAAGAAACTCACCAGCCTGAAGGGTTAAAGATAGAAAACTGGATTAACAATGATTCAAGTTAGTCTTATCAAAATTAATTGCCAACAAAAGATACTAATATTTTTTTTTTTTTTTTTTGAAGAGAAAAAGAAAAAACAAAACAAAGAAAATTACTCTGCAAGAAAGATTTACATACATATATCAGATTTATTTCCCAACCACCACCAAATTATGTGAACACTGAGCAAGTTTCATTAAAAAGTAAAGCATAAAAAGAATGCAGAGAAAAACTGTCATGTAATTGCTTCAATTATTACTGATTTGATTTTTATTATTTTATATATATTATTAAATTTTCAATCAAAATGTAATCTTTTTTTCCCCCCTAAAAAGCTGTTGACTGATTTTGATGAAGTTTTAGATTTCGAAATTTCTTAACTGAAGAATTAAGTATATTGTAATATATTTTGAAAATGTGGATTGCAAATTTTCAAAATGCTAAGTGATTTGGCTTGGAACAATCCACTAAATTTAAGGCTGGAAATTTTCCCAAGACCAAGAGAATAAATAATTTTCATTTTGAAGGGCAGAATTGAGCACTGCTAAATGTTCAAAACAAACTATCATCAAATTCTTCATTATCATCAGATGAGAAACTTTAGGGCCTCTTAGAAAACAATATGATAACAGGAATAAAATCATGTCAGAATTCGGGCATGAAGAAACAGGGTGGGTATTTATGTTTTTTTCTTACAAGAGAGAAAATTCGAAGTCTAGTGAAGTTGATATTTAAAAACCATTCATAATAAAAGAATAAAAACTATCTGTAATTTCCAGGCACTTTTAAAATACTGACTCAGAACATTTGCCTGGAAACAGAAACATTTCTGCAATATAGCTTCCCTGTGCTGCTTCCACTGAAAGTATTGCCTTTAATTTAAACCATGACCCCCCCCCCCAATTTAATTAATCTAAAAAGTAGATAAACAATTTTGCAATTATGGTTGTAATATATTTCTCATTATATATCTGCACAAACATTCTAGCTAGCTAATCATGTCATTTCCTGTATTTTAGAAGTGAATGAGATTTATTTAAACTGAAAAGTCATCTAGATATTGATAAGCATTAGCAATTAAATTTACAATGGACAGAAATCATTCATTATTATTATCGTAATCATGCTAACATGTTAAAAAAGTGCTCAAAACAAAGAGAGTGAGTGCTGAAGTTCAAATGAATAAAAAGCTATAGGTTAGCATATGCTAACCTACATGACAATTTCCTAAAGCAACATTATTAATAAAAAGATTTGAGAAAAATGTTTATGAATGATAAACCTAAACTAATTAATAATTACAGATTATACTTTTAAAAAAATGCTGGGCTTTTTTTTAATATTAAATCAAGATAAAAATAAAGACAAACTGAAAGTAAAACACAATTACTTGTAAACAGGATAAAATGGAATAAAAAAGATGGTAATTAACCGACAGTTTCAGAATACTGAGTGTATTTCATCATCAGAGACGGCACAAACATACAGGATATCACAAGTGTTTTGTGATGTCCTACATGTTTGTGCTGTCTCTGATGATGGAATACACTCAATATTCTGAAACTGTCGGTTAATTACCATCTTTTTTTATTCGTTTTTATCCAGTTTACAAGTGCAATTTATTTTCAATTTCTCTATTCTAATACACGCATATTAAACCTTGTTCAAGATAAAAACAAAAATCATTAAAATTAACTTCTAAAACAGTTGAAAATTCATGAAGAGGCTTTAGATATCTAGACTTATATATTATCATGTATCATATTAGATTTGATATTTCTGATAGATTACCAAGACATTTCTTTTTTTAAAAAAAATCCCAAAACTCACATGCTATAAGTGGTTTAAATTACAGAATCTGTTTATTTCGTAATTTTCAAAGGAGTTTGCTTTAAAATTCTGACAATAGTTTTTTTCTTGGAGAACAACACAAATTGTAGGATACTTATTTCATTTAAACATCATTCAGAATTCAAATTAGCTTCTTTTCTGAAAGATTTGGTTTTGATAAAACTACCAATATACTTTGAAACACAACTACGGAATACATGAGAAAAGGATAAAACAATAAAATAATCACAAAAAGTTTTGACATCATTTCTGGATTTCATTTTGCTAAAAGATAATTTATAAAAAAAAAAAAAAAAAAAAATTATTACTCTTCAAAAAGGAAAGCTAATAAACTGCCACTGCTTCAATATTAGAAATCCATTATGGTGATGTCCCGTTCTCAACTTAAAAAATAATTCAGTACAACCATGGAACTGTACTTTGGAATATGGCTTTTATTTGGGGAGGAATAGTACTTTAAAGATTCATACCTTAAGTAGGCTTCTTTTGTTACTGAGAAGCTAAAATGACCCATCATAACTACTTTGTAAGACAATTGTAAAAATAATTATAGAACTTAATATAAAATACAGATTTTCTTTTTTTAATTAGGTGGGCATAAAAATAAATGAAATGTCAATACTTAAAATTTTTAAAATTTCAAAATTTTGTTTTATTATTACATTTAAGTCATTTTACATGTATTTAAAGTAATAATTTAATTTCCCCATTCCAAATAAATTAAAGATCTTAAAAAGTGGATATAAATCTTGTGTTTCCATTACAATTAATTATTTAAATGTTCTAGCTCTATAGTGTAAGTTGTAGAAAATCAGTCGTAAAGTGCCCGAAGGCCTTAAAATTTAAACTAAATATGAAGATACATATCTTTTAGATTATTTCTATTTCTTTTAAACATAAATTTTCATAACATTACAATTGAAAACTAATGCAAAAATTTTAAACAATGGAGGCAAAGCTTTATAATACTGCACTGACAAGGATACAGACACAATTTGAGGTCACATTGTGACAAAAATATTTCTTTAAAGATGAAATTACAGCAGTTACAAAGGGAAAGAACCATCTGACCCACACCTTACGTGCTTTAATAATAAAATGCATATTTTATATGAACAGTGATATTTAAAAAACAAAACTTGTAATTCTTACAATTATGAATGCTTGAAGATACATAATATACTGGACTTAAAAAAAAAAACACTGAAAGGTTTAAGGCAACGATTTTCTTTTTTTTAAAATGATAAATTATAGTTTTAGAGAATATGGAATTCTTCACATACCAATAAACTACCAAGTCAAATAGCCTAAACATTAAATGCATCAGAAATAACTGTCTTGATTAAACATGTATCACTTGACTTCCTGGAAACCATTTTGTAGCTTACCTCTTTCTTAAGATCACTGAAATAATGAATATCATTCTTCTGCCAACATCCAATGATGATACTCTATTTTTGATATATATCTTGAAAAAGTTTAGATCTTAATGCTCATACTATTTGAAAATAACACAATTTCACCCCACTTATCCATAATATAACCAAACCATTCTACTTTCAATTACTAATAGCCATTTACAATTAGTATTGCTAAAATTGGTGGGGAAATTTAAACTACTATAAAATCAACTTATTATCTTGAAATGCATAACAACTCGACTTTTTGTTAACTCTGAGTGACAATAAAAATATTTTTCAATAAAATGTTTAACTGTTAATTAATAAAAAGTAATTTCCCAATAGATACTTGGAACACTTCTGGAATCCACTGAATGTGGCCGTCATCTGCAACCAACTTTTTGTAAAGTATCGCCAAGCTAAATTTTTAAAGATTTCTCATGCGATTTTTAACCTCACCATCATGAACCTAAACCTAATACGACTGTTGATCCCAAATACATTAGTTGACTATCTGTAAAATCACCACTACTTTCAATGGATTCCAAAGCTTAATTGGATGTTTGAATGTTCCAACTTTTTCAATAAAATGATTCTGGGCCAAATTACATTACTTTGTATGCTAATAAAGTATATGGGTTTGTGCTTTTTGGGGTACCACTGGTAGCAAGAGAGAGATCTACAACACCTCAGAGCTGTTCGTCAACTGATTCTTGCTGAACGAGTGCTTTTAAGCATAAAATAGCCATCCCAAAAGTATCATTAACAAATCATGGTGTGCCCATAAAAAATGTGCAATTTTTATCCCATACATTTAATGTGCATTTTATATATGCATACTAATCAAGAATATGATTGGCAATTAGAAAGATGGATTCTAACAGGAATTGGAATAATTTAGCAATTTCATTGTATATTTTCAACCAATTGTAGTAAAAAAAAAAAAAAAAAAAAAAAAATAACTTCAGAACATTAATTCAAGACAAAAAAAAAGTTTTTAAAGGAAAAAATAAAGGAAAGAAATTATATATCAACCTTTCATTTCATATAGAATGCAAAGCTTATTTTTATCCTAAAAAATGAAATTTGCTATGTAAAAAAAAAAAAAAATAAAAAAAAAAAAAAAAAAATCCTGTCAAAATCTTACTCAAAGTAAAACAAAAATGTCATATTTTGTTCCATCTTTTCTTTGTAAAATCATTACTTTAAATATTTTCCAAACCCATATTCTACTAAAGCTATTACAAAAATTCCCATAGAATTATTTATTAAATTTATAGTTTTAATGCAAAAAAAAAATTTAAAAAAATAACTTTGGTTGATTACGGTTTAATAAAAATTAAATTATTTTCAGGATGTTCTAAAAGAAAGCATTTACAAACTCTGAAAAGGGTAAAGTAAAAATAAAAAAAAATAAATAACATCTAAATGGACTACTTTCTTCATAATTATAACAATATTGTGGTAAATAAGCAAATTTTTCTTTCTTTCATTTCCAAAGCAACTTGAAATGGTAATTCCATAGGAAACTTGAACTGCTGATGATAGCTGCATTTTATTCGTGGCACTGTCTCTGATGTGCATGTAGAGTGGAAGTTGAGTTGAAGGTTTTGTGGCAGGCTTCGCATTCAAATGGTTTTTCTCCTGTATGAGTTCGAAGATGTTCTGCCAAATGGGATGCTTTCAAAAAACACTTCTGACATGTGTCACATTGATACGACTGCTCACCACTATGACTCCGCATGTGAATGGTCAATTCCGAAGAACGAAGGAACGTTTTCTTGCAATACTCGCACTCGAATGATTGTTTATCTCCTATGTGAACTCGAAGGTGTACCGATAAATAAGACGATCGTGAGAAGCTCTTCTCGCAGTAATCGCACTTGAAGGGCCTTTCGTTGGAATGAGTTTTCATGTGTCGTGTCAAGTCACAAGACTGGCCAAATCTCTTCTCGCAAATTTCACACTGAAATGGGCGCTCTCCCGTGTGACTGCGACGATGAACGGTTAGATAAGACGAATCTGAGAAGGTCTTCTTGCAGAATTCGCACTCGAAGGGCTTCTCCTTCGTATGAATCCTCAAGTGAGTCAAAAGATTCGACAACTGGGAAAAATTCTTCATACAGAACTGACATTGAAAGGGTTTCTCCCCAGTATGGGTGCGTACGTGTTCATTTAAATTGGACGAGGTCGTGAACTGTTTGTCGCAATGCTGGCACTTGAAAGGTCTTTCCCCCAAGTGGGGTCGCTACGTGTTCATTTAAATTGGACGAGGTCGTGAACTGTTTGTCGCAATGCTGGCACTTGAAAGGTCTTTCATCCGAGTGAGTTCGCACATGTTGATTTAAATTCGACGGCGAAGAGAAGGTTCTCTGACAGAACTGACACTGGTAAGTCTTATCTTCCTCTTCCGTTTTGTTGTTTCGTGTGAGCTTCCTCAAATCGGCGATGAAATCTACGTACTGTTCAGAATCGCCATCGGCACTGGGGCGGGAATGTGAATTTTCTTTAGGCTGCTCTTCTTTAACTGGTTTTTCTTCGGGTTCATCTTCGTCAACTGGTTGTTGTTCTTCTTCCATAGTTTTGTCTTCGGGTTCTGTAACCGTTTCACAAAGAAAAGAAATGCACGTACTCAAATCTTCTTCCTCGCTTTCGTCAGCACTTTCTCGCGTTTTGGGCATTATTTCTAAATAATATAAATGTTTGATGTTATACCTACAAGCAATGCGCAACAATTAAAGAACACGATGCTACTTTCAGAGGATTACAGAACTCCTAACATTTAATTAACAATGCAGAACATCAGCAACTTTTCATCGATGGTTTCACCACCTAAGGAAGCGGAAACGCAATTATTGCATCTTACGCATGCGTAGAACTTCAATCGATTTATGGCGTTCCTCGGTAGTTCTTATTTTGTGTCGATTCCATTCAGTTCTCGAATTAAACATTTTAAGCAAATATCTATTAATTCACAGTATTTATTTTGAAGTTCTGTAATTTTATTTAGAAATTTCGTAAATGCTAACACTGACATGTTGTTCATACGAACTACATCAGACAATTCGAGTTGTAATTCAGTTCTAAAAACAAACAAAACTAAAGACGAAAATCTCAATCCATGTATAACTTTTCTCTGTGAAACTGTTACTGAATCAGAAGATCAGCAAGAACCAGGAAGTAAAACGAATTTCTTAAGTTCAGCTCTAGAAACATCCTCAAGAAACATTCGAAATGAAGGACTGATATCAGAAATACCAGAAGACAATAAACTTGATTATTCGCTAATTAATGAAATTAAGGTACATTGACAATGATTTTAATAATATGTATTTAATAATTGCTCGAAGAAACATTTTCTGGACGGTCAGTTATCTGTCAAAATATACAACAGAAAACAAAAGGATAATTAACAGATTTATTAATGTTTATTGGTATTTTTCTAATAAAAAACATTTGCAGTTTATTACAAAATGTTGCAATTTATACTTGGCCTATAATGTAAAGTTGTCATGAACTCAAAAGATTATGTGAGTGTCAACATATTAAATATTTACAAAGAAATGTTATTGCGGTTTTAAAGAAACTTGAAAACTAAATAATGATGATAACTAAATATAATAATTAGTAGTATTAAATTAATTTTCAAATTTAAATAATTAAATATCTACAAAAAGATTGAATTTGACTTTTTTTGCTTATAATTACAAATATTCTTAATTTTTGTAAAGAAATTTCAGTTGTTCTTGAATAGTTCGTATTCTTAATTTCAATTTCTAATTTTAATATATTACCATGTTGTTATATATCTTAGTTGTAATGAATGAGATATTTGTTTATGGCAGTTTAGTTGGCTAAAAGTTAACTGAATTAATTTGAGTGGTTGTGTCTGCATAATACTATATTCATTAGTTATGTTGGTAATGCTGTCATATTGTAACCAAATTGTATGTTAATCTGTATTGCATCACACAAAATTGAGCATTTTTTACTATCATAATTCAGAATCTAATGAAGATTAAAATGTTATGAAGTAAAGCAGATAAGATCTTAGTTGCAGTGTTATAGAATACAAGTTACTGAATGTGATGATGAACCATTTCCAGGATTGCTGTTTTGTTAACAGATAACATTTTGCAGCTCTAGTTATACATACTCAGTGGAATAGCTTGGGAGTAAGAATCACAAAAGGTGTAATTGCAGAGACTCCCGTTAACTCATAATATATTTTTAAATAAATATTTAGTAAGTTTCTGAGAGATTAAAGATTAGATATTTTATGTATACAGAAGAACCTCATTATAACAGACAGTTTTAAAAAAATTTTATAATAATAATAATAAAGGATGCTTATTTTTATCTGACGAGTTTTACATTTCCAACCATATGTGTTTGAAAATGTATTTGCATATTATGAACACTTAAGGCACCTCCGTCAGTTATTATCTGAAGAAATAAGCAGCAAACAAACCCAGCAGAAAATAAATTATTTTTTCAAACCAATGAATGTAAGCAATCAACATGAACCAGGACCTTCTTGTTATAAAGATAAATGCAGTGTATACGTACACATCTTTTTCAATTCAACCTACTACTATATGTTGAAGGCTGTTTTTTATTTGATATGTAATAAACACTTTTTATAGCTAACTATTGTACTTTTATTGATGTACACCCTGCTGCATTACACCCCTATAAGAATTATTTGTTATAAAACGGACAACCTTCAGCCCCTATTAGTCCGTTAGAATGAGGTTTTACTGTATTTAGAATGTATCAGTAGTTTTTACAGTTGCAGTATTTTAGGCAGGGAAGTGTTGTTCTTAATTGTGTTTAGCTTTTTTATAATTAATGCTAACAATCACAAAACAACAATCCTGCTGAAAATGTCTTGTGGTCCTATTAACTAACATCTCGGTTATCAAGTTGTTTGGTGAAGTCTTTTGGATATACTTTCTTTTTAGGCTTAAATACAATATAGGATTTTGTTTAGGATTGTCTTTATGACGACTTCTGCTGTTAGATTTTAATACTGAGTTTGAAGTGCCTTTAAACTTAAGGACATCTAGAGAGCCATTCTTCCAAGTTTCAGTTTTCTGCATACTGTTTTACATTCAATATCTTATAGGAAATTGCTGCTTTGCAACCATGGCAGATCAGTTGTAGAAAGTTTTTTTTTTTTTCTTGATTCCTCAGTTCCCTATTTTGAAAGGGAAAATGCTCAGAAAACATCATCTTTTGCTTGTCATGTATCATTTGATAACCAATCAAGAGACAAATGTAATTTCTTCAGATAGCACTAATAGGGTTGTTTACGTCGAGCACATTTTTGTCTCGGTCAACTTTGCCTATTATTTGATTCTAATAAGTTTGTATTAGAATAAAACATATTTTAAGTAGAGTCAGAATTTGTATTAAAAAAATGTTTTCAAAATGCTTGCCTCTGATGGCTCCTTATATAGCTATTCGAGATTGAATTAGTGATCAATAATTCATGGGGTACTTACTTCATTCAACAAGTCCAGGGATTTTACTGTTTCTTTCTAATTCTCAAGGAGCACTAAGAACTTCATTTACTCTTGGAACATCTGTTGAACATCTATGAAATAATTTTTACTAGCTAAATGTACAAGGTGTTCATAATTAAAGTTCACATTTCGAAAGGCTGTAATTGGAGAACCAATTAGCGGAACTACTTCATATTTCATGTGATCACATCCATGGCAATGGAATTTTGTTTGGCTCAAAAAAATTTACTTATGAAGGTGGCTGCTGGGCGATATATGATGCTGCAGTACTGTAGTGGATACACATGATTCTTTGTGTGTTACACAAGGACATGTTTGATATGGTTTCCCCTGGTTTTCTTTTTCAAAGATCTCGGTCCTGAGTATCCTGTCATCTGCAGTTACTGGCCAGCGTTATGCATCTCTGTTAGCCAACCAGATGATTCCCACACTTCAGCAGCGCCAATGTCTGGATGCTGCAATGGTTTTCATGCAGGATGGTGCCCCACCTCACATCACCACCCCTGTCAAGCTGTTGCTTCAGGCCACTTTTACCGATGACAGAATCATCAGCTGCCATTTTCGTATAACGTGGCCAGCACATTTGCCGGATCTCAACCCCTGTGACTTTTGACTGTCGGGGCATCTCAAAGACCTTGTCTGTTGTGAACACCTAGCCAACATAGAAGACCAGCATTACACTCCATGTTCACAACATTATGATTGACGCACTAATGTTGTGGTTGAGCATGCAATGTTGCGATTTTAGTACATTGCTGATGCCGGGGTAAACCATATCGAACATGTCCTTGTGTAACACACAACGAATTGTATTACAGCGCCATATATCGCTCTTTGGAAATAAATGTTTTTTTGCACCAAACAAAATTCCATCGTCATGGATGTCGTCGTGTGAAATATGAAGTCGTTCCGCTGATTGGTTCTCCAGGTACAGCCTTTCAAAATGTGAACTTTAATTATGAACACCTGGTGTATATATATATATATATATTGTTTTGTTTTTTTTTGCAAAATAAGAATAAACTGTACACATAATGGATTTTTATTTAACCAAAACATCTTACAGGCTGCAGAATTTTGGACTAGAGGTATTTCAATAAGTTCAATTTTCCCTGTGTCCTGAAGATTTAAATATCAAATTCTAGAGCAGCTATATATTGCTTTTTTACTTGGGGACAAATTAGAAAGAACACCAGAGTTATTTTCTTCTCTGTAAACAGTAGAGAGGAATGTGGAGTTAAGATTTAATATAAATGCATCAAATAGTATGGTTGCAGAAATTACCTAAGGATTTAATGCATGGATTTAAAAAAAAAACAAGACTTATAAATTTTGAGAAACCCTGTAAACCTAAATCTGCCTTTATCTTGTACTTTGAGGATTACTGTTGTTACAATAACTGTCTGTCACTTTTTTTATTTGCACATTAAGCCTAATTAGCCTTTTTTTTTCTGCATGAAATTTAACAGTTGAAGTTTTAATGTAGTCTGTGCTTTCTTTGTTCAATTAGGTGACTTGTTTAACCTGTGCCAAATGGCTTCTGTTCATGATGGTTTTTTCCCAGTCTTATTTTTTTTTAACCATCTGTCTCTTTTTATGCAATTTCTGCTGCAACACTCATTTCCTGGTGCATCTGACAGTTAGCACTCTTATCTTGCACACCCCTCCTGAGAGTTGAATCTATGCCCTGACATTTTAACTCATTTTCATGGTCATAACAATTGTTGTGCTGCCTGCATGCCTTGAACTATTTGTCCTCATTTTATGTGAGCTTTTTCTACTAGTTGGACCATGCAGTGTGATGTGTCTTTGCAAGATCTCCATTATCTTTTGAGGTTATCATGAGAATCAGTTTTTGCCATGTACCTTTTTTAATATGAGACATTCTTCATCTTCTTGTCTGTTTTTGGCATTTCATCACTGGCTCAACAACATCCATTGTATGGGTAAGAAGTGTATCATACATAATGAGTCTTGTAATCTATACAAATCTGTGCAATTTTTTTTTGTAAATATTTATATGATTGTGAATAATTTATTAACGATGTACTAATTTTCTAAATAATTTGTCTGAAATTACTTTTTTTTATTTTTCTGCTCTTTTTTTATTTTCCCCCATCTTTTTGTCTGTGTTTTCTGCTCTAAGTAATTCATTAATTTCTGTTTAAGTTTCTGTAGTGAAATAATATCTGACATGAAACGGCTTGTTTTTGTTTTGTTTTTATTTGTTATTATCTTACCATCTTTTTGAAATCATTACTTTGATTTTTTTTCCCCAGTAGTTTCTATATTCTCTTATGATTGTTTGCCAGTATTTTGGAATTTTGTTTAACTGAATCTCTGGTTTTGCTTTAAATTTTCTGTTTTTATTAAAACTGTAGCTGATGTGAGGCAGTATTTGTCTCCTTTAGTAAAAAATAATGTTATTTCTCCCAGTCTTTTTTGTAAGTTAAGTGTAAACTATTTTTTCTTTCATTTTTTTTTAGATACTTCCCAGTTTTTTGATAAGATTATGGGGTCAATCCCTGTCAATCAACACAAGAATTTACCTTACCATTTCTAAATTTGATGAAAGTTTGGGATATATTTATCAGTTCATAAAACTCTACAAAATAAAAACTGTTCCTTTTACAGGATCTTATTTCCAGAGTTAACAGCTTTTGAAGCTGGCATTTTTCTGTAAAGTTTATTTATTCCCGACTTACAAATTATTTTTTTTTAACTCTGGCCCTAATTAACTCAGGAAAGTCATTCAAGCATTATTGTAAAACTCTTGGATAGGGCTTTTTAGACAATATGTTTAATCTGATCAGTGAAGTTGGAAATTTGACCTTTGACCTTGAATAATAACTCGTATCCATTAATTTTTATAAAATTTTCAGAAAAGGTATAAGATTTTTATACATATTAACATAGTTTCATGATGGGATCATGAAACAGAATTTTTTAAATGAAAACAAGTCATTTATGTTTCCTTTTCTAGGCTAGAAAGTAACATATTTCAGCAGATAAAGATTGTTTAAATCTTGTATTGTTTCAATTTTGCTTAGTTTATTAGCTTGAAATTCAGTTGAGATAGATATTAAATAAGTAGGTTCTATTTAATGAAAAATAAAGCCTGTTTTTCTTATGTTTATAACATGATGACTAACACAATGTATTTTATCGTAAATCCTGGGCAGCCCACAAAAATGGCAGGTTAATTAATACATGCAATAGTTTAAGCTTAATGAGAACTGATGAAACAAATGGAGAGAAATTGGATGAAACACCCTTGCTGCTTTGTTTTGAAGATGAATAAAAGCTGACTTTCAAAACGTTGATTATACTTCATCAGAGAAATGTGTTGATAGCGCAAACATAGAGGACATCACTATAAAATAAAAATTATGGATTTAGGAAGTGATATTTAACAGTATTGGTGAGGATTCTGTCCATTTGTGATTTGATTATAAGCTTGAAAGTGGATTACGTGGAAATTTTAGAACAGAAGCATTGGGCAAGTTTATTGCTGTAGAAGAGGGGTTTGAGGAGGCTTAATGTATAAAATAAAGAAAAATAGAATCAAGTAAGTGCGTTTTATTTATTTCTATTTTTCTTTATTTCATTCCATGCATGTTAAGCCTACTTTGTATAAAATAAAGAAGAAATTGAAAATGAAGCGCACTTACTTGATAATGTTAAAATAAACAGGATAAAAAGATAGGATTAATCCAACAGTTTCAGAATACTATGCACATTCCATCTTCAGGGACGACACAAACATATAGGATAACACAAGGCAAGAACACATGGTTTTTGACTATGAACACACTTCCATGACTATGTGTTCTTGCCTTGTGTCGTCCTATATTAAGGTGACCGGACATCCCGATTTTTAACAATTTGCCCGCGTCCCGCGGCGTTTTAAAAAAGTCCCAATTTTTTTTTTTTTTTTTTTTTTTTCGGGGTGTTTTTTTTTTTTTTTCCCCCCCCCCCCCCCCCCCCCCCGTGTCACAATGGTGTCCCGCTTTACCAATATTAAAATCTGGTTACCTTACCTATATGTTTGTGCCATCCCTGAAGATGGCATAGTATTCTAAAACAGTTGAATTGATCCCATCTTTTTATCCCGTTTATTTTAACATTATCAAGTAAGTGCGTTTCATTTTCAATTCTTCAGAAAAGGGGTTTGGTATCTCTAAAATTGTCCTGTTTTTGAGAATGTATAATGTTGTTTTCTACTTCAACTTTCTGTCACAATAAAATTCCCCAATACCTTCTTTCCCAAACTTACCATATAATTTGCCTTAGAGGTTAGAAATCAATTGTCTATGGGCAGAATGTTTGCTGCTACTTCTAAGCTGCTTTCCATCTCAAAGTGCATGTATTTATTTGGTTGTGTTGTTCTAAATGTTAAAACTATCAATTTTTTTTCATCTTCAACAACCCAGTATGTGCATTTATCCAAATTCTTTCCATTTATTATTATGGTAGGTAATATTTTGTGCAAAAGCATTGCTGCAATTCTTTTAAGAGAAATGGACATAAAAATAAAAGTTTTAACATATACTACAAAATAAGGATTTAAAAAAAAAATTGCACTTACGCATCCTGATTTTTTTTTAATTGACAGGTATTCTTGGAGAGCTATTTACTCATCTTAATCACAGTTACCCCTTGCTTGCTATTGATATAAGTGATCTAATTTCCTTTCCTTTTATGTCTAATCTGGAGTTGGCAAAGTAATTTATTTCTTTGGCTTTTATCTCCAGTCTCTCTCTTATGTTTCATAATTTATGGTGAAATATTTTTGTAATGTTTGTCCAATCCCTAGTTTTGAACTGACAGGCAATGATTAATTATGCCCGAGTAGAGCAAAGAAGCCTGAAATAGTTCTTTCTGAGCCTCGTTCTGTTAAGAGAAAACTGATTCAAAGTGCACAAATACCCATTTTCTTTTGTTCTAATTCATTCAATTTGAAATTTAATTCAACTGCAGTTCATTTTATTTTAAGCCTTCTCTTTCATGACTATATAATGTGCATTGATAAAATAAAGAAAAGAAAATAGAAATAAAACATTTATTTGATAAAAATGGAGTAAGAGTTTTACCCGACAGTTTTGGAATACAGAAAGTATTCTTTTGTTATCCTATGACAAAAAGACTTGAGGATGGTTAACAACAGTCATGGCTAATAGTAATAACAGTTGACTACTGTTAACCATCCCCATAACATCATCACATTTTTTTGTGTTGTGTTGTCCTTTATGTTTGTGCTATCTCCTGAAGATGGATGTGCAAAGTAATCCAAAACTGTTCTCTCCATTACTGCTATGTCTAACAAATGCATTTTATTTTCTATTTTCTTTTTTTTTCTTCTTTTATGTAGTTTTCCTGATTATTTAGTAATCATCTATAAGTGATAATTGGAAGCTTCTTATTTTCTCATCTGTTAATAGCTGTTACAGTTTTGGGTAGTCTTAAAGAAGTTCAGAAAAATCTACCTTTTGCTAAAAAGAAAAAGAAAAAATTATGATTCAAAGATGGTGTACTTAAAGATGCCAAAATCTGTAGCTTACAAAATAACTCTCCCCATTCAAAATTGAAACCTGGGTCTGTTTGTATAAAAGAAATATTTAACAAAATTTATATAAGGCAGATTTTTTTAAGTGATCCTGAAATTGTAGAATTTTTTAAAATGGTAAACTAAATGTTTTGGAATAACATTTCACATTATTAATGTTTGTGGTTTATAGAACTATTATCCTGAAGGTACATTGATTCTGGAAGCCACAGGTTCAAAGGACAATTATTCTGCAACACTGAGATTAAAAAGTTCATCTAAAGAAGAATTCCGATTATGGCTACAGGAACACGAGATGCTATCAGGTGTTGTGTACAGGCTTCGAAATATAAAACCCAGAAGAGGGAAAGTTGTTTTATATAAAGTAAGTATTAATGTATGATAATAAGCTTAATATATTACCTATTTTTTGTTAAGCCCACTGTTTTTATTTTTATGTGATTCACTTATTAGTAGCCTTTATTCTTTTTTTTTTGTCTTTCAGTGTGCCTTTAATTTGAAAGAAATTTAATATTGGTCACCTTTGTTGAAGTTTAGGAGCTGATTATTATTATTTGTTTTAAATCATTATTTCTTTGCGTTTTTTCTTAAAGCAGTCTTGATATTGTAAAGGTGCAGTTATCCACAAAAAAGTACTTTAAATGTACCTCTTTGATTTTGTCAAATTTTGTATCCAAGTTCCTAGTAAGTGACAACTTGCTAGGAACTTGCTAGCATGTTTCCTAAACAAGGAAATTGTTCAGGAAATTAATGGCTCAGGAATTAAATGAAAAATATAAATAATGAAACTGCATACCACTCCTTATAAACTGAATATCTGATCTTCCTGTAAAGTCTATTCTCTGTGGTCTCTCTCAGAATTCCAGGAAGCAGTTTTGACAAGAAATAATAAAATTAGAAATACAACCAGGAAATGGAGATTTCTTTCCCAGATTATTTTCAAGTAAGATGAGGGCAAGCATATGATTGGCTGAAATAGATGCTTAATTGTTTGTGGAGCCTTAGATATTCATTCTTTTTCTTTTTACTTAAGTGCAAAGTTTGGGCCCTTTAGAGGTAAAATATGGTTGCACCAGGGAATATAATACAGCACACAAATGATTTCCATGCACAAAATCTAAGTGAAGTATCAGAAGAAATATCTGTCATCTTCATGTATGCTTAAATCATATACACTCACTTCCAAAAGTTAAGCACGGAGAGGAAAAAATGTTAATTTCCGTAAGAGATCTGAATTAAAGAAGCTGAAATTTGCTGCAAAGGTAGAATGAAGTATGCAAATTATATAGGTAACAGCCAATCACGGTTTCGCGTCGAGAAATATGCAAAACAGGCAGTCGTATAAGAAGCCGTCATTGTGAAGGGTTTCAGGAGTTGCATGTAAGTGCTGATGAAAGGTGTTTAGAACATTCGTACGATTTGTTTTCAAGCTAGACGTGTTTCTATGGCTTCCAGAAGACGAATGGAAGATTCTGAGGGCTGTCGGACGCATTGAAGCAGGACAGTCTATAACTGATGTTGCTCGTTTCTTCGGCGTTCATCATTCCGTCATTTCACGATTATGGAAACAATTCCAAACCAGCCAAACAGTTGTCCGAAGACCTGTAGCCAGTTGTCCAAGAGTTACAAACCCCGCGGAAGATCGATATATTGCTGTTGAAGCCAAGCGGAATCAAAGATCGACCTCCACACGTGTGACATCTATGGTTGTAGCGGCCAATGGTAAGACGATATCTGCCACTACTGTTCATCGAAGTATACACATGAATAGTCTGCATGGCCGGGTACCACGAGTTTGTGTTCCTTTATCCGTCCAATCCAGAGGGGCACGATTACAGTGGTTCCACCTGCATGTGAATTGGACTATGTCTGATTGGGGTAACATTATGTTCACAGATGAGTCCAGATTTGCCCTACAACTCGTTGATAAGCGTGTAAGGGTCTGGAGCTAACAAAACACACGCAATCGGCCCCAGAACATCACTGAACATCGCGCATTCCGCGGTGGAAGCATCATGGTCTGGGCAGGGATTTCATTGGGATATCGCACTGACCTGCACATCTACAGGTGAGATTCTGTGACGGCTGTAAGGTATCGAGATGAAGTCCTAGACCCCATTGTGAAACTGTACGCTGCAGCAGTTGGCCCTTCTTTCGTTTTAATGGACGATAATACGCGTCCCCATAGAGCTGCCATCGTTGACAACTTTCTGGAGAGTGAGGGGATTGCGCATATGGAGTGACCAGCTTACTCGCCGGACCTTAATCCAATTGAAAATCTTTCGGCCGCTCTGTATGTCGACGTTTCCCACCTCCAGCCACTCTCAGAGCTTTAGAAACTGCCCTACAGAGGAATGGCGATTACTGGACTCTGCGGTGGTTGTTCACCTCGTAACAAGCATGATCACATGCTGTAAAACATGCTGGTGAGGGGTGCTCACATACCCTATTTATGTTGGTTTTTATTGTTTGTTTTGAATTTAAACATCATTTTGTTAATGACGCAAATCTGATGTCATCTTATAATTTATGAAAATTCAATATTTTCTTTATCTCTGTATGTAATTCTTTGTTTTGTTTCACGAATAAACATAGAGCTACTTACTTGCAGTATTTCATGTCAATAAAAGCAGAACTTGTCCATTTTTTTGCATTTTACCGCTCCGTGCTTAACTTTTGGAAGTGTGTGTATATACATCAATATGGTTGAAATGAGTATGTGTGATATGTTACTAGTAATCCCTAAATTTTTACTAAAGAGAGAATAGTCTGACTAATAAAATTATACTAGCTTTCAATTTACGAAAAGATAATAGTTGAGAAACTAAAAGGGAAAACATCTGTCCAGCTTTGCCCTAACTTAAGACAGTCTGGAAGGAAAAATTCCCCCTCCTCTGATTTTGCAGTTATCTTGTTGAGGTTGCTTGTTATCAAAATGCCTTCTGCAAGAAACTTCTGATAATAAATGAACAGAGAAGTCTACTTATGGAATTCAGTGTAGTTTTATAGTTAATGTTTTATTTTATAAATCCTCGGCCATTACTTTATACAAAATAAAAGCTGCTACATTTTGCACTTAAAACCTCAAAAAAATAGTTCAGAGGTTCAATTGGGGCACTTTCCTTGTCAGATTAATTAGAATGTTCAGTTTGAAATAAAATTAAAGGAAAATTATTTATTTATTTAAATGAATATATTAATACATAATTGTTTTATATATCCTATTTAGAGTTTAAAAAGTATTAGAGAAACATATTAAGTAATGAAGTGATAACAATAAAGTTAAAAATAAATACAAAATTAGCAACACTTAAAAGCAGGTTTACTGGAAAAAAAAAAAAAAAAAACCTCACCATTTCTAGCAACTCCTTAGTTACCGGGTTAGTTATTAATAGATCTAGAGATTGCTATGATATGAGGTTGATCAGCTATACATGGGGAATATTCACAACTTAACTGATATTTTTAACTTAGGCCTAAACTAAAAGTACTTACTACTTCAAATGTCTTCCAGTTACTGAATTTGGTTTACTTATTCAGTAATGAGAAGTAATTCGTCATTAGTAACATTATTACAAGTAACAGTTACTTTTAGTGGTAACAATCAGTAACACAGTTACTTTTGTGAGTCACTGTAACTCAGTTCTTTTATTGGAAATGAAATTGCATTAATTTTTTGTCCATTTTTAGTTTTTGCTTGCTTTCACACAAAACTACTGAAACAGATTGGGAAAGGCTGTTTAAAAATGCATTGCACTTCATATCTTAGAGGGAGTTAGAATTGGAAGTGGAGCTAGCAATATATATATATCTCCTCTGTAGCCATGTTTTAGTGAGTGCATAGACAATGCCTGTGAATTATGCCATCTTAACTCCTCCACTGTGACATGAAACTCCACTGTTTTAATGGATAAAATGTGAATTTTACAGCTTTGTGTAATAAGAATTAAGTACTACCATTGAATTAAATTTTTCAGTAATTGTTAGGAACAAAAATACTAAAATGCAAATTCTGCTAGCCTTAAAATTATTATTATTATTATTATTTGCTGTCATTAAATACTGAAATTAAATTGAATTATTGACATTGTTTTAACTAAATTTGTAATTGTAAAATGAAACAAAATATGTATCTAAAACAGTCAAATCTCTGGCTAAATGGAGCTAAAATGGTGTCCAGTAAACATGTGGCACAATACTAACCAATAATGTACTAAAGCAGCGTAGATAATGACTGTTCATATTCTCCGTAGTACATGGCTCTGATCTTCTCTTGACATCTGTCTTCAGTCATTCTTGCTTAGTTAATCTGCAAATAAATATTTATTTTACAACTTTATTAGTGACAAGCAAAAATACCTAAGCTTCGCGCTGGTTACAAAAAAAAAAAAATTAAAAAAGAGTTGCCCTGATGTTCCTCTATTGGTACGGAATCACGTGATTATTAACAATAAAATGTTATATTTTTATTTTGTAACTTGAAAACTCTCTTAGGATGCGAATATTGAAAATTCATCGAATTAGTATGTTTTAGATTTTGACAAAGAAAACTCATGCGAAATTTCGTGTTTGCAGCTCAAGCTGTTTCGGAGATATACATACCCTTGAAGAATGTTTACCCTCCCATTTACACCCCTTAGGATCTGAATATCAGAAATTTGTCGATTGTCAAGTGGTTTCGAAGATATGCATACCCTGCAGGAAAGTCCCCCTCCCTTTTACACCCCTTAGGATCGGAATATCGAAAATTCATCGAATACTTATATTTTAGATTTTGACAAAGAACACTCATCAAATTTCTGTTTCCAACTAAAGCAGTTTCAGAGATATCCATACCCTTCAGGAAAGTTTACCCCCTAGTTTACACCCCTTAGTCTGGATCCGGGTTTTCATTGTTCATGCATTATTCTGGGAGGCATGTGAACCTCCATGTCAAATTTGGTAAGGATCCATTGAGAAATAGCGACATTGTTTCAAGACAAACAAACAAACACTCTCACGTATTATATAGATTTGCCATGGATTGTCGAGGAAGATTTAAGCTCAAAGCAAACAATGGCTGCAAAATGCCATGACATTGAATGTTTATTTCATTTGATTTTTCCCATCATAATATTGTAACCATTAACTTACATATTTACTATACAGAAGAAAAAGTCTTAAACATTTCTGAAAAAAAAAGAGAAAAAAGATCTATACAATAATTTTCAATGTGCGATTTATAAATACTTTTTAAAACTGATATTGCATTTACAATATAAAGATTGTAAAAGATAAACATTTTAAAGATTAAAATAGAAAAAAAGCTAAGCATTATAACACAGCAATTGATTCAAAAGCAATTAAAATTTCCAAATTTGTACAGAAATAAAAATGTGAAAGAAAAAATGCAAGGGTTCAATATTTTAGGAATAAATATATATATATTTGGATGGGGGGGGGGGGCTTTTAAAAAAGAGGTAATTGTAACAGTTAATCAGTTACTTTTTGCTAAAGTTACTGTAACTCGGTTACTTTTTAAAAGTAGCTTGCCCATCCCTTTTATTATATGCCCATGCTTTTATTATATTATGATCACAGATAGCTCTAAGAATCATCACATGTTGATGCTACCTTTTCACAAGAAACATTTAAAGAAAACCTTTTTAAAATTATCCTTAGGTTTCCATTTTCACTGCTGATTTACAGCCATTTTCATGACATTAAAATATGAATGCAATTAAAAGTTCAGTAATATTCTTACTTATGTGACTTGGAGGGTGCTTTAAGAGCCTTACACAGTCTCACATAAAAAAAAAAAAAAAAAAACCATCATGTTTTATTATTAGATTGTTGGATTGGTGAAGTGTAATGGTGTACTTTTCTGCTGCATACCAAGCTATGTTGGTCTCATGATTTTCTTGTCAAAACTACTGCCACAGTTCCACTTCAGCCAATTGCAAAACCTTATCATGACTTTTATACTGTTGTTTATTCTTATTTATTCTGAAGACCTGGTAGCAAGATTGGGACAACCTTAGTAGTAACAAACTTCATTTATTTCTCCTCTGGCCTTTCTGTGTGTTAGTCAGCAAGACAGTATTCTTTTGATGTTTTCATTTTGGACATGTCAGACTTACCCAAAACCTTTACTGCTCTAAGAACAGCCTCCAGTATTATGCTACCCTTTATTTTATTAATTTCTATATTTTAACTGAATGCCCTGCTTTTTATCAACATTGTCATCAATGTTTTTATCCTCTTTTTAAATACTGCAATCCTATTTCATCACTTTGAAATGAAATGATCTATTGCCTCTCTCGTTAGTTTTAAAGTTTATTCAGCTATGTAACCACGCTAATTTTTATTTTTTTTCCTATACCTTTTTATTATCTATATTTCTGCACAATATTTTTATTTTATGTTAGGTTTTTTACTTTAATATTTTGCCATATTTTTTATCCTTTAGCGGGATCATTCCATGCCAAATCAACTAGGGTCTGAACCTTCTAGTCAGGGATTCCAAAGGTTTTTGGTATATAAGATGTTCCTATGAAAACTGCAAATTTTCAGATTTTTTGGACATGCCGTTTTCCTGGAATTGACCTTTGAATACTCGAAAAACCGTCCATTTTTGTGCAATCTTGATTCACATTAATGCAAATATCTTGGCCCCTATTTGAGATAGAAACCTCATTTTGGGCTCATTTTAAAGCTTTTGTAATCATGACTGTATGAGGGGAAAAATTAACCCTTTGTTAATTTTTTAATTTGAGTTAAAAAAAACCTTTGACTTTCCACCTTTGGTGGAAGTGCTGCACCATATAAGAAGTTCTTGAATTTATGCAACCACCAAAATGATTTTCAATTAGAGGCTGAAGGACATTTTTTTGCCTTTGCTCATAGGAAAAATGTTTGTTTTTGAAAATTTTCAAATATATATATATAAATTAAAGGAAGACCTTTTGTAAGCCCCTGTACAGAATTTCAGGATAGGATGATCATGGGATCATAGTGAATTTTTTTTTTCCTTTGTGTCTGCAATGAAATTTCAGTTATTGTATCCTAGTTCAGGCTATGTACATGAATTTTAAAACGGCTTACACCCAATTCAATTAGTTTTATTGATATTAGAAAAAAAAATGCAAAATATTTTTAATAAGTCTCTTCCTATTGTTTAAATCTAATAGAGCTTATTTTGAAAAAAATTGAGGTAAAACCTGAGGAAGGTTTTTTTGTCTTAAGATCATGTGTAATCCACCTTGAACAGACAAATGATTGCTCAGAATGCCCTGGAGTACATGAATTAAGATGCCTTGATTATTCATTTTGAAGAATTATTTGTTGAGAAAGTCATATACAAAAAATAGTAAACAGTTGACTAATTTACGATGGAGACAGTGATAAAAGATGTTGAATTTGTGAAAAGGTTTTGTCAGTTACTACTAAAGCTAAAAGCTGATGACTACATAGCCAAGATGCAGAAATGTTTCTATAATGAAGGAAGAGAAAGTTCTAGTAACATGTGACTTTGCGGAGAACTATAGCTTTGTTTTGCAAGGTGAAGTGCAATCTTACCATTGGATGAGTGCACAAGCAACAGTCCCACCCCTACGTTATATGTACTTCAAGAAAAATGGAGAAGTTGAACGTATGAATATTGTCTTCATTTCGGAGTGCATAGAGCACAACACAGTTGCTGTGTGCACCTTAATGAAGAAGCTGATTCCAAATTCTAAAACCTAGAATTGCAGAGTTAAAAAAAACCTTTGACTTTCCACCTTTGGTGGAAGTGCTGCACCATATAAGAACTTCTTGAATTTATGCAACCACCAAAATAATTTTCAATTAGAGGCTGAAGGACATTTTTTTGCCTTTGCTCATAGGAAGAGTACCTGTGATGGGCTTGGGGGCACAGTAAAGAGATAACAAAAGCAAGCCTGCAATGTCCCTACAATGACTAAATCTGACATCTAGTGAATTGTTCACTTTGCAAAATAAAACATTTCCTTATGCTCTGGTACTCAACAAACGAAGATTACAAAGAGAGTGAATGTGAACTGACTGCTCGCTTCCAAGATACTTAACAACTTACAGGGACTCAGAAATTCCATAGTTACATTCCTATATCAGACAGTGAATTGGGAGTTAAGGTGTTTTCGAGTGACATCATCAAGAGTGAAAAGGAAGAAATACATGTAGTTTTCGAAAGTGCTTTTCTCCAGAAATCTTGCAAAGCATCAAAATTACATTCAGACTACATCACAGTTGAGTGTGATGATGCATGGTTAGTAGCATGCATTCTTGCAACACATGAAGACACCACCAAGTTGAAAATTACCTTCCTCCACCCCAAAGGACCATCTCCATCTTTTGCTTATCCAGTTACCCCTGACATACAGAATATTCCTGCAACCTTTCACACCTACTGGACATAACTACACCCTAACTCAAACTGTAAGTCAAAGGTCATCCCACCTTTGGCTCAAAGACTGAAATATACAGGTTAAAATATCTCTTCAACATTTGAAGTGAACACCCTAACTTTATTGGAGAAAGAAACTACCAACAACATTTTTAAGTAAGTAAGTTAAAATGCAATTTACTGTTAATATAGTTTAAACCGTGAGAGCCACTTTTTTCCCAAATGACATTTAACTGTAAATAAGGCATTAATTAAATCATTTAGATTCTATTAGACTTATACGAAACAATAAGATGAAAATTATTAAAAAATTTATTTCCTAATATCAATAAAACTAATTGAATTGGATGTAAGCTGTTCTGAAATTCATGTACAAAACCTGAACTAGGATACAATAACTGAAATTTCATTGGTCACAAAGGAAAAAAATTTTTTGGACTGTGATCCCATGATCGTTTATCCTGAAATTTTGCACAGGGCTTACAAAAGGTTTTCCTTTAATATATATATATTTTTGAAAATTTTCAAAAATGATGTTTTTCAGATTTTAAATTTGGAGAAGAGTTAATTTTTTTTCTAATACAGTCATGATGTACATTGTAGGAAAACCCATTACAAGAGGTTTAAAATGAGCCCAAAATGAACTTTCTTTCTCAAATAGGGGCTGAGATATTTGCATGAATGGGAAACAAAATCGTACAATAATGGACGGTTTTTCAAGTTTTAAAAAGTCAATTCCAAGAAAACAGCATGTCCAAAGAATCTGAAAATTTGCAGTTTTCATAGGCTGTATTGGGCCATCTTATATATCAAAAATCATTGAAATCCCTGACTAGAAGGTTCAGACCCTGGTTGATTTGGCATGGAATGACCCAGTATTTTTTTCCTTCAACTTTCTTTCTGATTACATAGTAGTAGACTTTTAATTTTATCTATTAATCATGTATTTTTTTTATTCATCTTTATTGCTCTTTTTCTATATTTCTGCCATTGTAATATGCTTCATTTTAGATAGTATGAATTTCTCTATATTTGTTTTATTTTTCTTGATGGAGTTTTGCCACTGTTGCTTTTGAATCCCTAAAACCAACCATTCGGAGCAAGGCTATTAAATATGATAGAACTGTATTCTTTGCAACATAAATAGTTATTTTATGATAATTACGCTAATCTTGTGTTTATTTAGAGATGCAGAAAATTTATTTTTGTTCTTATCCTATTTCTTCAAATAATATTTTAAGCATTATTTTCAATTGTGAATTACATATATCTAAAATGAATCTTTCAGTGTGTATATAGATGCCAACACAATACATACCCCAAGAGACAAAGAGTGTCTAAAAACCTTTCAAAGAAACACACTGGCTGTGAAGCTAAGATGACTGTCACTATTAAGGCTCCAGTTCTCCATCGTCGTGTCAGGTAAATTGATTTAAATTCTAAGCATATTGGGATATATTATTTTTTTAATAATGTGTTGAGTATAGTAAAATTATTTATGTAATTAATCTTTTTATTACATAAAAAAAAGATTCTGTAGCCCAGTATAGAAGTGGTATCAAAACAGAAGAATGGTCTGGACTAATAATTTAACTTTTCTTACAAATTTAAATCTAAGAAACATTGTTCAAACAAGTTGAAAAGGAGCATTACATACCAAAGTTGATTTATCTTGGAAGTTACTATGATGCTATAATATAGGACAGTAGTTTATATACTGTAAAAGCACTTATTTTCGCGAGGCTTTAATTTTCGCGAATTTCACGAGCCCGTCGTAATCGCGAAGATTTAAGCCTCGCTTATTACTTTTTTTCGGTTCTGTTCATATAAAATTCGCGAAATTTTCAGCTTGCAAAATCACCAATATCTTCATTTTCGCGAAAATTACGGCTCGCGAAAATAAGTGCTTTTACAGTATATAGTTTCATACATATTAACTATGCCTTGACCATATAATGAAAAAAAAAATGTTTAAAAAGATAGTAATGCCCCATTGAATTGTAAACGATAGTGTTTCTTTTGCCTTTTTTGGCAATTATTCTTCTTGAAAGAAAGGTATAGGATGAAACTTGCAGAGTTACATCAAGCACAAAAGAGGATTTAAAATATATAATAATTGGAACATGGGTTTAGGTCCTGGACTGTGGACTGGAGGAGTCCAGGTTCAATTCACAGTGGTTGGGGATTTTTCTATGGTTATTTCTTCTCCAGACAGGCCTTTGGGTTCACCCAAACTCCAAACACAAGGATGACCCTAGAAGCTGTGGAAATATTTAAACTCGACTACATGAATTGGGACTATGGGATAATCTTAATAATATTCGGAAAGTATCCTGCAACTGCTGACAAAACAACTTACAACAATGAGAGCCAGCCAAGAGTGAGTTTCTACTTAAACCATTCTGAACTGTTATCAGCTAGAGGTAATCAGAAATAAACTTTAATTGGTCCAATCACAAGTGAGTAGCAACCAAACAATGCCTCCATACCAGGTCTTAAAGTGCTGTATAGTACTGTTTGTCCACCACAACTTGAGACTTAGCCACGCCTCTTCAAACGGAGAAGACATTTCACAATAGGGGTGAGGGTTGTAAAAGAAAAATCTGGGAAAAAAAAAACAAGATTAAGAAAATTTTTTAAAAATATTTACTATTAAAGAAAAAAATTATTTATAAAATAATTATGAATAACATTTATAATTTGAGAATATTGAGTATATTTAACTATATTGCCAATGGTCTTAATTTGTATATTTGTAAATGTTCTGAGGATCTTTACGGGATTGTTTTTAAACAAGTTTTTTTTTTTTTTGATTGATGATACATTTATTTCTGGCAAAAAGTCAAGAATTAGTGTTGTAATTTCGTTAAAAACAGTTACGATCTTTCATTATTAAAAATTTAAATCATCACCTGCAATATTGTTGTTTATTCTAACAATTTTATTTTGGTGTTTTGATTGACTATTCTTATTACAAACAATATTATATTATTTTAGTTTTGTTTTCATTTCCATTATATCAAAACTTGCATTGTAATTCATGCAGTTATTATTATTATTGTCAATCTAATTCTATTTTTAATCTTTTAGTACAAGTGCCAATGTTCTTAATTTGGATATTTGTAAATGTTCTGTGGAACTTTACGAAATTGTTTTTAAACAAGTTTTGCTTTTTTTTTTAACTGTCAGCAGTTAATTGTTAAATAAAACATTATTACTATGAAGTGTATATATTTATTACTTACATTAATTAATATAATTTATATATAATTACGATTTTTCATAATTTAAATGAATAAGAAACAGTATAAATATAACAGTTCTTAAACAGCAAATCAGTTTTATACATCGTTACAGTTAAAATATAACCTAGTTATTATTATATGTAAGAAAAATAGATATATAATGTCGTATTTTATATCATCAACTCTGTTATAACCAAGAAACAAAATCTGTGCATTTCCCCTGAAAATGGAAAACTATCACACTGACTCCTCAAATGACTTCTTGAACTCTTCGCCTACCACGTGACAAAGGTGTGGCTAAGGCTCAGTGTTGGTGGACAAACAGTGGGTAAACACAACACATTCATTTCCTGAAGATTCCATGCACAAAAGTAGATGAAACTGTGACATAGAACACAGAACAGCCTAAACTGGAAGAAGGCTTGTAATAAGAGTATAGTCAAGTTAATATTGGGAAATTTTTGTTCTGCTTTCATGACAAGAAAAGAACTTTTAGAAATCAAATGATCTTGGTAAAATAGAAGCATTAAAGTGAGATGGAGAATATAATCAAAAGTCCACATAGTTTATAAGTAAAACATTTCTCAACAAAAATGAAATTGTAGGCTATTTTGTCCAATATTATCTTTTTGTGTATCCATATATCCTGGATGTGAGAATTCAAGACCTGGCATAACAGCATAAAAATAGTTGTAAATTTTCATTAATAATCATGTACACGAACTCATGATGGAATGCTCAGTTAGTACTTTTTAATAACTTTTCAAAAAAAAAATTGTTTTATTTAATAATAATTTATTGCCTATAAAAAATATTTACAACAGTATATATTGATTACAGTTTTGACATCCCAGTTGAATTAAGGGGTATCCCGTCGAGAAGACAAAAGGGTGTCAGCATCAAGGCAAATTACAGATGATATTAAAACAAAAAGCATTACAGGAAAAAAAAATAAAAGATGAAGAAACTGATTTTTTTTTTTTTTTTTTTACAAATATTTTACAATGTACATTTTGAAGGGGAAAAAAAATTCAGTTCATATTTTGAGGAAATTATATGCTGAGAAAATTATATAATATAAAATTAGACTGATGGCACTTACCTAGATAGAGAAAGGAAAAAAGAAAAAAAGGAGGGAGTGAGAAGAAATAGGAAAGAGGAGAGACTACAATCAATTATTGAGTTCATGTAAAAAGAGGAATTATATATCTACTAGCATTGCCCCGCAGTTTCGCCCACGTTAAATTGTGATTATACATATCTGTTTCATACATGTTATGCGTACATAACTAAGTGCATCTCATTAACTATAAATACCATCTGGAAATTATGTGGAAACATACAACCCGCTCCTGACCCAGCACGCCGTTGCCTACAGTTTGCCAGAGTGGTTGATGTTTATGTTTACTGCTCCGCTCCTATTGGTCGTAGCATGATGTTATATAGCCTATAACCTTCCTCAATAAATGGGCTATCTTAACGGGCAAAAATAATTTTTCAAATTGGACTGGTAGTTCCTGAGAGTAGCGTGGTCAAACATATAAACTCTTCAGCTTTATAATAGCAGTATAGATCTATATCTATCCCGAAAATCTCGTAGAAGTATCTTTGAACCATGTTTGCCCATCCACTCATCGCCCTCTCAGTATACATCCATAGTTCCAGGTTATTTGAATTTTGTAAATCGAGATTCCTAGATATGAAATTAATATAGAGATCGGAAAATATAAAAAGTTCTTACAAATTTCTCCCCTTCTCCCTCCCATTTATACCCCTAGTTCCAGGTAATTCGAATTTTGTAACGTCTTAACCCTATCGCTTCAAACCTTTCCTAGTTCATAAAAAATCATCTGATCATTACAAATCTATATATCTAACCCGAAAACCCGACGCTATTATGCACAACAATATTTTAGTTGCAATTGTTGCACAACAATAGTTGTATAGGTGCCATTGTTGCCACCAAGCTCCAATTGTTGCCTAACAATATTTGTGTGGATTTCACTCCTTTTCATCCCCTGGGGGGGGGGGGAGGTGAATATAACATCAATAGCCTATAACCTTCCTCAATAAACGGGCTATCTAGCGCAAAAAGAATTTTTCAAATTGGACTGGTAGTTCCTGAGATTAGTGCGTTCAAACACACAAACTCTTCTGCTTTATAATAGTAGTATAGATGAGGATTTATTAGGATTAAGTTGAATAGATAAGTGTTTAAGTTTTCTTTTAAATTGTGCCAGAGAAGAGCAGTCACGGATTTCCTTTGGAATTTTATTCCAATTTATAGGAGCTGAATAACTAACTGCTCTTCTTTGATAGTTAGATCTTGTTTTTGTTAGTAGAAGAATAGGATTAAGTCTAGTTTTATAAGAATGGGAATGGGGTTTAGTATGTAAAGTAATTGAAGGACATAGTTTTTTATAATTGTTTTGTAGGTGAAAAGAGCTAACTGCAGCTTGTAGATATGTTCGAAAGGAATTATTTTATAGTTTTCCCAGAGAGATTGGGTAGAATAAGAGGCGGGATTTTTTATCTAAGAATCTTAAGAAATGCTTCTGAATTTTTGAGTATCATTTTTTTCTTGAAATTTGGTAGCGGTGCCCCAAATGATTACACCATAATACAAGTTTGTATCAATTAGTGACCAATATAGATTCAGAAGTATTTGCCTAGGAAGAAAAGATTAAGATTTCCTAATGATCCCCAAATTTTTTGAGACTTTATGAGCGATTTGTTGTGCAAGGAGATTTCATGACAGGTCGTGTGAAAGAGTAACATATAAATATCTGAAGGATTGAACTTCTTGTATTAAGGAGTTGTTATAAGTGATAGAGAAATTGTCAGAGTTGAGTATTTTATTTCTTTGTTAGAAAAACATGTAAACCGTTTTGGTTGTATTTAAAGTAAGATCGTTTGAGGATAGCCAAGAGTCAAGATAGAAAAGAGAGCACTGGACCTCACGCTTGAGGTTTTCCACATTTGTATCAGCAGATAGAAGGGTTCCGTCATCGGCAAAGAAGATACATTTGGGAGCAGGTGATGTGAGAATGAGATCATTTATAAATAAATTGAAAAAGAGAAGGGGGGAAAGTATAGATCCTTGGGATAAACCTATTGATATGTGATATACTGAAGAGGAGTATCCATTTATGTTCAGCTGATATTGTCTTTGTGGTAGATATGAAGAGAGCCATGTAAGAGGTGGGCCTCTAATACCCATAGGTTCTAATTTTTGAAGTAAAATATTGATATTAATTGAGTCAAAAGCCTTTTTCAAGTCCAAGAAGAGACCGAAGATGATCTTATTTGCCATCATATTCGCCGTGATAAACTCTGTGAGATCAAGTAGCACAGTTTGGGTATTTTTCCCTATAATGAAACCATGAGAGTTTTAGTTGTGCATATAAGAACCTTTTTTTTTTTATTTTTTATTATAAATTTGGACTATTTCAGAAATTATCAAAGTCTTTTGATAGTGTACCATTCACCATAATAGGAGTAGGTATTGCAGACTTATTTTGCATAAAATGTCTAGTATATAATATATTATAGGAGGTAGTCTGTATACATGTGGAAATAAATGATCTAGAGAGAAAAGACAGCTCTGGGATTTGAATCCGGGTTGAGCTACTTTAGTTATATGGTTAAGATACCGTATACGCTCCAATAGACACCGAGTCTCTAATAAGCGCCGGGCTGCAGAGGGGACACGGCCAAATAGTAGCCGGTCTCTAACAGTAGCCGGGTCTTTGCTGTTTGCCTACCGGTACTAGTGTAAGCGTCCGTATCTTTATAGTCGTGCATAATACCTTACTGTACATTGCCTACAAAATGCCGCCAACACGGTCGTTTGACATTGCCTTTAAGATTCACGCGGTGGAATACGCGAAAGAAACTTCCGGTGAGGCGGCCGCCCATCTTTGCGGATTCGGGCGACGAATAGCAGCGAAAGGTACAGAAAGACATTGCCATTTATATTTAACAGTCTTATGTAGCATGTGAAATTTAAATAGAGTAACTGCTTATAATATTAGCCAGTATTAATGTGTAAAAATATTGCGTTCTGAAGGTTTTTGTTAATAATGGCCGGCCTCTAATAGCAGCCGGTCTCTATTAAGCACCGGGAGCCGAGGCTAGTTTTGCAAATAAACGCCGGGGGCCTCTATTGGATCATATACGGTACATTATACTTGCCTACTTATCTTTGCTCTATCATCAGCTATGGCGTTTTATACAAAAGTAATAAATTTTAATAAGGTGTAGTTTAAGAGTACAAAGCTGAAATAAATTGATTTCATCTGTTAAATCTGAAGGCAGGGGAGGAAAATAAAACTTAAAATTCTGTCGATACAGTGGTAAAAAACTTTGTTTTGAATTTTTTTTTCATTTCTGCACAAGCAAGGAGATCATGAATTGGAGAAAAATGTAATTCAGGATTACTTTCAAAGCTAAAAAAGAGAAATCTCTAATGATTACTAAAGACAGAGCTTACTTTTGAAGCTTCAACTTGTTTAAAGACAAAGAAACGTAGAAATCTTCAACTTGATATAGAAACTAAGGGAAGCCGAAGAACGTCTATCTTGGGTGTAGATTTTCTTTATTCTCAATTCAATATCAAAGATTGGTGAGTTTCACCATATTGCTCCTTAGCGATTCCCATACTCCCTCATTATAAATTATATGTCTATTTAATATCTAAAGGTTAGGCAAAACTATTGACAATAAATTTATAATCTTATTACAGTCTCATTAAATTACTTTAAAGAAATAAAGGAGATGACAGGGTTCTAATAAGAAAAGTTTTGAAAACCTAAGAGAAATTGAAAAATACTGTAGATATAAACTTACTTACTTTGTTTGTTTATTTATTTATTTATTTATTTCAAATTAAACATTAAAAGAATTGTAACCATGCCAAGTCAAATTATCAATTGCCAAGGTAAATAATATATTTTAATATAAATTGTGTGTTTTATATGGAGAAACTAAAAAAAAAATGGATAGTTCAATTCATTCCTAATATGATGTAGAATCCACTAAAAATTATTCCTTCCCCTTGTTTTTGAATGAATTGTTGAGATGAATGTTTCTTTACTTGAACTGTATGTTTTAATTAATTAATCTGTAAAGTTAGATCTCATTTTCTGATTTGAACCTACTTACAGAGTGAAGAACAGTTTTATCATGTTTACGTAAATGACCTTGGTCCTAAGTTGTAATATTAGGAACCTTAAAAAATATATATTATTGTATTTGTGATGTACCATATTGCACAATATTTAAATTATACTATATGCATGTTTTAGAAAACCTCAAAAATATTTAGAGCAACCCTCGAAAATCCCACTCGCAAACTCGCAATTTGCGAGTAGAAATTAGGTGCTTGCGAGTGGAAAAAATCATCTCGCAAATCGTTTTTTTCCTAAATTCAAAACCTTGGCTGCTGTGCCAATTCAAATTCACCGGGATGTGAACTCCCGCGAGGGGTATTTCATGATAGAAGTTTCCTCTACCCTTCATCAATCACCATTCGTCAATTTATAGGTAGGTGATGTGCAAGGACATATATATAATGATAGGTCGCGAAGCCAAATTTTATACACCTACCAATCAGGCGGGTTCCGCTGCTAGTATAGGTATATTGTATATATATATATATATATATATATATATATATATATATATATAATTATGAAAATTTGCCCCCCCCCTCCCCCCGTTAATTAGCTAGTGAGTGTAAATTTCCATTTGCGAGTTAGTTTAGGCACGAATTTTCGAGGGTTGTTTAGAGAGACTTAATTTGTTTATTTCTATAATAGAGGTTCAGAATTATCATAGTTCCTTTAATTTCTGTAGTACATTTTCATGATTGAATTCATAATGAGGAAAGTAGCTGTAAGTTTTAAAGATTAGAATTAAATGATATTTTAAAACTACATTAATAAATTTCTTTGATTTTCACAGATCACAAGACAGTCTCCGTAAAAATTACCCAACAATTGTTAACATTGATCATAAACATAATCACATTATAGAGTTAGATGATATTCTGATGCCTATGGAACCTTCAAATTCAGGGATTCTCCAAGACCCAAGTGTTGCCTTATCTATAGAAGATGCCAGGAAAGAGTATCAAAAAACAAATACCACATCACAGGATGATTCTGATAGCATGTATACTTCATTAGCACACACTTCTCAGTCAGATAGAAGACCAGCTTTTTCTGAATCACAACAAAATTCCACAGAATTTGGCTTTTCAGAAACTCCAGAAAAGCAGTTGTTGACGTGGAATGAATCTGAAAAAAAGCTAAATATGATCGTTGGCATTTTGAAAGGAGGGTTTTTAGAAAATCCAGCAGAATATTCAAAAGCCATAAATAAATTCTATTCTAGATTAATGAACTTGAAAACTCAAACTGAAATTCTATCTGCGTTACACAATTTTGGTGCCTCTCCAGCAGAAAGAACTGATCTTTATGCCAAAGATTGCAGTACTATGATCATACAATGCCCAGCTGTGTCACAATTCAATGATCAGGAAGTACAGCCAACTGGAAGGCCTTCAAATATCATGTTCACAGAAGAGCATGGATATTCCAAGAGACAAAATACAGCATCTGATGAAACTATGCAGACTATTGTTTGGTGATTAATTAAATCACCAAATAGTCTACAGGAATGTATAGAAACAATTATTCTTTAAGAGAAAGAATACTTGAAAACTTTTATTTATTTATTTATTTTATTTATTTTGTTAAATTCTCTTAAACTCTGCATGTTATTAGTGTATGTAGGATATGCACCATATAACACAATGAACATTAGTAATGTCTCTTTGTGTAACATGTATTAATTTACTGTAAAAGTAAAAAGCCCAAACACCTCCATTTACAAACAGATTTTCAGGATTTTTTTAAAAAGTGTAATTGTACCATTATTCAGAGACTATATTTTAAAATTGGGAATTTGTTTATTACAGAATATTTATTGTATAAAATTTGAGAGGAAAAATTTACAAAATTAATGTTTCTTATTGTAATCTATATAGAGGAGAGTGCCCAAATTAAAACACAATATCTATCTAAGCTTGAATGGTATTTTAATAGGAGATACCATGAAAACTGTATTAGTGGAACATTATTTAATTGATGCACTACTACAAAAAAAAGTTCATATCATAATTAAAGAAAAAAAAGATTTAATTAAGAAACTTATTGAATCTTTGTGCTCATACAAATTGTAAAAACATCAAATTTTAATCATTCTCTATTCAAAAGGGACCACACTGAAGATAGAAACAACCCTCAGAAGAGAAAAAAAGAACAGAGTGCAAACTATTTGAATTCTGCTGATTCTATTCAAAATATACTTTTAATTGTAGACTATCACAAATAACTCTCAATTCTTTTGTGATTTGATAGTACTGTGTTGTTTTACAAATAATACTGACTTGTCAACAAAGACGATATGTACCGCTTTATGTTGACATATTTTACACTTATAACTTGGAAGTCAGATTTCCAGATGTGGAAATTTTTGTGTAACATTGTTTAAAATGTGAAATTACACTTTTATTTCACATGAGAAACAGTTGGATGACATTAATCAAATATGAAAATCTGCTTGTAATATCTTTCTTTAAACACTAGTAATTCAGCCAAAATAACTACATTTTTCAAATTATTCTTTTGTGTAATTTTGAAATATTTTAAATTGGGTTATTCTTAAGATTGTATTAAATTTATTCTATATAATATTGTATTTTAATTTATTTTTTTTTGTCAAAAATTTTGAAGATGTATGATTTTTATATAATGGAAAATCAAGAGACAACATTTCAGAATTGCCTGAAAAGTTCATTTTCAGAAAGAATCTCAGGAATAAAGGCAGGAATTAAAAATAAAGTCTTGCTTTGAAATGATTTGTTATATTCTTCAATAATTTGTTTAGCACATACAGGGCGATGTGAAAAGTTCCCGGATACAATGTATAAATAATGACAATTTAGATATAATGGAAACATTGTTATTGGCTTTCAATGTAATTCCCTCCCCGCCGCTATACATTTCAACCAACAGTTCTACTATGACCAAAAAGGATCCTGGAAGCCATTCTTTGACACCTCACTGAGTGCAGTAGTTAAAGCTTGCATAATATCATTGCGGGATGCAAATCATTAGCCTCTCAAGAGGTCCTTCATCTTCGGAAAGAGGTAAAAGTCACATGGCATTAGGTCTGGTGAATATAGAGATTGTGTTAAAGTAGGAGTATCCATTTTGGATAGATAATTATTCACAGAAAAACACCTGTGTGCTGGAGTGTTGTCATGGTGCAGTATCCAAGAATTTTCCCTAAACATCTAAATTGTCACTAAATGACGGATAGCCTCATTTAGTCACCTCAGAATGGCAAGATATGCATCGACTTCCCCTTAGGCATGTACAATGCTGTGAACATCAAAGAAAACCACCATCCCTTTGCTCCTGTCACATTTCACTTTGATGGGTTGCATTGTTCTTGATAAACACACAGAGGACTTTCTCTTCATCTGCTGGTCAAGAGACAGCCCCATCTCTCGTTAACAGTGATGATGATGTCCATATTCAGTAAGTCTTTTATCAGCATACGTAACGAAATCCTCACAAACTGTCATTCTGAGTTCTCTTTGGAAGTTTATAAGAAATATGGAACAAATTTCAGGGTGATGAATCGAAGATCAAGGTCCTGTCAAAATGTTCGATGCACTGTGGAAGTTGAAATGTTGCACCTATCAGTAACATTCTGACATGTTTGTTGCAAATCAGCAATTGCAGCACCAACAGCCTGAATAACATTTGGACCCCGAATCCAAGGTCTACATCGTCCAGGGATTCTCTTGCCTTCTACAAAGCATTTATACCATTCAAATGTTTTGCATCTGCCCAGCACATCCTCACAATTTATTATCGCATTATCATTTGGTATGTTTCTAAAGCAGAAATACCCAATTTCTGGCAGAATTTAATTGGTGAGCATATCTCGAAATGAAACATGTATCACATTGATGCTGCTACTAGATAATCTCCTGAAAGTTGCCTTGTGAACACAGCTTCAATATTGATGCATCAATAACGCACATGGCATTCCATTGTTGCATTTCAACAAACACTTTGGCAGGAAATTGAGTTTGTTACAGCTCACCTTCAATGTTTCATGCATGATGTCCCAGAACTTTTGACATTGTCCTCGTATATAAATTTAAAAAAGTCAGCGTATAACCTTAAGTTTATTGCTAGCAGCCAGGGGCTCAGAAATCAATTCGCTAAGGGTGAATTATTAGACAGGTACAAGTAAATTTTCAGTATCATTCTAAATGATCTTAGTTTTGCTTCATTTTAATGTGCAGTTAATTTAAAATTTAATTTATCAACCATAAAAGCACTAATTTTCAAGACAAAAAAGTTTTAAAAACTTACTAAAAGATGTTTCGAGGCTCCTAATTATTCGAGACCCCTTTCTCAATTAAAAAATATAAGCTTATATTTTTAGTGACCCATTTGGGAGCTATTGTGATAGCGACCAAAATATGTAGCTATTGCATTTGTCCTGTCTGTCTGCCCCTAACAACTCCTGAACAGAAGGTCGGATCAGCAAACAATTTCACCATCATGTTCAGAAGCCCAAACATCGTAGGAATGGGGTATTTTCAAGGGCCAAAGCAACCCCCATGTTCGAGATATTTGGCATTGTTGTCATTGTACCCCCTAACAACTCACGAACGGAAAATGGGATTGACAAACGGACTTCACTATCGTATTTAGAGGCCCAAACAACTTAGTAATAAGGTATTTTCATGATCAACACAACCCCTATGTTCGAGATATTTGGCATTGTTTTCATTGGATTTCCGCTATTAGCTTAAATGTTAGAAATGCAACCATTTCATTTCATCTGTTGGCTATAACTTCATCGTTACAGTCTTGGACTCATATGTTGAAGGTTGTCGGTTCAAATCTGTATATCTACTGTTTGGTTGTTTTTCTTATTTTCCTAATTTTTTTTTATTTTTTTCCTTATGTTGTACTTCCTTTTTTTACTTTTATTTTTAATTTTGTTTTATTATTATGGGTCGCCCTTAAATTTATGCTTTAGCACAAAATTATATTCACTTGTTTAATTGAGAAAGGAGTCTCGAATAATAAGGAGCCTCGAAACATCTTTTAGTAAGTTTTCAAAACGTTTTAATCTTGTAAATTAGTGCTTGTATGGTTGATTAATTAAATGATCTTAGTTTGGGGGCGTCCATTAATTACGCGAGCTCAAAAGAGGGGGTAGGGGTCCGGCAAAATCTCACTAAATCTTATTTAGGGGGGGGGGGGGGGTCAATGAAAATCTCATGTCAACTTTCCAATTCAGAGAATATACATATTATAACGTACGATTACTACTACCCATCTCTTTTGGTGAAAGATCAAACTATCCTTAACAAATGCTGCAAAACGTGCGGCATCTACTTTGCTTCACGTGTGAAGCTGCAGAAACACAGGCCGGCGCTGCATGCAACCCCATCAGCCCTGTGGTCACTCATCGGGTTGAAGAGCTGCTGTACGCCATGGACGATAGGCTGGAGTGGCTGCATGAGGGGGATGTAGATACATCTAATGACTGTCTTCCTACACTACCAAAAGACATGGACATCATGTGTCCAATCATTACAATAGAGGAAGCACATGAATGCCCACGGAGTGAGTGAAGAATTAGGGAAGGTGGTGTCACAGCGTATTTTTTTTTACTTTTACTAAATTTAATTAAATTCGTTATAGTGCACCTTAAACATATTATTGTTTTTCTCCTCTTCTTTCACAGAAAAATGTATTTCATAGAAGACATCAGTAACATTTAGGTATTTAGTGGTTTGAAGCAAAATATATGAACATATCAAATAAATTTAATTATTTAAAAATTATAGGGGAAATCTCACATGAGGGGGGGCCACATAACATCTCACCAAGGGGGAGAGGGGGGTCCAATTTTTTCAAAACACACCTCACGTAATTAATGGATGCCCCCTTTCTTTGTATAATTCACAGACACTACATATTTTTTCCCCATCATGATTTTTAAAACATAGCTCATTCGCTGTTATAGTTTAAGATCACAGGTGAAGGGATTTCTAAAAATGTTTTAGCTACAGGCAGGAAATACTGAATTAAGTAATTTAAGAATTTCTTCATAGGCTAAACTTGCTTAATGTTGTTTCTACAAAAATGTCTGTTGTTCAAATGCATAACCCTCATCTAATCTACAGTAAATGCCTTCTCTATTTGAAAAATTCTTAGCAACATCTGTTGTTAACATTGACAGTTATGATTGTTTCTCACTAGCCCCAGACAAACCAGAGTTACCATTAAGAAATTTGCATGAACTTATGCTATGATGTTAATAACTTATGACTTCTCTCATCTTTTTATTGATATTTTCATTTTCAATTATATTTATTAATTAATTTGATCTTTCTGCACCTCTTCTGTAAGACTTGACAAGATCTATTTTAAGAAATACCAAATAGTGATTTTAAGTTACAATGAAATGATTAGCTGCCATATCAAGTACACTTGTTAATAAATTCTGTGTACTTTGCATTTTGGTAATAATTATGACATTGATTTGGCATTTATAATGATAATTTGAGCTTAGTTTAAATTTGGAATTATAAAAATTAAAGAAATGAAAAAAAAAGTAAATTAATGTACATCGTAAAGCATCATGCCTGTATATTTGTTAAAGGATAGGTAATGTAGAAAGTAAGGCTCCTGCAAAGACTTGCTCAACAAGATAAATTTTAGGTCAGTAATTAATTTAGGGCAAGACTGATACTTGTCCTAAAACAAGAAATCTTTTCCTAAAATAACTAAGCAAATAAGAAATCGATACACAATTCATAGATGGCTGGATAAACCCTAAACATCCGTCCAAAGAAGAAATTGGGGGAGAAAAATTTTCAACCCTGACTGGGCATTGAACTGCATAAAAATTCCACCACTGATCAGATGTCTGATAAATAGGCAGACATCTGAGCTTCTTAGAAGTGTATCACATTTGACAAGCATGGATAAATGTTGCAACCTTAGTCGCTTTAATCATGAATGCATTGTCAATGCAAGATAGATGGATCATTTACCCAAGTAAAATCCTAAAGTTTTCAAGGGCAAGAATATCAAAGGGCTGTCTACTCTTGTGCCACTGCTGACTTATTGTCATTGGACGTCGTCCCTCACCTGAAACTGAGAACATCAAAACTGTAGAATGGCACTAAGTCGTATGGTCAGACGAATCCCGTTTCGTCTATATTGGTCTGACGTGCAGGTATGGCGTCAACAGCATGAGACAGTAATCTGTCCTGCCAGGTCAGCTCTGTTCAAGAAGGTGGTGACTGTGATGGTTTGGGGAGTCTTCTCATGGGAAATTTTAGATCCCTTAGTATATCTGGAAAATTCCTTAAACACTGTGACTATAAGAATGTTCTGGCTGATCACCTACACCCTTTTATGGCCTTCTGTCATCCTACAGTTGATGGTGTGTTTCAGCTGGACAATGCACCACCCTATCTGGCTGCTACCACCCAGGCATGGTTCAAGAAACACTTATCTAAGTTTGGTATCATTCAGTGGCCCATAAGGTCTCTTAGAGTTAAACCCTATAGTACAACTCAGGGATGCTGCTGAGCAAGACATCAGATTCGTTTAGTTTGGTTCTGAAGGAGGAGTGGGACATGAAACTATATAGATCCTTTTTTTTTTTTAGGATTTCCCCACTCCGGGATGAGATTATCTCGATATTTCGGCCTGGTGCCTTGGGCCTTCTTCGGGAGATGTATATACTATATATCAATTACATCAAGGTGGGTGCAAATCTAACAACTTCCGTTGTTCGTTTCTCGGATGATTTGTTCATTCCACAGTGTGCTCACCATAGCTCGGAATGAACAACTTGATGTAATTGATATATATACATCTCCCGAAGAAGGCCCGAGGCACCGGGTTGAAATATCGAGATAATCTCATCCCGGAGTGGGGAAATCCTTCAAAAGAAAGAAAAGATTTATGACATCAGATTCATGAATCCGGCACTGACATGTATGGTGAACAATGGTAGAACAGGCACTCCTGGCACTACTTTGGCTACCCTCCATCATCTGGTGGCAGGCCCATAGCCATAATTTTCTTTCAGAGAGGGCTCATTCCTAGAAAAATACCATATGGTGGCCAGCCATAGTAAAAACAGTACTCCACTCGCTGTCTTCCCATAGATGTCATAAGAGGCGACAATTTTACATTGATATGACTAGTTCCTTTGATTTCAACTCTTTGAGAGAGATTTTTCTTTTTGGGATTTCGGGAAGGGCTTTAGCCCCTTGAGCCCCCTTCCTGGCTACTACCTGTCTGGTGGAATCAATGTCTCGGCATGTATAGGCTGTTATTGGTGCTAGAGAAGTACCAACGTGCTATTAGTTAGGTGTGTGTAATGTTTAATTATTGAATAACCATAAATAATTATTTTGGTCTAAAACTTCTATTAACTCTGTCACTGATGAAAATCCCAACACTTTGGCTGCATTGGGGAAATTCAAAACACTTATTTTTTTTCTGCAATATAATAATGCCAGGAAACAGCCTGGCAGTTATGTAAAATAGTTATAATTAATTTGATAACTTCTTAAAAATATAAAGGCTATCTTCTTAGATTCTGATGTAAGTTAATTTGTTATCCAGTATTTATGATGTCCTCATATTATTAAAGCTAATTAATTTCTACAATTTGAAAACCAACAAAAAACAAAAACAGACCCAATGAATAGGCTTGTTCTAATCTGCACTTCCGATATCTTAAACACTCATAGAAGATGATGTTCTAATTAATACAGTAAAAAGGTAATACATGCCTATTCTTATCACAGGGTATTTTCATATTATTTTTTTTTTTAATTTGAAAGGTAAGTAAGTTAGTAATGCAGTAATCAACTGATCCTCCTATTTATTAGACTCAAGTTTTATAGAAATTCTTGTGACATTCTGTGTAATAATAATCATTATAATAAACTTATTTTTGAAGTCTGTCTTTTTTTTGAGTGGATTATTCTCATTGTTAATGATTTTTTTTTTTTTATTAAATATATTATTTTTATTTTCTTTATTGTTTTTCTGTTAAGATTTTTTTTAAAAAAGACAGTTTCATTATTGAATTTAGATAGATAGATAGAAACTTAAAAAAGGTTGTTGAAGGATTATCAGTTTTTGCCTATGCCACTTGCATATTTCCATCTTTATCAAAAAGTACACATAGAGGATGGTGGCAAAAATTTAGAATCTAGCCATAAATACAATATAGCATAATATTAATTTGCATTTTTCCAATATTTGTTTTTAGAAGTGATTGTATTTTATTATTTGCCCTCATCAATATCAAAAGATATTGCATAAGCACAAGAAAACAATAAGCAGTCTTCCACTAGAATTTTAGCAGTGAAATCTGCTTTAATATATAAAAGTTTTGTTTTCCCTTACTTAAAATTATCATTACAGATTTGCAAAGGTAATTCACTGATAAAAAAAAAATCAAAATATGCTAATTACATAGTTGGTTAATAGACATTTCCTCATAAACTGATTTTCCGAATCTTAATAAGATTCTACAAGCCATTTGATCATATGAATCAATCCTGTCGGGGTCATTGAATTATATAAATTCATTGTGTAGATAATAACTAGTTTAAAGTGTTTATAAAGGAAAAAAACAAAACAAAACAGGATAATGAGAATTGAAATATGATTCTATTATTCCCTTTTAATTAACTTGTATTGGTTTTCTAAATATAGTGTAATTATAAAATGATCTTGATTTTAATAGATTTATTAAACATATAAATCAAAGTTATATAAATAAACAGTACTTCAGCTATTACAGTCGTATTATCATTAGAATTATTTAATATTTAAAAAAAATAAATAAACTGAAACTTAAATGCTTTGTGACAATCATTCTTAACTAGAATCAAATCTTTCAGTTTTGCGAGAGAATTTATTGTAAATTTAATCCTTTTATTAAAATTGGTTCTCTTAAATGTTTTGACAAGGAACAATTGGTCATTAATATATATACATAAATATTTTAAATAGTATTATTTTAGTTTTTACGCAGTGATGCTGCTCTGGCTTTGTAGATGTGTGACAGAATTTTGAAATTGCAAAATCGGTATTGCCAAGTTTTGCAACTGTGTTGTACTGCACTCATGAGTTTGTACGCATTCTTTGAATTACAGAATGTCAGTTATATGTTGTAATGTGCTGCCATCTATTGTGATAAGCGATACTGTGATTGTGATCAGTTTTCATAAAACTGTTACTATAATATAGTTGCAGTTCGTGCAGTAACAGAGCGTTTTAACTGTGATTCGATCACGACATTGCCTTGAAAAAAGTTTTTTTGCGAAAATTACTGTAATTAAAAAATAAAATGGTTTTATATAAATTATGTATTTCTCTTTTTTAAATTAAATTTATTTTATGTAGAGAATAAAATATATCGTAAAGAGTCATTCAAAAATGTTTTCATTGACTTCATAATGATTTCGTTATAACATATAGCAATATGTGAGTATGTGAGCAACATCAACAATAAAATATTATACGTTGACGATTGACTTTTAATGATTTTTTTTATTAATTTTTTTAACAGTTTGCAATGAGTTCTCCAAAATAAAAATAGTAATATTAATTTTAATAATATAATTATTAGTATTATAATTATATATATATTCATTCACGTGATCAACGTATAGTTGATTGAAGACGTACCAAGTACGGAAAGCTATATTAAATTATTATTTTTAAGAAATTAATTCCTCTATAGATTGTTTATCTAACTTGAATGTTCTCAAAGATAAGGTCATTGCCGTTGTCAAAATAAGATGTAATTCAATTCCATAACCACCGGTAGAGCTATTTATTTGGACATTTGTGATCACGTGACTTTACAGAAAATATGGTTAAAAAAAATGTATGAAAATTAGACCAATAGTCTGGCTGAATATTTTTTTTTTTTAGGTTGCGAATAGATTAAGTTGTATTTCTAGAGCTTAGGATACAACAGTGGCAAGTAGTTCGTACAGATCATAGATTAAGTAAGAATTCTTACTTAATCTATGGTACAGATTATCTGTATCACAGCCCAGAGATATATTACAAAGAGTAATGAGGTTAAGCTCAGTCGCCATCTTTCATCACTTCTTACTTCAAGATGTAAAATGGCGTCCTTTTGTATTAAAACAGTAATTTCGTGTAGAAAGTAGAAATTATTAAAGCCTACTCATTACTATTATTTTACTGTATTCTGCTCGCTTGTTAAAAATTATTATTATTTTTTTTTTTTTTGTCATTTCTGAAGGTTACACTTAAATCCATAAGGTTCTTATGAAATTTGAATTTTAAATGTGTGACGAAGTTTCAAATATAATTGACTCTCTCATCTATATAATTAATTATCTAAAATAATATATTAATTTATAGTTATCCGTATTTTGATTATTATTTTGCACTTCACAAAAAAAAAAAAAAAAATTAAAATGGTAACAGTAAAAATAATGATTCAAACTCAAGTGCTTAAAATACAAAGTTCCTACTAATTAAATGGAATCATAAAAGCCTATTTTCTTTAAAAATACAAAAAAAAAAAAAAAAATTGTTGAATCCTTCTTTAATTTTGTATTGGCTAATTCAGTACGTTTGTATATACTCAATTATATCGTTAACAAATAAGTTTGATAATTCTAAATAAACAGGAGGAAAAAATGTTTAAATTTGGTTCTTCTAAATTTACTGACTTATTTTTATTCCTAAAAATCTTTAAATGAATAATAATTCGAATAAAATAATTTAAAGCTCAGCAGCCTATATTATCAAAATCTTTCCTTCTTTCTAATACGATAAAATATGTAGCCTATCAAAATTAATGATACTTTTGTTAAAATAATGATAAAAGTGTAATTACAAATTATTGCACCACAAAGACGATAGAAAATGTTTCTTTATTATGAAATTATTCATTTTAAACTTAAGTATTGAGGAAATTAAAGGAGAAAACATTTTTTAAATAATAATAGATGAAAAATTAACTTACTTTTTTTTTCTGAAGTCCAGTAGACACTATTATTTTGTGTGTTTGCAGTTAATATCGATTTTTTATTTGTATAAGCCTCAGAATTTATTTCTCAGTTTTCATCATTATTATTTCCTATCATTTCTTCTGATAATTTGTATCATTTTGTGTTCCATTTCTTTTTATTTCTTAAAATATGCTTTATATAGTGATGTTTAGTTGTCTTTTAAATTTGTAGTAATAACACTTAATCTTGTTAATTTGGAATTTATTTTGTTGATATTTTTTTTAAAATAATTATTATAGTCATAATTTGAATGTTTTTGATTAAAAAAAAAAAAAAAAAACTTTTTCATTTTCATTATTAGTTCATTTTGTTGGCCTGTCTTTATGTACAACAAGTTGTTTGTTTATTTATTATTATTATTATTATTTTTGTTTTATTGTTATCGTTTACATTTATTTTGCTATTTGATATCAGTATTTTTTTTAAGCTGACTAACTCTTAGCATGGAATTCAGAATATTGAAAATAACAACTCAGTAAACAGCATCATTAGCCCTTCCAATCAAAACTGGTAGTGAGGCAGTAGGGTAAATGAGCATTACCCCAAGTTCCATTTGGCCCACTATGCACTTAGTATTCTCTGTGTATTATTACTTTTTTTTTTATTTGAAGATAAGTAATGACAAATAATACAGTAATTAATAAAGAAAGCTTCCATTTATGACACTTGAATTTTTTATAGAACAAAATCATTATTTTATAATAAAGCAATAAACTTTTTACAGGATTTTTTTTTCCGAATAATGTTACTGTTATAATTCTTTATGGTCAGCTATTTTTTTTTATCTATTTAGATTTATATATTAAAGCAAACAAACAAGAATGCTTTAAATATTCAACTGACTATTTAGTAAGTAAACAAAGTAAGTAAGTTAATAAACATACAAGTGGAAGAAATTTTTTTTTTTCTATTATTTAAAAAAGAAAAGAAATATACTAACATGAAAAAGAGATAAAGAAAATGCACATTTCATTCACTCCTTGAGTTATCTTCAAACAGGAATCTGGGACAACTGTTTCGTCCATATTAAGACTTTATCAGCCATATTTACTCATATTAACTATCAAATGGAAGGTATGAAAGACTATTAGGATTGTTCCTGCTCCAGGGAGTGGGATCCCACACAGACAAACAACAATAAGTAAATCACTGTAACTACTACAGTACCAAAATCTTGGCCAGCCAAAAGCTAGACACAAAAAGCATTTAATCAAGGGACAAAACAAGACAAGGATCAATGGGGTCTAAATATACTAAATTAAAAATAAACTTACCAGCACATTTGATGTTAATAGACGATAAGATGTATGTTTTACTTTTAAAGTATTATCTGCTTCATACATTCCTTGAAATCATGTATTCATGTAATCCTTTAATATTTTAGTTTTATAAAGTAAAATATTTCTTATTGTTAAGCTACATTCTACAGTGGATTTAGAAACATAAAACTGAATTTAGAAAAGCTTTTTTTATTTCAATTAGAAAATGTGACAGTGCTACTATAGTATGTGGTCTATTGCAATCAAGGATGTGATACTAAGTGTATGTCATTAAAAATATACCAATATTCAACTTTTTATTTGTTTTGTTTGTTTGATGATCATTAATAAATTGATCCTGTCGTGTAAATATCTAGAGACTGCAAAGTGACCCTCTGTAATATAATTATAATGAATACTATATACTGATATCAAAGAGGTATTAGAGAACAGTAAGCAAGAAATGTTAGAAGGTTAAAAGAAACAAGGATAAAAAAAAAAGAAGATAAGGCATTACAGATTAATTTTATTGCTGTAATTAAATCTGTGAATCATTATGCAGACACTATTTGCTTATGAACTGCTTATACATAGGTTGTTTGAAGGCAAAACATCCTTCAAATGTATTGTGTAGGAAGGAAGTTGGAAAATGAAAACACTCCCTTAATAATAAAATTGGTGTTAACAACGTATTTTTGTTTGGTTCAGTACACAGTTCTTCAGATATCATTAAAATCTACAATAATTGTAAATTCTTGTAACTTTGATTTGATACAGATTACATTTTTGAGTACCTTCAATAACAACACAAAATTATTATAATAAAATTAAATTATCTGAGCAACATAATTTGCTAATTTAATGACTAAAATCATTAATATTAGTAATGCTAATTATGCATTTGAAATAATAATAATAGATAATGAAAAAAATGGAAATTAATGTAGCCTATATTGTGGTGAATGTTTGTGGGCACTGGTTCATGAAATAAGGTACAGTGGTGGTCAGAATTATAAGGACAACTGAAAATTTCACAGAAAAAATTTATTTATAAAGTAAATAAAGTGAAATGTATACATAAAATGCTTTTTTATGCTAGAAATCATTGTAGAATGCAAAACATTGGAAAATGCAAAATATGAATGATTTGCCGTATTAAACAAAAAATGTCATTGTAAAAACTGGCCAAAATTATAAGGACAATGAATGTTTTTGGCCTATAACATACTAATAATTAATAATCTCCCCCTTCTTCTCAATCACTTTCATCAGTCTTGACGTCATAGAGTTTGACAGTTCCTTAAGAACGTTTTTAGAAATGTTTTTCCAGGCTTTTTCGATGGAGGACATGAGTTCTTGCTTATTTTGATATTGAACACCATTTTTGTATACTTCCTGTGCCAGAATACCCCACAGGTTTTCCATTGGATTTAGATCTGGGCTTCTGGCCGGCCAATCAAGTAATTTCACGAAATTAGCATCAAACCATGCTTTCGAAGTTTGAGAAACATGTACTGAGGCATTGTCCTGCTGGAACAAAAAGTCTCCACTTGTAATTGACGGTGCTTCTGATAAAAGATTATTGCCCAATATGTAAATATAACTCTCAGACTTCATTTTGCCCTGCACAAAAACTATTGCAGTGGTTCTGCCAGTTGCGAAACCTCTTCAGGCCAGCCACTGAGCCACCTCTAAATCTATGGTTTGCGAAAATTTCTTTTTCTTTACGGAGATCATACCAGAAGTAGCGAAAACCATCTGGTCCATCCAAATGAAACTTTTTCTCATCAGAAAAGATAATATCATCGCACTTCTTTTTCCATAGTAATGCATTTTTTGACAAACTCCATCCTCAGTCTCTTATGAACTTTTGTAAGAGGTGGTCGTGACCTAAGTTTTCCTAACGAACCTTTTTTTCTTTTTGTAAAACATGTCGAACAGTTCGAACACTGCATCGTAAGTTTAATTCCCGTTTAATTTCCGTTGATGTTTGTTTTTTGGAGCAAGCTCGCTTTATTATCATTCTTTTCACAGGCACAGAAACAGAAGATGGCCTACCTATACGTCTTTGCCGTCCATATTTTTCGGGATTTTTAAGAAAATTATAAATAACCGTTCTCGATCTATTCAGCTTTGTTGAAATTTGATGTACAGTAAGTCCTGAACTTTTAAAAGCAACCACTTTCCCTTTCTAAAACTCCGAAAGTTTCGTACCTAGTGGCATGACTGAAAAAATAGAATATGACGTTCGCAATCTCTTACTATGCATTTATATCGTCTGAGAGTGCCGTGTGCCGAACAAAAAACATGCAAATTTTGCTTTTTAGAACACACAAATAGCGTTGTCCTTATAATTTTGTCCATATCACAGTGCTGTCTAAATCCAAAATATATTTTATGAATGTGAATTTCCCATATATTTCCATAAAAACTAATAAAAAATGCTGCTTTTATCGTTGGTTTCCAGCCATAAAATTTGCATAATTTTCCAGCCAACTGTAACCAAGTTTGGCGATTTTTCCCTTGTCCTTATAATTTTGACCACCACTGTATTAGACTGAACAAGATCTAGCAAGAACTCTAACTAACTAAATAGCTGTTTATTCAAATGCTGCAGGGGTTTAAATAGACTATTTACAAGGGCTGTGATTGGTTGGCATGCTCGTACAATTGATTGGGGGATTTAATTTACATGTGGGCTTTAACTTATTTTTAACTGTATTTTTAAATAACAAATCAGGGAGAAAAAGCATGGCCAACAAAAAATTTGAATTGATTAACGGATTTAAAAGATAAACAGTAAAAATTAGAATATACAATTAATAATAGAATAAATGCTGATACAATTATAAATGTAACACAGCTAAGAATATACAAGAATAAATAGAACTATTTTAAAAAAGATAAATGGGAATATAAAAATCATTACAATATTATTCTGAATAAAAAAAAAAAAAATCAAGCAAACAGAAACATACTTTAAATAGAATTTAAGAAGAGGGAAGACCTTTAACCTAGAAGGACTAGTATACAATATTTAGTAAATAAAGTGTAATTCTTATCTTGTATTTATTGATTTAATATATAGTAGTACCACAGTTAGTTGAGGATTTCCTATTTTAAAGAATTTGTTAAATATATGTATAAAGATCCCCTTTGAATGGTTGGCAAAGTCGAAAAGGTTTCTTCCTAAAAATAACACCAATAATGTATTTATTTTCTGTTTAATGATCTGCAAATAGACAGCTATGTGCATGTCATTTCTGACTTTTTAGCAAAGTATTACAGTAGTTAGTAATACAGTTGATTACAGCAGCATTTAAGTGTAAAAATATATGCTTAAGATAAACATTAAACATAATTAGGAAACTACTACTGAAAGGTTTGTAGAGAAAGAGACTAATTACAAATATACTTTTAAGAGCTTTCATTAAGTACATTCAACATACATTCATCTCTTTTTAGGATAATTGATATTAATGTATAACTGATCTTGTAAACAATGTTAAAATCAGCAAAAATGAAATTTTTAAGTTAGTAGTGATGAAAGATTGATTATTTTTTCCATTATTTTATTTAGTTTAGAAACGATTGCATTTTTTTATTTTCCTTCAATAACATTGTCAAAAGATATTGCATAATCACAAGAAAATATAATCCTATGCAAAATAAACAGTATTCCACTAGAATCTGATTTACATGATCTGCTTTAATATGCACAATAAAGTATTGTTTAGCCTGTACTTACCATTTATTGGCATTACCATACGTAGTTGATTAATAGATATTGTAAGTTGTTATAAATTGATTTTCAAAATCTAATAACTAGTATTCTACAAATCATTAAATAATCATAAGAATCATTCCTGTCAGGATCATTATTTTGATTTATAAGTCATCTATAAAATTAGTCATTAAAATATATAAATTCATTATGTAAATAAAAAAACTAGACAATATTTCTACACTAGATTGGACAAGAGATATATTGACTGCAGACTGTGACTGTATGTTGACTGAAAAAACAGGCCTGTAATGAAAAGAATTTCCTTAGCTGTTCTTTATATATTTTTGGATGCTGAATTCAAAAATCATGCTAAAAATTTGACATTACATACAGATTTTTTCACAAAATTCTTTATTTCATTATGCATGTATTAAGAGATTATACACAGTACAGATTACTTTTTATTAATAGTTTTGGGAGATATTTCAAGAATTTAGCAATTAAAAAGCAGTAATTTAATAGTTTACACTTTATTCCCCCCCCCCCCTGCTTTTTTTTTTGCTTTTTAAAGGTTTTGTTATCCCCAGAAATTATGTATTTTTGTCATAAAACTGCCAGAAATTAAAACCATTCATATACTAATGCTGGGAGTGCCTATTCTTTGAACTAAAATATTAATTTTGATGAAAATCTAATGGCTATGACACGTAATTTTCTAACCTCATTAATTTTGAGAGTGTATTCTATTATGTTGTTAAAAATTGTTAGCTGTGGTTATATAAACTTTTCAGATGACTTTTGTTACCTTTGTGCTGAGTTTGTGATAAAGAAACATTACAGATTTTGTTAAAAAAAAAAGGTACCATGCCTCCTTTGAAGTGAAACTGGAAGATGAAGATAAAGTTTTGTGTTGTTTGCGTGGACAATTTAAGGAAGTGGTCTAAAGGTAAAAAGAAAGCTTTCAGATTTGTGTTCCAATGACTTGGAGGAAGCCAGAAAACCACAATGATAACTGCTGTTTTTGCACTTGTGATGTTGGCTTTTTTTCTTAGCGTTGCAGCCTTTATTTTGTAACCGAACCTTACATCAGCTCTATGACCTATTCCTTACAGTCCAGAGATTCTAGTCCATCAGATTTCTAGATCACCAAAAGATTCATCTGGAAATTTTTATGTAGATACTGAAGATCAGGGTAATCAGAAATTTCATTGTGATGAAGAATGCAAAGTCCTTCAGCTTTTCACTCAATGATTTATTGAGATATAGGATTACTCAAGAATTCTGAACTTTTGTTCTCCCTGTTCTTTATTTCAGTATGGAGACTGTTTCGCTGAAAATATTAAGAATGCTAATATGATGGGAGACTACTGCTGGATGCTACATTGTGAAACTCAGAAGTATCACACTTGAAAAAGAAAAAGGCATTCTACAACCTCTGGCTAAGGTAAAGATGTGTAAAGTCATACATTCATATTATTTACGATAAATATATCTAGTATCTTCCACAAACAAGTTTTATTTCATCACTTTTCAATGTTAATTTCAATAGGCTACATACACCTAGCAAAAATGACACTGAACATTATGAAAAATTATATAAGATGGAGAAACAGAGGTCATTTTTGGATTTAGCACACTAAAAAATTATGAATGTAAATTTAAAAAAAAAAGTTATTATGAACCTAAATTATTTTATTTATTTGTAACAATGTATTATTGGTTGCAATGCATTCATTGGCTATATCTTACATACACATAGAAGTAGGCTTAAAAACCCAAATATATCTGGGTCATTCCATGTCAAATCAACCAGTTCATTTTTTATCATGTCTCAGAATTTGAGATTGATTTTTTTCCAAGTTCTAGAAACAAATTTATGAGACCCGTATTTTTTTTTTTGCATATGTAAAAAATTAAAGAAGTTATAAATTTTCCAAAAGATGCTCTTAAGCCTAATTTACGCCCATTTAACATTAGTCTCAATTGGAAAATTGGTGTAAGACAAAGGTGCATAGCTCAAAAGGGATAGGTGGTAGCAGCATGAAATTTTTTATGAAATACTATTATTCTTAGGGTAACATTTAGAAAACAAAATTAAGTTGCTCCCACTATCCCTTCTTCTGCAAAAAATTATCAAAGTCACTATAGTATTAACCCAAATAAAACATTTTAACGTGCTGTGATTATATCAATAAAATCAAAATAAGAAAGGACAAAAGAACAACACATGGATAAATAAATTACCTTATATATATAAACTCGGTTCATGGCGTCAGGTGCCGCCTTCCGAAAGAATCTGCAAGAACTCCATTCCAGGTCTTCCGGTCAAGGGTCCATTCCTCTTCCAGACTTCTAATCCTCATTGCTTTTTTAATAGCGTCCATCCAAGCCTTTCGTGGTCTTCCTCGTTTCCTTTTTTGATTAGTTTTGTAATCAAAAGCGATTTTGGGCAGTCTTTCGTCATTCATTCTTTTAACATGACCAAACCAAATCAATTGTTTTCTTTGAAGATCGTCCAAAATGTTTCCTTTTATTTTCATCATTTGTTTGATTCTTTCATTTCTTGTTCTTTCTATTCTTGATACCCTGCATGATCTTCTTAGGGCATCCATTTCCACTGCCGCTAATTTCTTTTTTTCTGTCTCCGTAATTCTCCATCCCTCTGCCCCATATAACAAGATGCTCTTTACAATAGAATTGTATATATTATACTTTCTTTTCCTAGAGATCTCTTCACTCCACCAAATAGAATTTAATAGTTTTATAGCCTTCCTTCCTTGACAAATTCTGTTTTTAATTTCTTGTGAGTCTCTGCCTTCTCTATTAATGTCTACTCCAAGATACCTATAATGTTCACAGCTTTCTATTTTCATGTTATTATTTAGATTTAGGTCCGTCTCATTTCCTCCTATACATAGATATTTGGTCTTGCTAACGTTCATGTATAGTCCCCATTTCTCATATTCTTCCTTAATTGTTATCGTCATTCTCTCTAAATCATTTTTACTCTTTGCAATTATGACTTGGTCATCTGCGAACTGCAGAGTAAACATTGATGTTCCTTTCACATTAAGTCCCAATCCTCTGCAGTTTTCTTTCCAAACTTTTAATGCTGCTTCAACATAAATTTTAAAAAGTGTTGGGGAGATACAACATCCCTGTCTGAGTCCTTTATCTGTTATAAAGCCTTTTGATAATCTTTGACCTACTTTAATCTTTGTTTTTGATTGTCTGTAAAGTTCTTGAATTGCTCTAATAATATTAAAATTTATGTTTATTTCCTTTAATACATTCCATAATTTTGCGATTGGAACATTATCATATGCCTTCGTTAGATCAATAAACAGAAGATGAATTTGATTTCCCACCGCCATTTCCTTTTCAATAATTTGTTTAAGACAAAATATATTATCCATACATGATCTTCCTGCTCTAAATCCACTTTGTTCTTCACTTTCTTTCATTCTTATTTCTTCTTCAAGAAAATCTTTTAAAATTCGTCCATACAGTCTACTAAACGTTGCTGTTACAGTAATGCCACGGTAATTTTCACATTTTTGTCTGTCTCCTTTCTTATAAATTGATGTTAAATATCCAATTCTCCACTCTTCTGGTGTTTCTTCTCCGTTTAAACATCTTTCGAATAATTGTGTAATTAATCTTAGCAATTTATCTGTTCCATTTTTGATTAGTTCTGCTGATATTCCACCGGGACCACTTGCTCTTTGATTCTTTAATTTTTTAAAGAAAGCAAAAGAAGCAAGAAAATAAATCTTGTTTTGATTGATATATTCACAGCATGTTAAAATGTTTTATTAGCTTTAATTTACCTTTTTTGAACCTTTAGTTCAATTATTAAAAGCCTTTTTGCCTATTAGTTATAGGCTAAAGCCTTTCAGTTGTGTAAAATAACACAGCAATTTATTTTCTTGCTTCTTTTGCTGGGGGCCACTGGCAGGTGTGACGGTGGCCTTCAGATAAGCTCATGCCTTTCTGAGTCTTATCGGGGAAGGCGGATTGGGCTGATGAGTCCCTACAAGGACGAAACGGACGTTCCCAATTCTTTCTGATAATTGATTCAGAAAGGTAATTTATTTATCCATGTGCTGTTCTTTTTTCCTTTCTTGTTTTGATTTTATTGATATATTCACAGCACGTTAAAATGTTTTATTTGGGTTAATACTATAGTGACTTTGATAATTTTTTGCAGAAGAAGGGATAGTGGGAGCCACTTAATTTTTTTTTCTAAATGTTACCCTAAGAATAATAGTATTTCATAAAAAATTTCATCTGCTACCACCTATCCCTTTTGAGCTATGCATCTTTGTCTTACACCAATTTTCCCATTGACACTAATGTTAAATGGGCGTAAATTAGGCTTAAGAGCATGTTTTGGAAAATTTATAACTTTTTTAATTTTTTACATATGCAGAAAAAAAAAAAAAAAAATACGGGTCTCATAAATTTGTTTCTAGAACTTGGAAAAAAATCAATCTCAAATTCTGAGATATGAATTTTTTTTTTTTTTTTTTCAAAATTGGGTGATTTGACATGGAATGACTTATCTGAGATTTACACCAACCAAAAGTATAAATGAAAAAAAAAAAAAAACACATTTTTATCAAATCTTTAGCTAAATGTTGTAAGCAGCAAATCTATGCATCACTAATTATATTCATTCATTGTAAGGTTTGTTTCAGTATTATACAGGGTGGCCCAAATACTAATATAAGATGAATCCATAGAAGATTTATCCATTTGAATATTAATATTATAATTGGTCATTCATAGTATGGGCAGATATATATATATATATATATATATATATATATTATTATATGTCTTTGGTATGGGCTTCAATCTATCTATCATTGCATTCTCCCCTATCTGAACAGATGACCCCGAGACCTTGTGATAAATGCTGATCAGGGATCATAAATCACGAATATCTATGCCATTCAAATTCTTCTTCCCACTATATATATATATATATCCACTTTTTGACGATTTTTCCTATTTTCAAAACCTTATAGTCATGTTATTTTTAGAGCTTTCGCCTAAAAAGTTAGTTTTTTTTGAAATTTTGGACAAGCAGGTATTCATAAAATAAGATAAAATGAGTTAATTTCCATCTCAATTGGAATGATTTCAAACGATGTTACTGGTTGAGCAACCCAATTTGAAAAGCTTCAGGGCAGATTTTAAAATATTTTGTAATATCTCCCCACCAAAAAAAAAAATGATGAAAAGTGAGAAAAAAGTTTTTTTTTTTTTTTTAATGTAATAATGATGCTTGTCGTATTACAAGCAAACATAAACTCAGTACCAACATGTACAGCTACTTAAAAATAAACAAAATAAAAGTACAGCTATATTCGAGATACGGTATATGAGGTTGATGGTACCCAGTGGGGAATAATGATACATCATGAGGAGGAATATCGGAAGCGGTTGAGGGATCTCGAAATGGATATAGTATTGGGATGAGGAAGTACTGTCAGATGATCTTTCTTTTTAATGTTTCTTCGAATTGTCATATGTTTCAAAAACAAAACAAATAAAGGATTTTGGAGGTTTTCGTATTACCGGTTCTTAACCTGTACTTTATTTTCTGATAATTCAAACATGTATTATATTTATTTTTAAAACATCGTCAAATTCACAATAAAGTTACAATTATGAAATGCTTTTTTAAGCTACTAATTTAAAAAGTTATTTTTTTTTACATATTCTTTTAATTCCTTAAAATATAGGCCTGTTCTTGGATTAATTGGAGATGATCACTGTTGTCAAACTATGATGAAAGGTGGCGCTATTACTTAGGAAATTTTTGATCACGTGACTTCTGTTAATGGGTGGCATAGATTTAAAAAATACGCACATAAATTTAGACCAATACTGTGGTTGAATATATAATTTTTTTTTAATAATACACGTAGTTGTGAGTAGATTTAAGTTGTATTCCTGGAGCTCAGGATACAACAGTGGCAAGTAGTTCGTACAGATTTTCTGTACACAGCTCAAGATATAAGGAGTAATGAGGCAAAGACTGGTGATTAGTCGCCATCTTACCTCACTTAATGTTTATTTCATACTCAAAGATAGAAAATGATGGCGTTTAGTATTTAAACACTAATTTTTGCTTAGAAAAATAAATCATTAAAAGCCTGCTTAGTTACCCCTAGAAGAATTTTACCGCACGCCTCGGTAAAAGTCTGATGATTGTTATTTCTGAAGAATACACTTAATCCCATTCATGAAGTTCTTTTGTTTATGACATTAGTCTGAGATGATGTTTCAAATATATTTAGTATCTATTATGTTAATGTTGCAGTCCGTAATTTAATTATTATTTTGTACTTCAAAAAAAAACAAAACCCGAACGTTTTAAAAGGATAACATGTAATGAGTCAGCTTTTGTTAATATCAAAATATTTAAGTGTTTTAAATAAATTTCCACTAATGGAAGCAAACAAACCTTTTTTGTTTTTAAATACAGACTTTAATTTCTATAATTAAATTTGTATCTGTCTATTCATTCCCGAATTAAGCAAACTGTTGTAGTTTCGAGAAGAAATGGAATCGGCATCTGTTTATCAAGACAAATAGAGAAATAAATATTGAAAGGAAAAAAAAAAAGGGTGGGGGGAGGTGATATTACTTTTAGCTCTTTTCAAATTGACTTGCAGATTAATTATTCTTTAATTAAAATCTTCAAAAATAATCTTATTAAAAATTCATTCTATATCAGTATCTTTGCTTATAGTATTGTAAATAAATTCTGAAACAAAATAATGATTAAACCATAATTACAAAATACTACAGCAGAAGAATATTGAAAAAAAATAGTTTTGAAATAAAAAAAAAAATCAAACGTATATAATAGGCTAGTTTCGAAATTTTTTAGAAGAAAAAATATTTAATAAGATTGCTTCGTTTTAAAAGTTTTTCTGACTGTTTAGATTACCGAATTTTGAGAAGCAACAGAAAGTCGATTTTTAAATCTTGTACTAGTACTGATTTTTTTTTTTATTTTGTTAATTTTGGAATTTATTTTTGCTATTTTTTTTTATTTAGTTATCAGTTATAATAATTTGTATGTTTTTATATTTTAAAAAAAAATCTTACTTTATAATTTCCGTTATTAGGTTATTTGTTAGTCAGCCTTTTTGTTGAATCAAGGATTTATATCGCCATTTACATTTTATTCTCATTTAATATCAACTTTATTTTATTTTTAGCTCTTATTACAAAATCTAGAATATTAGTAAAAACCATGAATGGCCCCGTTTGTATTGTGAGGTAATAATGGCGGCATGTACGCTATCTGACTTCACTAATGCCAACGATGCAGTTTTGAACATTTGTATTCTGTTTTTATTTTAAGATAAGTAAATGTCAAGAGAATCTTGTCTAGAACAAGGAGAATTTTTAAGCGTTTTTCTTAAATACAATATAGTTGCATTGTGTTTCCAGAGTATTCTTTAATTCCAGAATTCGATAATATTTGCAAATATGTGTTTTAATATTACCCATCATCTATTTCTACAAAGGAAACTTGAGTGACTTCGAGAAAATTTCACAATATAATAAACAATTTTATAGCAGAATTTATAAGTTTTATATAGCTGTTCTCATTATTACTAACACAACACTTCCTAAGGCCTTGTTGTATTAAATAATTCTGTTGAGAATATAAGTTGTTAATAATAGAATGAATTAAATTTCAAACTGTTGACATGGAAACGAACAAAGCAACAAAAAAAAAAAAAAAAAAAAAAACTCTTTACTCAAGATTACTGTATTACTTAATCCCTATCTAGAAATATTTTAATAAAATCATTTCAGTTAGAAGTTATTTATTATTTTCCAATTTTGAGTAGAAGCTGCAAAATTTATTGCCAACTTTCTCATTGTTATTCCGTTGACTTCTTACATCATTTTATGTTGTTGTTAGTGTCTTTTATTTTCAAGAATATATCTTCCCATTTTTGTTTTTAGCTTAACGTTAACTTAAAGTTGTTGTAATAGTACTGGCTTTTGATTTTTTAATTTCGAAATTTATTTAGTTGTATTTTTTTAATAATTTATTATTAATGGGTTATTTTTATATTTTTTAATTTCCATTATTAATTCATTTGTTTCCTGTCAATTTATGTCACCATTCATATTTTTTTTTTTTTTCTTTTTATAATACTACTGTTATTTTTAACCTGGTTAATTCTTAAAAGTATAAATTTAGAAATTAAAAAACAAATGAGTAAGAACATCCTTTGTCTTTTAGGAGGTGTTGATTGAACACAGTAGAGAGACAATATGGCGATGGCCACTCCATTATATCCAATATTCTGCATAGTTCATTTCCTCATCTAATTTTTAGTTGAACACAAGTAAAAAGACAGATAATATGGTAATTGATTACTCACTAAGTGAGTTGATAAACTGAACTTTCATTTATAAAACACTAGGAAATTTTTAAAAACAATTTCGTTATTTTGTAATAAAAGAAATACGTTTAGGAACGTTTGCATTTTTTTTTTTGTTATTTTATTATTATTATTATTAATTTTTTTTTAAATAATGAAATTGAATTCTCCAATAATTTATTTTGCCAGCCTGATGGTATCTGCAGGTTGATGTTTGTATAATTAATCCTAGAAAACAAAAAAAAATAGTTAATTAAAATCTGTATTTAATTCATTTTGATTTTTGCTTTAATAATTTTTAATTTATTATTTAATGATGACAATAATAAATAAGGAAAACAGAAGTATAAAATTTTTTTTTATTATTTACAATTGAACCTAATTCTAAATAACTTGCTGTTGTGATTTGTTGTTTTTGGAGTATTATTTTTAAGCAATTTCAAGAGATATTGCCAGTATGGATGTGTGTTTTAAAATGGGATGTTGAAAAACTGTTAGTTAATGTCCTTTCCCTATCCATTTTTCCAGTTTTATAATAAACATTTTTAGATGAAATGAGTTGGACAAAAGGAATGAAGGCAAGAATTTAAACTCCTCCCAAGATGAATATTTAAGCCTTTATATTTAATACAATATTTTCATACCAAGGACTTGTGTTTCCAAGTTTTTTTTTTTTTTTTTTTTTTTAAGACCAAAGTAAAATACAGTTAAAGACCAAACTGTATTTTAAATGTTCAATCATACATCTGTATAAATGAATTAAGTAATGATACCAGAAAGTCTTTTACTAGAATTTGCTTAAGGAATATGTAACCAAATAAAAGTTGTAATAGAGTTTTCTGCATCCTGTACTTAATATTATGAGCACTTTCTGCTCTAAAATTAAAATGATTAAATTGAGAGACTTGAACAGTTAATAATAATAATTTTAAATATAATAACTACTTACAAATGTTAATAAATTTCATTGACTTTAATTTTGAACTTTGAAGTATCTAAGGACAGTTGCTTTTTGGTTAGTCTGATGAAGTCGTCAACTGTAGCTGTTATATTTTTTTTTTCCAACTAACTGTTTTATTATTACATTTTTACATAAAAAAAAAAAAAAAATCAAAATAGTGAGGACTTTTGAATATTCAGTCTGGGTTTTTAGTAAATAGACAAGAAATTATAGTTTGTTCATTATATCTGTGAAGACACATGACAACTCCATATATGGTGAACGATTGAGTATTAGTTATTCCGTGTACTTCTGTTTTGAATATGGCGGCTGCTGAATACACACCGTTGTTAGTTTGTACCAACAAAACTTTGAAGGGTCAATCGAGAGGAATCATTTGAACTGTTATTTTTTTTATTTCAAGTCTCTCTCTTATCTTTAAATTTTTCTAAAATCATTGGGCTTATATCTATGTCCTTTTGTTTGTTAAAACAATTGAAGTTATTAATTATGCATGCTTCTAGTACAAATCTTGTGTCTTTGTTGTATATGTTTTTGTACCTACCTTAATTATTGGGTCAGGGTCGTGTCCCAAGGTTATGCAATGCTGGGTCCAGTCAGAGATTTCTGGGTGGTTATTTCGGAATGCACTTATTTAAATCTTTCAATAATTATCTCTCGCTTATCGTAAAAAGGCTAAAGAAGCAGGTATTTCATCTCATTTAGTGTTATTATTGTTAAGGAAACTGAAGCCTCGCTTATCACTAAGCCCTTTGTTTGAAACTCCAGACAAGTAAAGCAATGGCCTAAACATGGATGAGAAGGACAGAGTTGAGATGAAGTGATTTTTACTACTATGTTTTATCCATGTCTGAATAAATGTTTAGATCAGTAGATTTTCAAGAATATGTATATAAATTAAAAAAATTATTTTGCGGCAAAATTTGTTAACTTTTTAGGGCGCTGAGTACATCAGTTGCAAGTAGTATTTTAGAGTTTGTGTGACAGCCTGCACATGCTATCATTAATGGCAGGACCAAGCCTTGATTATTAAACCATTACTCTGTAATGGTTTAATATTCAGAGATGGAAAAACAGCCTCTTTCAGTATTTCTTTACATTTAATGTCTAATTTCGCATAGGATAATTTTTATAGAGATATTAAGCAACTAAAAGTCTACTCTTTTACCTTTACTAATCCTGTCCTATAAAAGTATTTAAAAAAAAAAAAAAAAAAAAAAAAAAAAAATTTTATAATCATTATTTTACCAAAAAAAATAAATAAATAAATACATAAAAGAATAAGGATGTATAGAGCTTTCAATGTATCCATGAATGAAAACATCCCTGACACTGTTCCCACTGGCTTGAAGAATTGCTGTGAGACACAACAGGTCTAGACATTCATGCGCACAGCAGGGGCGAACCTAATAAAGTGGCTGGACAGTATATATATAGTTTTTTTAAAGAGTCTTATCTTTTTAATTTCTATTATTAGTTTATTTTTTACCAGTCTATATCATGTCTTTGATTTTGATCACCATTTAATTTATATTTTCTTTATTCAATAGTAACATTTTTTTTATGCCAGGATGTTGAATGAAATCTAAAGTATTAAAAAAGAAACAAACAGCCCAGAGAAGGACACGAGAAGATGATATTAGTAGTGTGATATTATAGCAGAATGCACAATCTGAGGTTTCTTTTGTTTTGCTTTTTTTATTTCAAGAGAAGGAAACATGACAGGTTTATTGTTTCAGTTGTTGATTATATTATCTATCTGTGATTTATGAGATTCTGTTTTATAATAGTTTTTTTAGCATTAAGCTGTAAAAAGGTTGTAAACACACTTCTGTGATAGCAAATTGACTATTTTCTTTTACAGTGATATTTTTTCCATTGTGAGTTTTCTTTTGTTGAAGAAGAATTTAGAATCTTTCCTTTACGATTTTGAAGTTACAAATTCATAGTTAAAAGATTCTTTTATTTTTATTTTTTGACCAATTTTATTACTTTGACATTTCATTATTTCTTTAATTCTTTATCCAGTTTTTGAAACCTCATTCTTATTTGGTATTTACATAAGAGATTTTATTCAATTTAAGAAAAATATCCAATGAATTACTGGATATACCCCACAGTCTTTTTGTCAATAATAATCTTTCTCTGTTATTGATCTGATATAAATTGCATGCAGTCTTTGTGATTGTTATTTGCTACTAAGCTTGTACAGTACCCACTCCTAGTATCCAAAAATATATATTAAAAAACTCAAGGTAATACACAGTTTTCAATACATAGTAAAGTCTTATTAAAACCTCATATTAAAAATTTATTTTATGTAATCCACATATACTTAGCATTTCCTTGTAAAGCAACACATGAATGAACGTACTGTGCTTAGTTTTAATCTATCATTAATCAACTCATACAGTTTGAAAAAAGAATGCATAGATGACAATATGACTGTGAATGACTCATTCAAAATATATGAAACAGAAGTGATTTCGTATTTTGAAATATAGACTGATAAATAAATATCATGGCAACCTTCATTAACTGATATATTATGATCATCCAATTAAAAGAAAAATGTAAGCATCGTTGTAAATATATATGAGCCAATTTTTGAAAATGATGCAAAATAGAGAGTTGAAGATCTTCGAATATCAATTTTTATTTTTTTTATTGAAAATTAGTTCGCAAGCTAGATATATGTATGTGTAATCATGTTAAGTAACTAAGCACAAAGTTTAACAACAATTTATCTATTTTTAACACTTTTTGTATTTTTTTGTATACACCGATTACCTCACCTCAGCCACACAAAATAAATTCTGCAAAAATAATGTGTTACATAATTTACAAAAATATCTTGGCGTTTCTGAAAAATACACCTTCTTTGTCCCACTGACAGTGAATAAATAATTTTAAACCTATATTTAACGAATTTCTATACCAAAATAGATGTGTGTGCTCAATTTTTATTTGTTTTGCTTGATAAACATTGCATAATTAATTTAATTTAATGGTGCTAAAACTTCTAAATTGATTTGTGCATGTTGATATTGGTTTCATTAATACTTACAACGCACAAATATAAAATACAATTTAATTTTTTATGAGTTATTAGCTAAAAAGTAGTATGAACGGAGGTGAGAAATTGTGACGGAGGTGAGATAGAAGTTACAGAAGCGCAGGCGATCAGCCAAATCAACTTTAATATTACTAACTTAAGCAGAATTTCAGACTTGAGATAACTGATGTAACTCATGAATAAGATGTTACTGTTTGACAAATACTCTTACTGCCTTTTTCCAATTATTTGAGTCAATCCCGTAGCAGCGCTGAATTCTACTAGGGTGCTTTGGTTCAGGTTATAATTCAATAATCTTATTTCTGTTATAAATCGGCTTCACAAACCAATTATTGCCGACTGGATATAATGACCAAAGTTTTATTTCAATATTAAAAAAAAAAAAAAATGTTGTAATAGCTACCGTAATTGTTCCATTTAAAAAATTGTAACTTACTGAATTACTAAAAACTTGTATTTCTGCCAAAACAATAAATTTAATAAAAAACCTCGCATAGCCTACATTAACGAACCCAAACCAAACCGAATATTATGCTGAGAAAAATAATAGAAATTATGATTTTAATACGATTTGATCATTTATTTTGAAATTTCTGTCCTAAATCTTGCACAGTTCAGCAAAATGATAGAGCTCCGATTCATTCAATTTATTTTCCTTAAAACTATGTATTTTGTAATCGTGCTTTATATAGGTTGATTCCTTTACAAACACGTGAGTTTTTGGTTCAGTCCAAAGTAAGTCTCGCCTCCAAACAAGTAAGTCTCACCACGGTCACTAAGCTAAATGTGACAGAGGTGAGAAATGTTTATTTTATGGATCTCTTTAATCTTTCAGCAGCAACAGCCGCTGCCATCCAATACAGCTATCAAGAATGTTTCAATTGTAACGGATTTAGCTCAATTTTTAAAAGAAAATCTTAATATTTTAACAATTTAAGATGAGAACGGAGGTGATAACCTATTTGTATACCCTGCGTAAATTCGATTTTCAATTAGGAATTCAAACGAAATCTGTACTTAGCGGAAGCAAAAGATGGGCTGAATAGTTTGAGGAAAGGTGGCCATGACAATTGGACACCTCGAAAACCAAGAGAAGGTTTCTGCGTTTTCAGAAAATAAGTATTTACTTTGTGTGACGAAGGTGAGAATGCATTTCGGGAACAGGCATATCACATTTTTTTTAACTAACATAGAATTGCTTAAAAATGGCTTGCTTTCCAAGACATTATTACTTTCAAACTAATGCATATCAATAAGAATTCTAAGCAAGTAGAATTTATTTTGTCTTTCACAGACATCAAAGGTGGAGGTAGTTGAATGGGAACGGGCTGAAATTGCAACTATCTCACCTCCGTCACATGCTATTTCGTTGTCATTAATAAACAAAACAATTAAATTTAGGCAACAATGCGAAGGAAGGAAGTGCTATTTTCTAGAAATTGTGTCTTTTTTATTATTAAACGGTTACATCAATTTTTAATTATTTGTTGAAAATTGGGAACGCGCAGTAAGCCAAAAGTGCATCATTACGAGAAATTGGCTCATATATATATATATACATATAAATCATTTATTTTTTTTATAAAAAATACATATCACAAATAAAAGTGTTGATATTCATTCAGTATAATTTTACAAAACTAGTTTATTACTTAAAACTTCCTTCTAATAGCACCAGCAATATTTCGCAGGAAGGCTTTTCCTGCTTCATCAGACTTACATTTTGGTAAAATAAAACGAAACAAATCAACACAGAAAAACTTAATTCAAATACAACAAAGAGAACATATTGCTCATTTCACTAATTACAACAATTAGTCTAATTAACTAATTATTACTAATTACAATAATTAGTTTCACAATTATCAAAGATAAACATACTGCTCATAAGCAATGAGCAGTATGTTTATCTTTGTAATTAGTGAAATGAGCAATATGTTCTTTTTGTTGTATTTTGAATTAAGTTTTTCCGTGTTGATTTGCTTCATTTTATTTTTCCAAAATGTAAGCCTGATGAAGCAAGAAAAGTCTTCCTGCGAAATATTGCTGCTGTTATTAGATGGAAGTATTAAGTAATAAACTAGTTTTGTAAATATGTACTGAATTTATTATCTTGTTTCAGTATAATTTTGTAAAATCAACATATTTGTTCTGATGACAGTACGTATCGATTGATTTTTGTAGTGTGTTGTTGATGCCTTTCCTGAAGTTATACTAAAAATTTTGAACTCAGGAGAAGATTTGGTATACAAGCTGTATACTTTTTTTTTTTTTTTCAGGCAAAAAGACTGATTTATCTACTAGTATATATGGTAATTATTTTTATTTTATAAAAGTTTGCTTTCAGCATTTGTGTTCTGAATAAGAGCATTAATTTATTACTGTATTAATCAGGACAGCTATAATCAAAGAAAGAAGAGGGTAGAATTACCTCAGTGATTTTAAATTGAATCCACTTTGCCAAAAACCTGCATCGAATTGAAAAATTATAAAATGATTTGTTTCGTTCTGTTGCACTCAAAGAGTCAGTGCAGTGATAGGGTGAAAATAGGATTGTTCTGAACTGTTGAAGTATAATGATTGATTATGAAACATTGTTCTTAAATTGCTAACATTTTTTTTATTTTTGTAATTGTTTCAGGGATTAAAAAGAACACACAGTTACTTTTTTCTAGTGACGATCAGTGATACCATTACTTTTAACAATTAACACCATTTAATGTAATTGTGATTGTAATGCAAAAGTAACAGCATTACAATAAGGAAAAATAATTATAATGCTGTTACTTTTGTGAGTAACGTAAAAACATTACTTTTCCGTTAATTTGGTCAATACTTCAAAAACGATTTTACAAAGGATGGCATTAACTTTTGTCACTATTGTGAATTCACTAATGAAAGTTTCTGACCGTTGCTAGTACATTTGGGAGGGTTGGTGCCTAAAATGAATATAGATTAGGAAGGATCTTAGGAGGAAGTTTGCTTTTATGTAGGTGTTCTTGTTTATATGACAAGTATTTTGTTTCTGAAAATTCTCTAGGTGTTAGTTTTAGACTTTGTATCCAGCGAAAGGATTATTTTCCTATTATTTTGAAATACTTGCATGTCTTATTATTATCTCACATTATTTGAAATTCAATTGCCTTCAATTTGAACTTCTGATGCCTCTTAGGACAGTTGCTGTCTTGTGATTAGTTCAAAGGTTTAAATATCTCTTTCTAAAGATATAAGTTGTAATTTTGATAACTATTTATTTGTTCAGATAAAACCTTATTATCATGTTTTATATAGTATAAAAAAATCCTTTTGTAAAATAGAAAGGATTTTAAAAAGACAACAAATTAATCAGTCCTATAGAGAAAGAGGTTCTTTTCTTTTCTTATTTTTTTTTTCCTTGCCAGATGGAATAATGTGAAGAAAAACAATACAATATAAACTAACAGGAAATGATTTATAATTGAAATGTTAATTTCTTTGAGATTTATCTGTTTTATACATTTTGATAATCTTTGTACTTCAATGTTACAAAGAAATTTTTTTACAAAGCTCATGTTTCTTATTGCTAAGATTTTATTCTGACATGGATATATGAAAGTCATGAATTGGGTAAAGTTTTTCTTTGTTTGAAAGTGAAGTGGCCCATCTTATTGTAGCTTTACTTACAAATTAAAAGAAAATGAGATGATATTGTGGTCATCCAGCTTCATGGTGTTATTGTTTCAGAGAAGATAGTAAGCAGAAGATTTCTTCATATTGGTTAAAACATTTTAATAAAATTAAAAAAAAAATTCTAATATAATATTGCCACCAATATAGCACACATTGACTAAAAATATTATTTACATTTAAAATCCAGATGTACGTATTCGGTCCCCTGCATTCGGTTGAAAAAGGTCCCCAAATAAAGGCAGGGGACCGAATACATACATCTGGATTTTAAATGTAAATAATATTTTTAGTAAATGTGTGCTACATTGGTGGCAATATTTTATCAGAAGATTTCTTGTTGCCTTGGATCATTGTCATTGCCAATTGGGTTTTTCCTTAGCAAGTTGGGATATCGTTGATATATTGTGGTGGGAACTGTTCTGCAGGAGTGTGGTTTTCTATAATAGACTTGATTGATGAGCTTGCTGTAATGATGTTATAATTGAAGAGATGGAGACAGAATAATGATAAGTGATGTAAGTTAAAATTTGAAATAAGAAAATATAACAAGAGAACATCAAATGTTAAGACCAATGGGCTTTTGGCTGTGAACATAATATTAATGATGGCTTTTTTTTCTCTGTTTGTGTGGATGATCACTCAGAAGAAGCATTGTTATCACTTGTAAAGCAGTGGAATAAATCTTCGACAGTAGTAATATTTAATTGTTGGATAACTTGGTGGCATGTGATGGCCACATTATCTAATTGCTGCAGGAAGAAGTCCAGTTATTTCGTTTACCAAATACAGTAGATCCAAAAAAGATGTGAAGGCAAAAGATTAAACAAGTTTGTAATTGCAAATTTAAAAAAAAAAAAACAAACACCAGAGTTTGTAATTTGTTTGTTTCTGTTACTGCTGGTCGGTTAATAGTTATGGTGGGCAGTTTTTTGTTAGGAAATGTTGATATGAAATCTTTCCTACCTTGAGCTGTCTTCCGTTGTTGTCACCAACATTCTTGTGTCATGGAGTGTTGTTAAGAATCTATTAATTTCTAGGCTTTGAAATGTTTGGCCATAAATAACATTGTCATAAGTTTAATTGTTTGGCATTATGAGAATTTGCTTGAATTTCTGTAAAAATAATGTACAGTAATCATGGTTTTAGCCTAAATCTTGCCATTTTTAAAAATTTATTTCTGCCCTCTACATTTTCAAAATAAATAAATAAAAGAGAATGTATACCTTTCAAAAAATTACATGTCTCTTTAGGAAACATTTCATGTTTACAATGTTATGGAAATTTCTTTTCTTGCTATTGATATTAATATCATTTCATCTTCAAATATAATTTACCAAACTCTCATTCTCTTGAATTTATATAAAAACTTTTTTTTTTTTGAATGATATAATTTTAAGTCCTCATTCTAACGTCTTTCAAATTTCTCTTTTTATCTCAAAGTTTTTACATTTTTAATTTTATATTTTTAAATCTTAAGCATCTGATGAGTATAAAATTTCAAGTCTCTTATCTTATGGAATACTTAAATGATTTTAAATGTTACACCTTATATCATCCTTTACAGTGATAATGTAGTATATTTTAAGAAGTATCAGTAGCGACATTCAGGCTCGTTAAGAATAGACACAGTCAGCTACTTAAGCGTAACTTCAGTATCTGAATCAGATATTTTTTTAAAACTTAAATGGAGCCTTACGTAAGTCATGCCTAAAAAAGTATTTTTTTATTTTTTTAATTTTAAACACCAGATGTTATTTTCAGCAGAAACTAAAGTGTGCTTGTCATGTCAATGTATTCATTGTTGACTGAACTACCTTCATACTGTCCATCATCACACCACGAAATCCTTCATCAATATTTACTGTTGGTGCAGAAAGATTTTTAGTCAATTAAGACAGTTCAATTCAACTAAATAAAGACAGGTTCATTATGATGTTAATGAAAATTTGAGTTCCTATAGTATAATTGCAACCAATCTTGCATGCAATTGATGTTTTTTTTTTTTTTTTTTTGTTTTTTATGATTTGTGGTCTTTGCAAAAAATAAAATAAAATAAAAATAGAAACATCTTATTGACTTCTTTTCACAAAAACAAAATTATGTTGCTATTGCTTGAGATCTGTGACAGTTGTTATGAGCAGGGTACCAATATCAAACAATGTTAGAAAATACTGACCAATTTTAAGAATTGTGAGACAGCATATATATACTACTACTACTACTACTACTACTACTTAATGGGCCCCAACGGACCATGTGCTAGCCCCCCCCTGACAACGTCAGGACAAGGCTAGGAAATCAGAGACGAGAATTCACTTCCCGTCGAGGATACACCTGAGAGAGTAAGTCTCAGGGGGAAACGGATGAAACACAGAAGAAGAAAGGAACAGCCATACCACGACCGGGATTCGAACCCAGGTGCCGGCACATTGGCCACACACGGCAGACCGCCGTCTAGAAAGCTCGGCCAAGCCGGCTATATATACACACACATAGACACACACACACACACTCTTGAGTGTCAAACTAGCAACTTGGGCTTAGAGCCAATCTCTTGTTTCTGTCTTGAGCTACTCCCACCCATTTACACATCTTTCTCTTTCTACTTTGTTTTCATTTTAATGATTTATTTGATAAATAGCCTAAATAGTTGTGTCCTCACTTACAAGACCTGACTTCATTTGTTTAATTTTATAAGCGAATCTTCCCATGTCAAGCCATATGGAATTTGTGAAATTGCTTTGAGTTCAAAACTCAGGAAATACCACATTTTCATGTTTAATGGGATGGTGGATTACATTATCAGCATTCTTGGCAATGATTCCACTTTTGCTAATAGATATTCTGTATATCCTGATGAGTTATTGTAGTCGGGTATATTGAGTGTTGTTTAATTTATTTATTTATTTTGTGCAATAACAACCATCCAACTGCATATTAAAGGTATGGTCGAAATGACAGAGACTAATGCCGTGGTTTAGTCTAAGGTGCACACACTTTATTTACAATTATTTACATATATATATATATATATATATATATATATATATATATATATATATACAGATCGGACTGGATTCTGAGAATTGAAGATGGAGCTGTCTTTCTGGTCCATCACTCGGAGAGAGACAGCGGCGACGCACTCTGTTCGATCCTCCACTTGGTGAGAGGACTCGATGCGTCATCAATTGGTTTCCCGATTCAGCCAGTCACAGGGCAGTTTAACTGACCAATCGGAAGGCTTATCGACTTTGCATCAATATGACTTCTAACATACAGATATATTATTATTATTATTATTGATAGAGTATTGTTAGCAGTGTGGAATGACAACTGAGGGTCTGATGACAATGCAGTTTTAATTTAACTGAATTACTTACACAGGATGTTATGTTTTCAAACTGCAAAGGCATTTCTGGTTTAGAAATAATGTCAACAGTCTTTCAACATCACATTGCCAGTATCAACTCACCTGATTAACCAAAATAATAATCTGCTGCTTGTATGGCTGGATTTATAACAAAGCGTAACAGCATGTCTGGAATGAAACAAATGTATTTTGGAGATAGTATTTTTCTGTAACTTTGCTATGCACTTCATAGAGTTTAATGCTATAAATAAAAGACTTGCCTATCTCTCACAAGACTTGGTAAATAATGTAGAAGAAACTAGGAGTAAGGTTGCATTTTCTCTCTTATTTGTCATATGAAACATATTAAAAAGAAATTATTGTCCCAATTTGGAGTGCTTAGGAACGTTATCAAAATGCAAGCATTCCGGAAATTCATTTCAACTACTGTGTTCACTTAATGATAATCAGAAAACAATTTCAAATGATATTGCAATTAGAATGAAAAATAAATTTCTTAAATAATTGAAGGGCTTTGTGAAGCAACTTGATAAAGATATATTTTAATGTAACTGATTGATAGCAAATTTCCCCAAATTGATAAAAACATTTAAGAGATTGTCTTGTCAATAGATTGTGGAGATGAATGTACTTAATAGGGAAAAAAAAATAGTAAGGAATATCTGTAATCTGTGTGTGTTCTTTTCATTCAGTTGTACCAAGCCCTTCAATTCAACCATTCTGCCTTATCTTAAGACAGTTTTTTTTCTAATGTAATATTCCAAACACCAGGAGACCAAATGTAAGGCTAATGAAAGTTTTTATAATTGTGGATGTAGAAAATTTGAAAAATATTTACATGGTAAAAGAAAAGTAACATTATGTAATTTATCTTTTCACATAATTTGAATTTTAAAAATATATCTAAGTAATTGTTTATGAATCTAAAAAAGAAAAAAATACACAGCAAATATTCATAAATAAGGACTTCTCATTCTTGCATGTACCATATTTAATATCCAGACCATAAACAAAGGAATCTTTTCTTTTATTAATTTTTATATTTAAAATTGCTATCCATTCTCTTTAATTCAATTCTTTCTGCTTCAGTTTGAATATCTTAGATTTTTTTAATTTCTTAAACAAGTTTCTCCAGTGTTTAACAGCAATTTTTAGTTTTTGGAGAGTTTGCCACTTCGTAAAGGAAACTAAGTGTAAGATCCTTCTTAAATTTTTATAGAAAATTTTCATTTAAAAAGAAAGAAAATGCTATTCAATTTGCAATAATTCATTTTCTAAGCTTGTCAATAAGATTTTCAGTTTCTATTAATAACTATTCATATGGTAAGACATTTTCAGCTTCTAATAAAGGTTCAGTTTGTGAAAGTGCCTCAAAAAATTTCACAAACTCATTCGACATTTAAATCTCTTAAAAATAACATTCACATTGTAAATAGATTATTCAGTTTCAATGAATTTCTTCAGTTTTTTAAATAAATATATGTCTGTTAAAAAAACAAAATCAAAACATTGTCGTAAATAATGTTTAAAAATAAAAGACAAAAAAAATAATTTATTGAAGTTCGAAACTGTAGATGAAAGTTGACATGCCTTCTGTTTGGTTTATTTTGGTCTCCGTTTTGTAATAATTTTAAAACCAAAAGAATTACAATTCCTCGTTTCAACAAAGTTCAAATTAAATCAAAAATAATTCGCCTATAAATCGTCATTATTTCAAAGAAGCTTATAAAACAACAATACTGTGAAAATAATCTTCAAATTACTGTGTGAAACTATATTATTTTTTTTAAATTTAATTAATCTTTATAATAAAAATATATTCCAAAAATTAAATAATTTTTTTTAAACAAATTAAAAAAAAGTGTGTGGAATATTGAATATTTTAAAAAATGATAATGCTCATTCATGGTAATGTTTCAACAAAGTAACAGCTTCACTGCAGTGATACTCCTCCGCCCCTGTACATAGGCGGCGCCACCTTTCGGCGATTTTACATCCCTTGGATCAAATCTGCATGAAAAAAAAAAAAAAAAGCAGCATTAATTTTGAGATATGATTAAGTAAATTTATTTTTTGATAATTAGATTTTTAAGTTGAACAACAGTATCCTCAAATGCAATAATGCAGTTTGCTCTTAGGAGATAGCATCACAAGCGAGACTTGTGCTCCCGTGGATGATGAAAGAAAGTCTCACGAACAGTCTCCATCTTCCCTCTACAAAAATTTATTTCCTATTAACCGATGGGAAAATGACGGTCTTTTGCCTTAAAGTACTCGAATTTTTATGTAGAAAATTGAAATCTCAAAATTTTGTCTCGTACATTACTGTAGAGAATTCACTTTATTGATATTTTAAAAAGTTCAGTTATGTTTGTTTCATTTGAAATTTTATCTTCAGCAGATTCAAATATTGAGTTATTCATTATTATTATTTACGAAATATGAAAGTTTATAGAAATGAATGATTCAAACTCGAATATTTTTATTTATGGAATAAAGAAAAAAACAAACAAACCTATTAATGAGATGGAAACCCACGAGACTTAATTTAATATTCAATTATTTCATTTTAATTTACCCATTGTTATTACTACAAAACAAGAAAAGAACTTCATATCTAATCATTAAACAAACATATAGAATTCAAATGAAAAAAAAAAAAAAAGTTTAAATAAATTTATGAAATCTTAGATTCTTCTATATGTATATCACAATCTTTATAAAAAACTCCAAAACACTGCACCAAAGACCAATAGATTTGTAAAGGTTTGAGAAGGTTATTTCTCTTTCCATTTTTATTTTTATTTATTTGTTTATTATGTTATCAAAAAACCTTGAGAAGTCTTTGAAATATAGACGAAATATTGGTCTTTGGTGCAGTGTTTTGGAGTTTTTTATAAAGATTGTGATATACATTTAAATAAATTTGTTTAGTTAAGAATTAATTAACGTCTTACATGAATAATAACTCGAATAAAAACGACTTAAAAGCTCGATAATCTATATTATCAAAATCTGACTATTGTAAATTAATTCCCAACAACATTATTTAAGGTAACGACAAAAACGTAAATAGGAGCTTCAAATGATGGATAAATGTTTTAATATCATGAAATGAAAGTTAGTTAAATTAGTAATATTGAATTTCAAAAAGAAATATAAGATGTTATTTCTTATACTTTAAATATGTGTTGAAAGCCACTTTTAAGATATTAATTAATTAATGCAGAGTTTGTCATTTTAGTTTTAGTATGTTTAACAATACTCAATATAATCAAAAATTACCATAAAAAAAAATCCTTTTCGTAATTAATAATGATTAACAGTTTTGAGCAGAAGCTACATAATTTATTCCTACTTGCTTTGAGCTTTATACGTTTTTGTTTGATTTCTTTTTATGTTCTGAAATATTGTTAATCTCTTTCCATTCATTTTTTTAGTAATTTTTAGTTGATCTTTAAATTTGTTTTAGTAAAGCGATTTTTAAATTTGGAATTTATTTTGTTGCTTAATTTTTATAATTATTGGTCGTAATGTAATGCTTTTTCATGATTTTCAAAAGCTTATCTTTTTAATTACAGTTACTCGTTTGTTATGCATGTCTTTATGATGTCTTTGATATATGATCTCACTGACATTTATTAATATTATTTAATTAAATTATCTTTTAAATGCCGCCTACAATGAAATATCGAATTCTGAAAATACAGTATACTATCAGTAGGCCAGTTTTAATCAACACTACCATGAGGTAATATGACAAATACACCATCTGACATCACTAGAATAACATAAATTCCATGTAGAACATTTCATATCAATTTTTCTATTTCAAGATTAATAAATGATAGATAATATAATAATGAACTAAATTGATAGACTGGTCTTTCATTTAATCCTTAATCCGAGGATCTCTGGAAACTTTTATAACAGTTCCCTTAACAATAAAGCAATGTGCATTGTTTTTACAATAGTAAGATTGGATTCTCCAGTGTTTAACAGGTTGGCCATTACATGGTAATTAGGACTAGGGAAGAACAAATGTATGTATTAAATTCCACTTTTAATGAGTTGATTTTTTTAGTTTTAGTAATTTTTAAGAAACGATGTAATCATGGCAACAATAATTAAAAGAGAAAAGAGGGTAGAAATCACTGATAACAATTCTATGTAATTACCTATATTTAGTTAAAACTGAAAATATAATTTGCTATGATAGGAATAGTATTTTTTTAAGCAACCTCAAAAACCAGTGCATATAGGAGCTGGACCCGGGGTGCACCCATGTAAAAATGGGGTGCTAAAGGAATATCTGTGTACGTCATTTGTACTCCATCTCTCCCATTTTTCTACTTTTATTTAAAAAAATTAGATGTAATAGGTTGGAAAAAATAGAATGGAGAAATTCTTGCAAAGCACTTGAAGCTGTTTTTTTTTTAATACAACATATCAAACACTTTTAATCCATCTCTTAAAAGGCTTTTTTTATTACAGAAAATATTGTATTATAATATTTTCCAAAATCCATTTCTACAAAAGTTACTGAATAACCTGGAAAAAAATTTAGACTTTAAATCTAAAACTAGTTGAAGGAATCTATTGTAATAGAAGTTCTGCACAGTTTATACTTAATATTAACATACAAATAGTTTCTGTATAAAAGTTATATGATTCTAAGAAGTTCATGAGTAATTAATAATGAAACTATTCATGATTCAGTAAATTCTCTTTATTTTTCAAGCTTTTAGAACCATCTGAGGACTGCAGCTCTTTTATGATGTTGGAAGTCTTTAATTTTTAATGTTATAATTCTATTTTGAGTTAAAATCTCTTATTATTATTTTTTAATATAAAAATACAAAATAATGTAATGCAAAGAAACAAAAATACTTATATTTAATTAAAACTGAAAAAATAATTTGCTATGATTAATCAAAATAGTTCTTTATGATACTCAATGTTATAAATCTTTATTGGAAAAAAATCAGCCAAAATAGAAAATTTTAGTTATCATTTTGGTCAAACCCTTCGATTAATTTGCTTTAAAAAAAAAAAAAAAAAAAGGAACTTATTCTTGAAGTGCCTTTAAGATGATAGGACATCTATATAAGCAGATTATTCCAATTTTTTGCCCCCCCCCCCCCCTTTTTTTTTTTTTTTTTTTTACTTTATCAGTGAAATAAAGTGTATTGTAAAAGATAATAAATTTGTTGAAAGCATATTAAAATATTAAGGTTAGTTTATGAATGCTATTTGTTCTGTTATTTCAGTTTTAAGAAAATATAAATGGGTGCTATTAATAAACATACATATTATCTCTTCAGTATTTTTTGACTTCCATATTACTGAAATATACATTGTTTGATTTTTGGAATGGCTAAAACTAATGTGAAGAAACTGTTAAAATTTATTTATTTATTTATTTTTTTAAATATTCAACAGAAAATCATTTATAGAAACCAATCCCTTTTACATATAAACACTATATTAGGTATTGATCTAATTTGCTATTAGATGATTTAATTTATGCGATTTGTTGTTTTGAAGATGCTGTTTCGCTTCTATAACAAAAAAATTTAAGAAACAAATACAATGTATGGGTCACTGATAAAAAGTCTGCTATCTTAAATAATTTTAAACTTAGTGAGTTTTTTTCTTATAAATTCAAATTTAAGTCAGATTCTTCTTATGTTTAGAAAACTGCATTTAAATAGGAAAAAAAAAAAAAAAAAAAGAAGAGGAAGAAATAATTCTGGGTTTTTAAAATTTCTGAATCCGGTGATAAGGATTATTTAAACTAAGTTTCTAGAGAGGAAAAATTTAAGTCATAAGCTAATGATCTTTCAGCCAATCATTTATGGCGATTGTAAGCATAGTGATTGAAAATATTTGGATAAGACATACATATTATTTTGCCACCTGCTGGCCTAGCCATTTGACTCTTTATTACCACTGCTGAACATTCACACACACGCTAATAAGATTTAATGTAGTTTTAGTAGTAAACGTGACATAAAAGCGATATTTGTACAGCCATTTAAAAGAAAATAGGGTAATATCTTCAAATGATTATAAAGGGATCTCCAGTATCTTTGTTTTATGGATCTTTTATCACAAACAATCAGAGCTCTATGAGATTGCTTGCATAACAATTCACTACATGGAGATGAGCAGCCATCTTACCTCACTACCCCATTACTCGAAAACACTCATATTTTTCTCTAGAAAAACGGAAATCACTAAAAGGTTAAGTGATTTTCTTATTTAGTTATTTTGAAGAATAACGTGCTATCGTTCGTTAAAAGTTGCTCGACTATTTTTCTTTCTTGAGAAATATGAGAGTAAAATTGTACTTAATTTTTCAACAGCGCAATTCATATTTTTTTATTTATTTAAAATTTCAGTCAGTAAGTTAATGAATTTCGAAATATTTTTGAGTTATTAATTGTGTTAATATTCTGTTCATTTATTAATTATGTTTTATCTAACGGAAAAGATTAGCACAATAATAAAAATGGAAAATATCAATGGTTTAACAGTGGTACCAGTAAAAATAATTATTGAAACTGAGTATTTTTGTTTACTACATTAAAATATGAATTTTTTTTATAAATTAAAAAGTTGCAAAATTATTTTCTTTAAAATATAAAAACTAAGGATTTTTATTTTGTTCCCACTTACCTACAGTGTTCGGTTATTTCATTTTAAATATGTAATTGCAGTTATTGCAAGGACTCCGAATATCTTATTACAATTTTAAATAAATATTCAAAGATATATTTGGCTTTAAATTTTAAATTTTCTTGTATTTTTAACTTTTCAATAAAATCTAAAGTAAATAAAAATCCGAAGAAAGCTGCTCGAATCTCATTAATCTATTGATATATATCTATCAAATGGCTTTGCTGATAGTTTGATAAATTTAAATTCTCAGCATAATAGTAAAGGCAAAGTATGCAGCATAAATGGGATATAGAAATATTTCTTTTTATTCTGAAATTATTAACATTAAAAAGTCAGTTTTTAAAAATCGTGAATTAAATGATTAAAGAAAAAAAAGATTGAAGATGTTTCTCTTTAAATATTTATTTTGAAACCAATCTTTAATTAATTTACATTGCGACAGTTTAATAAGGTTAAAATTGCTATTTAGGATTACAAATTTAAGAAATATCTTCCATAGATTTTATCTTTAATAAATTCCGTTTTCATTTTTTTTTTCTAAGTTTTAATAGGGTTACATAATTTATTTCCAAATATATCATCACTCTTATTTTCTTTGATTATTTTGGATATTTTATACCATTTTGTGTTGTTGATTTCTAATTATTTCCTAAAATGTTGTTAATCTCTTTCCATTATTGTTAGTACTTTTTAGTTACTTTTAAATTTGTTGTAATAGCCCTGAGGTTTTGATTTTTATTAAAAACGTTGAATTTATTTTGTTGCCGAGTTTGCTCATGATTATTATAAGTATAATAATTAATTGCAATGCTTATCTTTGTAACTTCAGTTATTCCTTTGTTTGTTATTCAGACCTTACAATTTCCCCCCTTATTTAACACCGTATTATTTCTTAAGTTAATTATCAGAAATTAATATCGTAAAAAATATCGTTGGTGCTTTCAAATCAGCACTGTAGTTTTGTTAATATGGCGGTGGGCATTGCCGCAGCTCCATTAAACCCAGTGATGCTTCTAGTATTTTCTATTTGTGTTTTTTTATTTTTGTTATTTGAAGATAAGTAAAAGATAGATAAGACAGTAATCAACTAAATTGATAAACAGAGCCTTTATTTGTGGATCTCTTTAAAACAATTTTACAATAAAACAATGAACGTCTGAAGAATTGTCAAATAATGAGATCGGATAGTCCAAACCTTTTAACTAATTTTTCCCACTAGATAATATATATTAGTTTACATTTATATAAATTATGGTAATTAGAAAAAAATCAAATTAATTAGTTGAATTCTGGTTTTATTATTTTTTTTTTTCTTAACATTTAAAGAAGACAGGAAAAAATCTTTGATGGTATCATTATTTCCCATTTTAATCCACTATTTTACTTAAATAAAATATAGGTAATTTAACATCCAATTAACTATAAGTAAAATTGAAAAATAATTTGCTATGATTGGAATATTATTTTGAAACCTCAAAAAGTAATGGTCGATGGGGAGATTGGCTGGCAGCCTTTTAAAAATGGTTTGTTGAATGTGTGTCGTTTTATATTCTGTAGACCCATTTCCCCACCATCTCTAAAATTTTCTGAAAACAATTTTAGATGGCTAGCAATAGGAGCAAGAAATTAAAAATTTTATTAAAAAAAATACAAGGAGTTATTTTTAATATTTTTTTTTTCATTTTTATTATCATTATTATTCTAGAAAAATATTGTTTTTTAATATTTCCCATGCATAACTTGAAAAAATTTTGAAAAAAAAATTAAATAAATCATAAACTTACTCGAATTTTGTAAGGAAATTGATTCTACAAAGCAAATATTTCTCATTACTATAGCATATTCTATAATGGATTTAATAAACAAAACAATAGATAATTAAAGCTGTATACACACACACACACACGTTTATCTAACTTAGTGGTAGGTTGTGATTGATAAACAATGTTACTGTCCATTATGAGACATTTATAATAGGCATAAGTTTTTAAAGTACCACAGATCTTTATTATTATTATTTTAATAAAATGTTTAAATGGTATATAAATAATATAATGATTTTAAGGGTTTATTTCATTTGGATAAGAGTTTGTTATTTTTCTCTAACTTTAAAACTTGTGTGATTTTAATCTGAAATATTTTGATTTTTACTTAATTAGTCTATGATTATTATTATTAGATTATGATTTCATTTGCTTCTTAATTTTTAAATAATGCAAATATGTCCTTTCTATGTTTCCTTACATTTTGAAAAATATATCTTATTTTAGGTCATGTTTTTCATTCAGAGATTTAAATGTCTGCTCTTTCTGATTAGTATATGAAGAGCCTTTGGTGCTTAATAGTATTTTAATCATAATTATGGTTACACTCTTTATGTTTGCTGGCAGTTTATTCTACCTAGTTTCCATTTGATTTCCCTCATATGCACCTTTTCGTTCCCTCTTTTTAATTCTTTCTGAATTAATATTGTTCTTTTATTGAAATTGAAAAAAGAAGGAATAATTTACTTTTATAGGACTGCAATTTTTTTTTTCTATTTACTCATCAAATTTCCTAATTTATATTCAATCATTTTGCACATCCTTTATCAATGTGGAATAAAATTGTGATCACTGTTTTCCCTGTAGAGATTGATGTCATGACTGAACGAATGGTGACATCTTTTGAAAAAGAAATATTAGTAGGGAAGCAACATTTACATAATATTTAATTGCATTTTTGACATAAAATTAGTATTGGCCATGGTAGTATTAGTTGCCATTAATAGAAATCAGTGAATTCTCTTTTCCCACTAGGGAAATTTAATAGCAGATAGGAACCCATTGCCTGAGATTGCTAGAGGAACTTGAATATCTAATCAATCTTACACAGAGGAAGAACTGTTCCTGGATTTTTAATTATCACAAACATTCTTTTATTATTAATTTTTCCAAATGTACATCAAGGTTAATTTGGTTCAGTGCACCTACAAGTCAATTAAAATATTTGTTTATTAGGTATTTTGAGATAAAGTGCTGGATTATTCACTTTTTATTTTATTAGCAATGACAAATTATGGTTGACAAAATAGAGGATTTTCATGTTTAGTACTAAAGGTAAATGACAAATCACTTACATCTCCCAATAAATTTTGTTGACGAATAGTATTCACAGAAAAAGATTACATTAACTGTATAAAACATTGACATACTAGTTCTAGGAAATGCATTTTAATAAAGGTTGAATACAAGAAGATTGGCATCAAATGAGTGTTGTGATTCTAAAATATGAAATTCAGCACAACACAATCAACAATATATATAGATTTATCCATCCTTTAGCAACTATGTTAAAAAAAAAATGTACAAATAAAAAATTAGTTAAGATATTTTAATATGTGCATTTAATATTAAAAAATATATTATTACAAATATTTCAGCTGAAGCACACCTACGTCTTAAAAGTATTTAGCACTTTACTTTGTTTGTTTTTATTTGTTAAAGTGCATTTAAATTTTGGCTTCTTCTATAATAATAATATACAGTACCATTCCTTAGAAATGAATATTTTGTAAAGTTGATATGTATTTTAGAAATAAAGTCTGTGGAGAAAAAAAATAAAAAATGATTCTGTTGTTATTCAGAAATTGTTAGTATAACACTTAATTGTGTTTAATATTTAAAATATCAAATCTTACCATCGATAATTTATAAATCTAGAAAGGAAAGAAATGAAACTAATACATTTCAGGAAAGGCTTCATGGGATGTAATTTCAGTGTCGTGAGTCTGAATTTCAAGTGTCATTTATCTGTTAAAAACAAGCTATTCGGTGAACTCTTTTATCAACCGAATACATATTTCACTATTTTTAGCACATTAAATAAAATGATTTAACTAGGATTTCAGATCAATACTTTTGGAATCAATTATTGTGAAGTTATTCTGTTCCCTTGCTTACAATCTAAAAATAATAGCTTTCTGAACCAGATTTGTCTTTTTTTTTTATGATGATAATTAATTAATCTTGTAAACTGCTGGCAAAAAAAAAGAAACTATTTATTTTTACTATTTTTTTGATCACTTTGAAACTGAAGATTATCCTTGACTATCTACTTCATTCTAGCCTGTGCACTGAAAGATCAAAACTTCAGATTAATTAAAATTAGATCCTACTTTCAAACAGGGAAGATATTTTGAGTTTTCTATAACCTATGAAAGCCATAATCAGATTTACAGAAATCTGGATTCCTGTTCTAATTACCTCAGTTCTCTCTATTAAATATATATTCCCAAACTATTCAGACTTCGTCAAATTTGAGCAGATATGATTGCTCTTGTTCCAATTTGTAGGAGAAATGATAAGATGCAATAAAATATCAGTAATCACATAGTGCTAAACTATCATAATCATTACAGAACAGTGAAACTAGGCATTATATCAAATCAAAAAAAGTTTTTTAATACATACAAATTCATTATTGCTCATAAATGAAAATATAGGTGTATGCTTTATGTAGTGAGCCTATATATGCTGCAAATAATATATAAAGATGAGAAGTATGAAAATGTTTTTGAAGATTATAGATGAAAATGTAATCATATCAATAAACATCTTTGATATCTGTTTGGAATAAAAGATTTCTTTCTGTATATCAATAATATAATGGTCATATGATTTACAAGCAACTTACTTTCCACTTCAATCAAAGCTGTGAAATTTTTTTTTTTTTAAGAATTGCCAGAGAAGAAATCTTTCTACTTACAATTTTTTGTATCTCTAATAACAGGATCATACATTATTATATGTTTGGAATATCCTTAAAAAAGAACATTTAAAAGGTATTAGACAAGTGTGTATTTAAAGCATCCAGATTAATGCAGTCACATACAGTTCTGATTTGTTATAATTCTCTAAATCTAGGTAATTCAGTAATTGGAAACTTGTATCCATTTGTTTTATCTCTTTCATCAAGTAAATAATGCAGCTGTTTTTTTTTACATCAAAAATAGCTCAAAGTTATAAAAAGATTTCTGACTCAGGATTAGCCTTGTTAATCAATGTAAAGTCCTCTTGTCAATTTCAGTCTGACAAGGATACGACATACCCTGTATATCATAGAATGTAATGCTGTTTTGTAAGATAAAACTACACTTTCCATTTTCTAACTTTGTTTGTTTTTTTCTTACTTTCTGGCTTACAATAATATGTTTTAGAAATTGTATGTATATAATATCCCCTTTCTATTAACGGGGATGATGAAGTAAATAAAATAATAAAAATAAAGTATTTATATTTATTTATATTGATTAACTAAACTAATATAAAAGAAAGGGGAAAAAAACTAATGTATTTATTGGGATTATGTTTATATTATATTTGGACCTAAACGAAAAAATAGAAAGAAATCTGAAGATTGTGCATTTATCATGCAAAAAAAAGTAACTATGTACATGTAGGGAGACTTTCCGAACTTCACATATAAATTCAAGATCCTTTCTTAGCAATAGTACCTTTCTCAATTAGGCCAAATACTAAATAAAAATATTAAATGAATCTCCAGAAATTAACCTCAATAAGATAAACCATTTAAATCTACACTTGAACTTTTTTTTTTTTTTTCAAATTTACAGTTACAGATATTTTTAATTAAAAAATTAAAGGGATTATCATTTACCACATTCTAATCATATTTTCTTTGACTTATATTAATAATATAAATAATTGAAAAAAAGCATTAAAAAAATAATGAAAAAAAAACTGCAATGAAGGAAGAAAAATTATATTTGATCATTTATATAAATAATAAAAATAAGATAACATTCTATTTTCTAATTATTATTCTAGATATTATTTACAGTTTATAATTGTATTACTAATATAAGCCAGAAAAGAAAAGAAAAATAATACAAAAAAAGTTCATGAAAGTAAAAAAAAACAAAAGTTTGAAGAAAAAACTAAAGATACAGCTGATCTGAGCCTAGCAAGGATGTAGCCAAGATTTTGTTAGGAGCGGGGAAGATCTTTACATTAATTTTTATTAATTTCCTGCTTTCTTTAAATGAAAATTTAAAAGTAAAATGATCTTACTAAAATCTATTGCAAGAGTAATCTCTTTGAATTTCATCATTTACAACATACACACTTAATTTATTTCTTCCCCCCCCCAGTCTACATGCCTGCATTTTGACTATACAAACCACAATTTGGCTATCATACTATCGCCAACAACCGTACTAAACTAACTGTATTTCTAATATTTAAGCTATTAGCAGAAATCCAATGAAAACAAAGCCAAACACCTTGAAATCTGTAGTGTTGGCCCCCAAACCTATATACAAAACTCTCACTACAAATTTTAATGGGAGATAGAGAGCACCAACACAAATCTTTATCATCTATGAATTTATGTCAGCTGACAGCAACCTTCGGTGTTACAGGGTGCTATTTAGCTGCCTTGCAATCGGCTAGTGAGGAGATCTAGAACACCAAGACAATCCTAAATGAATGGAAACAAGTGTGAGCAACATGTTTATTCAAAGAAGATGCTCAAAGTTGTGGCCAGCAACAGCAATACAAGCACGACAGCGTTAAAGCATTGATAAAGATAAAATTGCTGTGCATTTTGAAATATTCCCAACATTTTGCAAACAGTTGTAGTGGCGACAGTGATTCTTGTGACAAGGTCTTCATGTTAGTCAACTGAAGTCAAGTACAGAGGTCTGCTTTATGAATGCTGCGGCAAAAACAAGTCTGTTCCCTGTTTGCCTTTCTAGCCAATTGCAGTGCCATTAAATACTGCCCTCTCGCACCGAAGCTTGCCATAAGCAGACATAAATTCTTTGACAAAAAAGGTTTTTCTTGGTGCTCCCTTTCTCCCATTAAAATTTGTAGAGAGTTTTGATTGAATGTTTTTGAAGTACTTCATGTGTACTTTCATCTCACAAAAGGGCATTAAGTTTCATAATATATAGGGTATGTCGTCTCTTGTGAGTTAGAGCTGTATACCTACTATTGTTATAATGCAATTTTTTTTGTACATATGTTATTTACTTGAAAACAATCACTTTAATGAGGATCCAGCTGGAAAGCAAGGAATGGATCTTGATTAGTTTTCCATGTATTGAGAATTGCAATACAAGGAAGGTAAAAAGCTTAAGGAAGGCTATACAAATGGAGGCAGTTCTTATCATTCTTTCAGAGTATTTGTATCCACTTAATATTGTAACAACCTTTCTTCAAATAATCGGTTCAGATAATTTCTTTTCTTTTTTTTTTATTTATTTGAAGAAAGGATGAGGTAAATGTGTCAAATGTTACACACAATTGAAAAGTTAAGTTCAAAAATTACCACTTTTGACAAACATGAACTTCAAAGACGATTGAAGAATTTTATTTTATTTTTCTATTAAGTAAGGGAGCTTTAAGCACAGAAGCTATCTATTATTCCAAGAAAACGATCAACCAATTCTCTCTTTTTTTTCCTTATCAAGTTTGGACTTATTTTGTTTTTCTACTAAACTTTTTTACCACCAAGTAAATTAGCACAATACTATATTGTATGATGAAGATTTGTTTGATGTATATTAATATGAATATAAATTTCTTACATTAACATGGACAGAGTTCTTATCATTGTTTGAGTGTATTTATTTTTGAATCATCTTCCAGTTCACCAGGAAAAGTCTCATGAATTCTGTGTCTTGGCTTACTGGGAAGTTTTTGAGGGCTTAAAGCTCTGAAGTTTACTAACGAATAAATACTACATAACAGCAGTCTACCTTTGCACTTTACAGTGCAAAGTCTTTGTCAACAGATAAAAATACTATAGTGTCTTTCAAGAAAGTAATGATTTTGGCAGTGTTTTCTTTGGTTAAAGTAAATAAATCAGCTTACAAGAAAAATCTTACTTTTTTCACATAATTTTTAAACTTCCAACCCAAACAAAATTATTTAAGTGGAACCCCTTTTTCCCTTCAGATTCATTCCATAGGAGTGTTCTGCAATCATCACAGGCATATTAAAGTGAATACATCTAATAATAAAAAGTTCTAAGTTTTGTAGTATAAAACTAATAATAATTATTAATGCTAATTTAACTATGTTTCTTCTGTAGCGTCAAAACAATTTGAGGAACTGAGAAGTCTTGTTCTTGCTCAGAATTCTCGTAGGCTTTCATATGAAAACCTTATGTTTAGATATCTGCATCAAAAATCCTGAGATGTAATTCAGGTTTTATAGCCTCCTTTAATTTTGACCAACAGTGGACTTGATTTTTTGCATCAAAATCCAAGACCTTCAGTTGCTTAATATCAATTATTATTTGTTTAATAAACTCTCCAAGAATTCCATTATTATTTTTTTTCCAAACCTGGGAAACTTGGTTATTTAACTGTTTTGTCATTTTGATCAACAGCAAAACATCAATTATCTGAACTAAAATTTGGACTGAGGCCACTTCAGATATCAGAAAAATCAGGTAATAAGACTTTTGCTAAATAGTATCATGTTTTAATAAATACATCCTGTAGGTTCAGATAATACTTTCCTACGTATTATTCATCTTATTGTTATTATTATGATTATTATAAAATGATAGCGATCATAAAATTGTTAGATTTAAAATATTTACTAATTTAATTGAAGGGATGTATCCCTACAGACTGTACCTGAAGAAGATCAGTAATGAATTTGTTATAGCTGATCGAACGATATTGTAATAATAATAATAATATGAATAATATATTGGAAAGTAGTATCATATTTTGCTGTGTAATGAACCAATCTTTATCAAAACTTACTTTATTCTTCTTAAAAAAAAAAAAAAATCTTTTTTTTGGTATAGGAATCTTTAAGTAAAAAATTAGATTTATCTGTATAAAAATTAAGAATGTGAAATTTAAGAAAAGAATTGTAATTAACAGTTTACAGTCTTCAATAGTCTTTCTCTCAACTACAAACTATCACAATTTCTTTTTAGTAGTGTGCCTTTATTCATTCTGTTTATGTCCTGTAACTTTCTTTCCATTGATGTAACTGATTCTTATTCTTTTCAGAGTAATTTCATTTTATTAGTATGCCATTTTACTACATAAATTCGTAAAAAAGTAAGCTTTTAAAACATGCCAACTACAAGCGAATACTAGAATACTTACTTCATTTGTGTATGAGTGGGAGAAGGCCTATGATTCAGTCTTAATAAACAAGAGGGGAGGAGAGGGGTAGATTGATGGGATGTTGGCTAGTGGAGAAATATATATATATCACTTTATATGTTAAACTGCAAACATGTTGCAACAATGCATCCCCTCAGGCAGTGCCATCTTGGCATTTTAGATCCCCTGGCAAAGCAGTGTACTGGAGCCCCTAAATACACAACCACTCAGTTTTTATTTTTTTTTATATTAAAACAATGTTATTGGAAAATGCATATTTAAAATATTTATAGTATAATAGTGTAGTATTTATTTATTTATTGACAGCAAGCCACAACATACATAGATTAACATGGGCCCCTGTGCTCAAGAGGCCCCAGGCAAGTGTCCAGCGTGCCCATGCGTTAAGATGGCCCTCAGGGCCGGCTCTAAGATATGTGGTGCCTGATCATTTTTTTTTTTAATTTTAAATTGTTAAGTTTTATAAATTTTACAAAAGGGGTATGTCATAATAGAACATATTTAACATACTATTACTTTTTTTTTTATGAGGTTGGAGCCTCTTGTGCCTAAGTCTAGAGTCAGCCCTGATCCTTCTAAACTATTAATATTAATTTTGTTTTAAAGTCTCATTTAATCCATATCTGGATGAAGTTGTACATATTATAAAGATACTAGTGATCATCCACACTAATGAATCCAACAAAATTTAAATTTTTAATAATCGTCAGAATCGCAATGGAGCCTTCAAAGCAAAAATAAACAATAAAAAACTCGCTAATAAAATAATATGAGGAAATTCATGTGCCAGTGTTCTGCCGGCCTTAATGAGTTTTCAAAATGCAAAGAAAATTCGATCTGTTCTAGGATGTCGCTTAGTAAACACTTGGTCTCTACCATTGTTATTTAAAATTTTAATTTTTTTGCAGTTTGCCCAGTGCCTGTTATCTGGCCTTAGTCTGCTCAAGTTAGTTTTCTGTTTAAGAATTTAATTGAATAGACAAAATACAAAAAGAGCCATCTTTTTTTAGGCTCTTAAAAATATATTACCAGATGCTGCATTTAATTATGGATATAAATTAATTAATTAAATGAAATTTGCTGCAGCTGTTCAACACAAGAAATCACTTCTAGACACTTAATAACCAAATAATAATAAAATATTAATTACATTTCCATTATATTCAGTCAAAATTGCATCCAAATCAAGCCAGTTTTACCAGAAATGTTTGTTTCCTAAAGATAATGGGATGATTATAAAAAAAAAAAATCTAATTTCTCATACTTTTAATAAAAATTAAGAAACTGATTATTTTCATTAACTGATACTTTGATTCAACAAGATAGGCATAAAGCATATTCTGATGTTGAAAAAATGATCATTACAAGTATCAGTTAAATGTCTAAAATAAGCCATAATAATATAATATTATATAATATGCTTTTAAAACAAAAACATTTGTCCACGTTATTAAAATACAAACAGGAAAGGAAATATCAGACTTTCTTCTTTGTGTATTTCATGTATACTGAACTCTACAGCATTCCAATTTTTTTTTTCTTTTTTTAACAGAGAGTCATATATCCTTACAGTGAAGAATTTGAGTGATGATCTGCAATAATATATGATTTTGGGCTTAGAATTACCTGCATCCTCAGCTGATTTACAGTTCTCATCTTCCCGAGTTCTCACTTTGTTCTAAATCGTCACTTCATTTTATGTTTCATTTAAATAAAGGTTTCTTTAATTTTAATTTGGGGATGAGGAAAAAGAGGTCAATATGTACAACATTTATAAAACTTTGCTGTGATCCCACAAGTTTACTCCATTCATTTAAATTACAATGGCAAAAATAATTTACTATCAATTGTGAACTAATTCATTGCATAACTAGAACATTTCTAGTGGCTGTATTTGGCTTGCTTTAGAATTGATTAAAAGCTTTTCAAGTTCATTTGATTTAGTTGATAAATAAAAACATCCAATTCATCGGACAATCAACAATTACCACATTTAAAAATACCACTTAGGGTCAGCTAGTAAATAATTGGTTATTCCTAAGAATTAAAGTTATTTTTACTCCTTTTAATTCACAATTCTGACAAAATGGAGTAAATTAGGATTTTTACCTATAAATCCAGTGTCTAGTAAATAGATAAATTGCCAGTGACCAACTGGTGGGAAACAAGTGATCATCAGGTATGATAAAGAAACTTCTAAATAAAATCAACAAGTTTTTTTGCTCATATGTGAATTAATAAGTGAATATAATTTTGTGCTAAAGCATAAATTAAGGGCTACCCATAATAATATAAAAAAATTAGAAATAATAATAAAAAAGGAAGTACAATAAAATAAGAAAAGATAAAAAAAAAATAAAAAAAACTTTAGGAAAATAATAATAAAAAAAAACACGCAGACATTGAGGAAAAAAAGATAAAAAAGTGATATACAGATTTGAACTGACAACCTTCAGTACATGAGTCCAAAATCTTAACCATCAAGCTATAAGCTATAGCTGACAACTGAAATGAGATGGTTGCATTTCTAACATTTAAGTTAATTGCGGAAATTCAATGAAATCAATGCCAAATTTCTCAAACATGAGGGGGGGGGGTGTTGGCCCCTGAAAATACTCTATTCTACATTGTTTGGACTTCTGAACACGATGGTGAAATCCATTTGTCGATCCGACCTTCTGTTCGGGAGTTGTTAGGGGTGGACAGACACAGACGGACGGAGAGGACAGGACAAAAGCAATAGCTACCGATTTTTGGTCACTATCACAATAGCTCCCAAATGGGTCACTAAAAATCTATACTGTAAATGACAGGAAAACTGAAAACTTACATACATAGGGTATCCCAAGAGAACAGTCAATATTCTGGGAGGTCATTCTAAGAAAAAAAGTCTATAAGCACACCTGTCCTATTCTGAATGGTTTCCAAGATGGTGCAATATTTTGAATTGGCATACAATATTGTTCTTCCTGTCTAATGTGCCACAGTCTAAACCCATTAGATCTACCAGATCTTATATAATTTTGTTTATGGGGTTGGATGAAGAGTGACATGTACAGAAGGAGAGTGGATCATAAAAGCAACTGCGATCCTATAATGGATGTTATTGCCCATGTAAAGGAATGTCATGATACATTCAAGACAAGCAACTGCCATGCCCTCACATGAGTTGCAAAGTGCATTGATTTTGATGGTGTAATTTTTGAAAATTTATTATAAACTAACAAATTTGTTACATGAATAAAAAAATATTAGAAACAGTAAGTAAAAACTCTTTCTTATCAGCAATTTTGCAACTCTCCAGTGTGGCCAGGAAGTTCCCGTACCCCCTATTATGTAGTAATAAATGTAAATATTTAGTGTTGAATGTTGAAGGTGTTCGTGTTGGAAAAGTCAGACCATTTCGCCTGAGGTTTGTCAATGAGTTATCCGATGGAGACCGGGATCAGCATGTAACAGCATGCCATGCTTTGTTAGCACAATTCTCTAATGAAGTGTCCTGTGCAAAGGTGCTGTTTTCAGATGAATGTGTGATTTATTGCAATTCACACAATAGAAATGTCTTTTGGGCGAAAGAGAACCCTCATTACACACTGGAGTTGGAGAGGAATCCACCTCACATAATAATATCAGCTGTGATGACATCATGTCATTTGTTTGGACCATATTTTTTTGATGGTCACGTTAATGGCGAAACTTATTTACACATTACAAACATGGTTAATCCCACAGCTTGAATACACGGATATCATGGAATGCGTATCATACAGCAGGCCGGGGCACCTGCTCACTTCGCTCTTACTGTGCGTGGGTTTCTTCATGAACATTTTGCAGGACGTTGGATTGGTCGCGGTACTCCAGCCTTGGCCTGCTCCATTGAAATGGCCACTACGAAGTCCTGACCTCACGATGCCTGACAACTCATTGTGGGGAATCATGAAGGCCTACGTGTCTGAACATCGTTATGCTACAAATGAAGAATTGCAGTTGAGGATGCATTTCAAACTATCATACCGCAAATACTCCAAAAAAAATGTCAAGTAGGACATGGAGGCATATGAACTTGTGTGTACAGTATGATGGCGAACACACAGACGCATTGGACACTTACTATGTAAAATATTTTCTTAAAATACGACTACCAATTAAGAGGTATGGGAACTTCCTGGCCACACTGTACATTGAAATAACTCTATCTCAGAAAAGTCTTTGGAATAGAACATATGGTTCATATCAACTTTTCTTTTTTTAGATTTGATCAATCTTACAACCTCCAGAAAACTGTTCTTTCCTCCTGGGACACCCTGTACAATAGAGGGAGGGGGGGGCATACAATATCCCTTATTAACATCTTTGTTTCTTTATAATTTCTTTAATTTTACATTTAAAATGTAATAATTTACATGGACAAATACATAATGATAAAAGTAATGGAATTCAAAATGATAAAGTATTAAACCTCACTTTAATCTTGAAAAATATTTAATCAAGCTTAAACATGATTATTATCTATATCATTGTTTATTTACATTAATTTTGTTCTGTTTAATGCAGTTTATTTTGACATTTTGTTGTTGTTTGGCCTTAATCTTTATTACAGTACAAGGATTTTGCAAATAGTTAATCTTACATATAAATGTGATTAGTGCTAAACTATGAGTCAAGAAAAATATATTGCCTTTACTGGAACCATAAGCAGATAACCAAAACCCTATCAATATGGGCTATGTAATATGTCTTGTCAGATTAAACAGATTTAGAGAACACAATGTAGATAGCATATGCTATATCAACAAGTAATTACCGGTATAAAAGCTGCTACTCCAAATAGCTGCACACACATATTTGTGCAGTAATTTCCATGAAAACTTCTTCAGTTTAAGAGCTACTGATATGTTCCTGTTGAAGCACTGACAGGACAATCCAATTCATTTTGATCTTCTGCATGAACTGACACGAGATGAAGATTTTGTAAAAGTTTTAGGATAACCACAATTGTTTTTTTTTTTTCCATTTAATGCACTAAGTGTGATTTGTTGCACTTTCAAATAAATTTAGATTTTTATTTGAATTTTTTTTAATACCCCCTTCCCCCCAAACCCTTTACAGATTATTTAAATAGGAAATTTTGAATTTCCAAATATTTGAGTTTTTTTTTTTTGCTTAGTAAATAACCAAGCTGTTCATAATTCAAGAATTCTTTTTGATTACAAAAAGAACAGCAGGATTATTCCAATCTGATCTGACATAGAATTGTCAAATCAATGAAGGTATTGTTTCATAGTTGTTGAAATTTGTTTTTTTGTAAATGTTGTTCTATAGAGATATGAAACATTGTAGTGTTTCCAAAAGTATTGGTTCCATGGGAAAAAAAAATGCTAAAAATTTAAAAACAGACATTAACATTTTGTTTTATACTTAAATCTCATTTAATACAGGAAATGTAATTTTGTTAAAAAAAGTAAAATTATATATATGTATCTTCCCATATGCCAAGATAAAATGTGCATCCGAAAAATTGTCAGAAAGTAATAAATATTTTTTAAAAATTCTTGGAAATGAAAAAAGATTTTGAATAGTTTTCAAACTTTAGTCAATCGTCAGTAAAATTTTTATGCAAAACCAAGTGTACTCACATTAGAGTATCCAAATTAATAAATTAAACTCTGCATTCATAAAGCTTTTGGTTTCTAAAAAATTAAATGTGCCAAAAATTCAATTCAAGTTAGTTATTTCGTAATATATGCACTTCGATCACTCATTTTTTTTTTTTTTTGTGTTAATAATAATTATAATTTAGTAGTAGTAAAAATTAACCATAAAAAAATGGTATGGATTAATTGCTCTATTTTGTTTTAACATTAAAATATCTTACATTCTTGAGATTTGGTGATGAAGAATCATTTTTTGAAAAAAAGATAGAAATTGAGGTTTGATAAACAAATGACATCTAATCGTTTTGAAAAAAATTCAAACAAAACTATAAGATATGTGGTAAAATTACTGAAATTCAAAAACAGGATTACAACAAATCAAGTGGATTAGGCAATTTCTCTTCATAGCTCCCTCAAATTACTAGCCGTAAGTCCATGTATGCACTTCAGTGATGATAAAACCTCGGGATTCTTATATTGAAAGCAGTTACAAAGAAAATGTAAGCAAAATTTTCATGGAAGCCATATTATTATATGCGGGAACACTAACTCTTAAAAACTGTATACAGTAGATTCTGATTATTTGGACCACCGGTTAATCAGGGACAAAGCTCAAAAACCTAATCTAAAAATAGCCATAGTTCTCTTCGTTTAATTTGGACCCAACATGCCGTTTATTTGGGACAGGTGATTTAGATAATACACATGCACACAACTGATGCTATCGTTAATGTTGAATTGACAAGTGCTGAGTACTATACTTTTTTAAGTGTTGTGAATTTTGAAAATTGTTTTTCTTTTATTTTTTTCAAATTTTGGAGCTTCAACAAAATGCCATGTAAAGACCTGTCACTAGCCGATAAAACTGCCATAATGGACAACATAAAAGACCATCCCGCAAAGTCGGAGTGCCGAAATCTACAATTCACGTCGGATACACAAACAGGATAAAATGGAGAAGAATAAACATGCAATGGAAAATAGGGAGCATCACAAAAACGTAAACATCAAGGTAAGCATCCTGATGTTGAGGATGCCGTGAATCAGTGGTTTTCCATTTTAAGTGGACAAGGAGTGTCCGTACAGTAATCCACTGTTAAAAAAGAAGAAAATATTTAAGTAAACACTTTGTTGTTCATTTAAACTGTTGTTTGTATTTTTTAAAATCATTTTAAATACATATGTATTGACCTATGTGTCACTTCATAATATGGGGGCAGCCACTTAATCAGATCAAAGTACACTAGTCCCGATGTGTCCCAAATAACCGGAATCCATTGTATTATAATCATACTGATAGAGATTGTCCAAGAATATAATGAAACTGAAATTCCTAAGAACATAATTTTAAGCTTTTACAGCTTCTAATAGGATCAATCACCAAGAAAATATATAATTTAATTACCTATTTCTACATCACAGAAAAGAGATAGAGAGAAGACTGATCAAAGAACTCAGATTTAAGAAATAGCCATTTGAAAATTGAGTCTTTTCCACATTTTCAATTTTCAGAATGCATTTTAACCCCGAGCTCAATTTTTAATTTGGATACTGCATTGTGAATATTTTAAGTTTTGCAAAATTTATTTTTTTATTAAAAAGTTTAAAAAAAAAATGTTACAGTTTCAAAACTATTCCCCTTACCTTTTTTTTTCATTTTTCAGGAATTTTAAAAAAATATTTACTATTACTTTCTGATTGTTTTACTTATTTCAAAAATAAAATTTTGACGCATGTTAAACTCCTAATTAAATAATTTTATTTTGGAATATTAAAATGATATATTATTCTGGGGTTTGATTAAAATTTAAGCAAAAAAAAAAAAAAAATGTTACTTATTAACTTTTGAGAGGAGGCCGTGCTTTTGAAAACTTACTCTGTAGCATTACTCATCACTATAGGTACATCACCTATAAAAAATTCTAAAGAAAAACAAAACTAAACAAATAAACTTGGAAATTGGGAAGCACCACCTTGTTTGATTTGACATGGATATTTAGTGATAGTAGAATACTAAAGAATGATACATTCAATGATAGAAAAAGTTTTATGAATCAAAGAAACATCAGTAATTGAGTTTACAGTTTAATGAAGGCAGAAATGAGAACAGATTCTTTTCAGTGCAATTTCAACTGGCTCTTCTAAAACCACTACCCAAAAGATCAAGTTGAAATTTCACTGAAAAGAATTTTTTGCCTTCATTAAATCTTATGACTGTTATGTCCTATACTGAACAAGTATTCTTCAGTCATTATTCACAACACAAGCAAAATTGAAATTTCTCATCCAAGTTAATCCTAACAAAGATATGGTCCTGTTATTTACAATCACCAAAAACTTAACACCAGCTCGGCCATGAGTAGATGGATTGCCACGTGTCTGCAAGTCCCAATGCCTTGAAGTAATGATGATCCAAGAACACTTACAGCATAACTATTGAGCAAACCTTTATATTTTTGTAATTCAAATCTTAAGATTCTTAAATAAAGCTTATCAACTCTCTAAAAGAAGAAAATAAATAATTTGAACAAACAACATAATTTCCTGGCTTGCTAAATGCTGAGGAGAAATGAAATTACTAAATACAGAAAATAATTTTATTGATATTTATTTCCTTAACACCGGTTTACATTTGTAATCTTATTCATACGATCTTGTCTTCAAATTGTATTTTCAATCAACAGACAAAGAAATATCCTTTTATTTTACATTTCCTCCCAAAATGGTTCTGAAAAGACATGCAAATTGTAGACTAATCTTGCCTAGCAAGGAAAAAAATATACATTTGTAAAAGCAGATGTACTACAAAAATAATTAATTTAAAAGAGATTTATAGATTTTCATCTAAAATATCATGTTTTGACATTTTAATGCATCTGCACAGTAAAAGAAATATATATATATATATTTTTAACAACAACTGAAATAAATATTCAGTAAACAAGTACAAAAGTAAATATATGGATCGTAGGTAAGAAGTTTGCAACAAAAAACAAAAATCTATATAATTAGAGCTAAATTCAAAGAGAGAAAAAAGAAAAATTACTAATAACAAAGTTTTACTAAACATAAATATATATAACACTTCAATGATTTACTTAAAATGAAATGAAAATTTAAAAACAATAAAATAATCAAAGATCAAGTTTTTTAAAGTATTAAGAAAAAAGCAATGTTCAAAACACTGTCTCACAATCATTTTTATAAAGAAATAACAAGAATTTTTACAAATTTAAGTAAAATAAAAATTTCTACTTATTCTTTAGAATAAATTTGCTATTTTTAAATATTATCATGTAACATTATGTTCATTATATCTCCAAAGAGCTATTTCAAGGCTGCCAAATGAATTTCTTAAATAATTAAATTTCTTAAGTCTATAACTTTGTAATATTTGGATTAGAAGTAATAAAAAGTGAAATCTATATTCTACATAAAGCATCTAAACTCTTTGCATGACTGAATTAAAAAAAACAAAGCATTATTTCTAATAGTAACTACACATGAACTGATAGCAAAATAGGAGTTTCATACAATACATAAAATTGGCGTCTAATTTTAATATCAAATAGCATTTAGATTATTTATGCTGAACATTTTTCATAGTAAATTAGGTGGATGTTCACCTGGTGCGCTAAGATGTCCAGTTAAAACAGATGGTTGAGAAAGCAGTTCACCACTAATTTCACAATTTGGTGTTCTCTCTTGCATATGCTTCTTTACATGCTGATTCAATACCGATGCTTGAGTGAAATTCTTTTCACAGTATTCACACTGAAATGGTCGCTTGCCAGTATGAATGCGAATATGTTGTGTTAACGCAGACGATTGTGTGAATGTTTTGGAGCAGATGTCACACTTGAAAGGACGCTGTCCTGTGTGGGTTCTTATGTGTTGTGTCAATGCTGATGACTGGGTAAAACTTTTGTTACATAATTCACACTGGAAGGGCTTTTGTCCTGTATGTGTCCGAAGGTGCTGTGTTAAGGCTGATCTCTGCGTGAAGCTCTTGCTGCAAAACTCACAACGAAATGGCTTTTGTCCAGTATGAATTCTGGTGTGCTGGGTTAAAGCTGATGATTGCGTAAAACTTTTTTCACAGAACTCACATTTAAATGGCTTTTGACCAGTATGGGTTCGTACATGCTGCAATAAGGCAGATTTCTGTGTGAAGCACCTATTACATATCTCACATTGGAAAGGTCGTTGGCCAGTATGTGTACGAAGATGTTGTTTCAATGCAGATGATTGGGAAAAGTTTTTGACACAAAATTCACATTGGAAAGGCCGCTGTCCTGTATGAATTCTTAGATGTTGGGCTAAGGTGGACGACTGCGAGAAACGCTTATGGCAGATCTCACACTGGAAGGGCCGGTGACCAGTGTGAGTCCTCAGATGCTGGGCTAAAATGGAGGAATGGGAAAAATTCTTTTTGCAAAAATCGCATTCAAATTTTTTTCCGAGTTCCAAAATATTTTGATGATTTTCTGTTACACTTGGCTGCCCGGATATAGCATTAGGAAAAGCATTAGGTGGAAAAAGAACTTCATTTTTTACTGCATTGTTAAAAACTGGCGGAGGATTGGGATAATTTAGGAGTTTCCTCTCAATTTCTAAAGTCTGTTTCTGATTATTTCCAGAAATGCCTTCTGTCATGGCTCCTCCGTAGGAAGTTTCACAAAGAAATGAGATGTTATGTTTGTGACTTTCACAGAATTTATTTTCATTAATTGGCAGAGCTGACATTATCTTTCACTCTGTTCACAACTACAGATCTCTGCCACGAAGACATTAAGCAATTATTAAGTTTACACATAAGATTTAGCAAGATTAACTTCACCTTTGTTTTTTCTGCTGCATTAGACATTGGGCAGTAAACATTCGAAAGAAATTCAAAAGTAATCGAAAAACCGTGTTTGGCAATTTGCTGCAAGTTCATTAAGTTCAAAGCAAAACTAAACTTTTATCGATGAGCATATAATTAAATAAAACCCACTTAACTTCTCCAGTGCCTCTTAAATTGGTTTGTTTCTGAAGGATCTCTCAAATATTCACTAATCACACAGTTTCTTCGAACCCTAATAGATATTGCTCGATTGTTTTCGCCAGGAATAAAAAATATGATTGGCCAGATTTTTCACTATCAGCACGCGACCTTTGCTTCATTATACTTTTTGAAAGATTCCTTTAGAAAAAAAAATCTTCCGAAAAGAAAAAAAAAAAAAAGCTAATAAATAGTCTATTTCTAATAGAATGTTATGTAACTGCAGCGATATTTAAACTACCACGAGGATCATTTCAAACTTTAATGTCAAAAACTTACACCAGGTGACGCAAATAATCAAAGACGATTCACTGCATTACAAAAAAAAAAAAAAAAAAAAGTTAAAGCAGCATTTGGATTTCAAACATTTCAAAATAATGAATAGGATTTTATTTATTTACGATATATTTATTAATTTTTATTTAGAGAATTTCTATTTATTTCATAAAAACTTTTATCCAATCATCTCATTTTGCTATTTTACAGTGATCTATAACTAACAACTTTTAAAAAAAAAAAACTCCTTCAATTTCATGATATTATTATTATTATTATTATTATTTAAGTAAAATATCTCCATTTTTTAAAAATTCCTGTTTTTCTGATTTACCTAAACTATAATCGAATTTTCAATTAGGCCTACAACGATTAATTTTTATTTATTTATTTATTTATTTTTTTGAAAGTAGTGTTTCTATTGTATAAAATTCGATCAGCTTTGATTTAATTTATCACTCTTTATAGATTTCAAAATTTTAATTCAAAGCAAAACAAAACTTTTATCGATAAACTTGTAATTAAGTAAAAATATTTTAGGTATGTGCAAAAAAGTTCTCGTCGCTTTAATATGGAGTCTCCATTAATAGCAATAACATATTCTCATCGTTTTTTAATATCTCTACAGCTTCAGTTGAGTTAAAAAAAAAAAAAGCTTGAAAATCATCTGTTTGTCTGTAATCCCCCCCATCCGAGAAGGGCACGACGAATGCTAACTCCCTGGGTACATCTATGAAATACATCTTCTTGGGGCAGAAGTGAGATGCTCATCTTTTTTTTTTTATTTCCTCAAAAAAAAAAAACAAAAAAAAATCGGGTGCCTTTAATGATCTTGTACAGAAACCACTTTTCATCTTAAGTCACTTATCGATCCGAGAACAGACATGTTTTACACTGAGCTCTTTTGTGCTGTGCCCCACCTAAAGTATCTAAAGTATGCTATGCCCCACCAAATTAGGTATAACTTTCAAAAAGAAAAAATTAAAAAAAAACTTTTTTAACTTTCACAACCAAAAAAAAAACCCAACAACTTTGCTCCATTTTTGAATTGCCCCCCCTTAACAATCAAATTGCCCCCCTGTGGGGCGTGCGCCCCACGTTGGGAACACGGGTCTAAGCCGTTCTTCGATAATTGATGGGGTTTCCGTTGATCTATCAGTCATCCCAGAGCTGAACTCTCCTTGATACGTTTACAATCTATCGGCAATGTACGTTCGATGATTGTAGACCTCAATTATGCCCATTTAATTACTATTTATTTATTTATTTATTTATTTATTTATTTATTTATTTATTTATTTTTTGCATTGGAAACTTAAGCAGGCCCCACAACGCGGCTCATCTTCAAGCATCCTATCATCAGCACTTCATTGTGCTGATGATAGGATGCTTGAAATGTTTTATTTGTAAACAATTCTCTACATGTTCATTCACTTTCAGCATTGGGCCCATATACTATACGTATACCCCAGTATGGTTGTATAGGTTTCATTGAACGAAAGAAAACCAGACCATGACGAATATGAATCAATATTTTCTCACTTCTCCCATACGAAAGAAGCTGCGCTTGATGAAGGTGCTGACCTTCCGCTTGCTACTTGCACGGTGCTGCCACCTGCTGTATGCTTTGGAAAGCTGCTACTACAGTATAGTGGCTAGAATTGAATTTATTTTAGTCACTGTACTATTACACTGCTTCCTTTCCAAGTAACCCAGAACATCTAGAAATTTTGCATATACCCACCCATACCATATCGTTTAAATATATTTTCCGAGATGCTGTGGGGATAAAAGGTAACGATGATAAAAACACTTTCATAATTGCATAAAAGTATCTATTTCGAAATCAAAGAGGGGAAAGCCATAGAATGATACAATGACAGAATCACATTTAATGGTAATGAGCATTTTATTTTAGTGAATTTAGTTAGTTTAATGATTTAATGAGTTCTCTAGATTTTAATTTTTTCAATTCCTTTCTTTGGATGAAGGGAGAATGAGACAATTTTCCGACAAGGAAGATTTAGTTTCCCTATCGTTTTATATGTTTTAAAGCATTTCTGTGTTCATAAATTTCTATCTAGTATCATGTTAATGTGCTATAGAAATGAGCTTAAGAAGCATTACACGTAATAACTATTGTATTATAATAATTGAATCATTTAGCCTATTTTATTATTATCCTACCTAATTTATTTAATATCTGATGCGATTATTATTATTATTAACCATATCTTAAGAATAAAAATACAGTAGAGCCCCGATTATCCGCGGGATTGGGTGGCAAGGGCTTCGCGGATAACGAAAATCGCGGATAACCCGAAAAAGACTAAAAATGAGGTGTAAATACGAAAAAAAAAATTTCACCATTAAAAACTACGTTTTATTGTACAAAAAACATATGTAAAACTTTTAAAATATGTACAGTAAAGCAGAAACTTTGCTCTACGTTTGCATCCACAAATTCCGAGAAGGCCTATAGGATCATGATGCACAATAAACCTGTCAGTAATTTTCGATCTTCGCACTGTAGAGCCTATTGTATTTTCCCTGTTGTTGGCTTGGATTAAAATAGTTTTTTTTTTTTTTTTTTTTTTTGAGGTTAGTAATTAAAAAATTTTTTCGCGGCACTCGCGGATAATCGGGGCTCTACTATAATGTGAAAACAAACGGAATTATTTTTTAAGACATAATAGCTGATCACTATATAACAGAACGATTGGAAGTAAGCAAGACATAATCAAGAAAATTCAATTGAAAAATTAACAAATCAGAAAGAATAAATGATAGTAAATTAAGCACAAATCTTCATATCATTGAAAAACTTAATTGAGAATAAAATGGAAAATCCCAATAAAATCTACGATGATATCATTCTAAATATAAAGAAGGCAAGATACAGAAAAATTAATTTGAGAAAGATTTATCTTCAAATAATAGAATATGGGAAAAATAATAGAAAAAGAGATAGAAATGTTTATTGGATAACCAAGAGTTAAATTCATGAAATAAGATTAAGAGATAAATTATACAAAAAACATAAAAGTAATCTAACAAATTACTACAAAGAATGTAATAATGTCGGAAACAAATATAAAAATATTAAAGGCAAAATATGATTACTATAAAAACAAATTTAGAAAAGAATACAACTCCATTTAACAACATTGGGGAGAAATAAATAAAATTTTAGGCAAAAAAAAAGCAAAAAAACAATAGGCCTAATGTAGAAATTATAAAACTACAAAATAGTCTGCAAACAAGAAATAATGGAAAGCAACTGCTGTGTTTTGCTACCACTTTGCAAACAACAGCAACATAAAAAACAGTTTTCATAACAGATTTAATCCTGCAATTGAAAAAAAAATATGCAACAGTACTATCGTGATTGAGAAAGCAACAGTATCATAAATAAGCTAAAAAACTAAAACTATCTAAAGAATTGATGATTTAGTTAAATACACTATATATGTATATATATATATATATATATATATAAAAACCACAATTTTTTTCTAAAGTAAATAACATTATATTTATTGTCCTTGTAAATAACATTATAGACACAGAAATAAATCCTGATAATCTGAAAATTTCAGCAATACAATCGGACCTCTATTTAACGAAGTCGCTAAATCCCGAAGAAAAGTTCGTTATA
>JAFIDM010009631.1:178266192-178291407 GCA_023159025.1 Thereuonema tuberculata
CTTCTCTCTTTCCAATCCACACCAATTTTCTTCAAGATTTCCATAAGGTTATTCCAATCCACTTTGTCAAAAGCCTTTTCCAGGTCCACAAATACTGCATATACGTGTTTATTTTTTTCTAGATATCTTTCGCCGATTGTTCGCAGCAGTCCAATTGCATCTCTCGTACCTTTTCCTTTCCTAAAACCAAATTGCTCTTCTTCCAACTCTCCTTCCACCTTAGAATATAAACGTCTGTTCAGTATTCGCAGAAGAATCTTCGCTGAGTGCGATATAAGGCTGATAGTCCTGAACTCATTGCACTTCTTTGCATTATTTTTCTTCGGTATTGGCAGCAATACTGTTTCCGTGAAATCATCAGGCCATTCACCTTTCTCATATATTTCATTGCATAATGATAGTATGTGCTTCTTGTCTTCACCCAAGCATTTAACTAACTCAATGTGTATTCCATCAACTCCTGTTGCTTTCCCATTCTTCATTTCCCTAATCGCTAGCTCAACTTCTTCCCTTAGAATACAACATCCTTTTTCGTCTTCTGATACAGCTGTTTCATCTTCTATAGCTAAGTAATCAGGACGATTCCCTGTCTCATATAATTCTTCTACATACTTCTTCCATCTGTTCAAAATTCCTTGTTTGTCGGTTATTTCATTGCCGATTTCGTCTTATATCAACCACATGGACTTCTTATTCTTATTTGTGAAATCCAAACATTTTACTTCGCGGTACATTAAATCATATCTTCCTTTCCTCTCTAGATCCTCTACTTCTTCACATTTCTGTTTCATCCAGTCTTCCTTCGCCTTATCAGTTACTCTTCTTAGTTCGTTGTTTAGTTTCTTGTAATTTCTTTTACCTTCTTCTGTGTTGATGTTTTTCCATTTTCTCCTTTCCTCCATCTTCTCCAACATTTTCCCTGTGACCCAAGGTTTCTTATTACTCTTACCTTCTCTGTATCCTATTGTTTCTTCTGCTGTTTCCTGTATACAGCTTTTTAGATGAGTCCAGTATTCATTACTATTTTCAGGTGCAGATTCTAAATTAGAGGCTTTCTTTTGAAAATGTTCTTCAAATTTTCTTTTTTCCTCTTCGTTCATAAGTTTTTCTATATCAAACTTCTTCGTCACTTGCCTTCCTCTTATCTTTTTCAGACGAATATCAAACTTCGCCTATCAGTAGGACATGATCTGAATTAATATCCGCTCCTGGTAGAGTCTTTGCATTTTTTAAGCAATTTCGGTATCTTTTCTGTACGAGTATATAGTCTATCTGATATCTACTGTCATCCCTTGGGCAAGTCCATGTGTATCGTCTTCTTTTATGCTGTTGGAATAACGTGTTTCCAACAATCATTTCATTCCGTTTACAGAGATTTACCAAAGATTCTCCTCTGTCATTTCTTTTTCCCAGTCCAAATTTTCCAACCGTTTTTCCATCTTCTCCTTCTCCTACTACTGCGTTCCAGTCTCCCATTAGGATTACACATGCACCCTTCTTCTCTTTCTCAACTATTTCTTCTATCTTCTCGTAGTTTTCTTCCACTTTCTCGTCTTCTAATCCACTATGTGGCATGTAAATTTGCACTAGCACTAAGTCCAATTTTTTCCCTTGTAGTCTCACCATTATCATCCGGTCATCTACATAACGCACTGATATCACTTTATCTTTCACACATGGTCCCAGTAGTACACCAACACCAATGTAATATCAAGGGGAAAAATAATTTTTCGACATATCAAGGTTTTCGAGATATCGAAGTTCGACATATCGAGGGTCTATTGTATATACCGGATGATCAAGAAATAACAGGAGGTGTTCGGAGCCCTGTAGCGTGTTATGTACTGGACGAAATAGAACAAAATTTGGCCACCATACACATTAAAATATGCGGTTTCGATTTGTCAAGGAAAAAAAAAAATAGTACCAAACAACGCTGATAGGGGAAATTCTGGCACTGCGGTCGAAAAATGCAGCATGAAATTTGCATATACGGGTACTTTGTGATATAATATCGAGGATAAAAAGGAGGGGCTGCGGGAATTCTAGTCATTGGCGATGGTTTAGCCATTGGTAGGGTCTCCCAAGCCGGGCAGGCCAGAGGATAGATGCCAGACGAAAAAGAATACTCTGGACATTCAGTTCCACGTTGATGAACTGTTAGTTAAATCATCCAGCAGTCATAGGGCTCAGCCCTGTATACTGCACCTTTCAATGGGGTCCCCAAACCCCCGCTCTGCCACTGAAGCACCGTCTTCGTATTGACACCCCTGCCCTGCAAGCGAGGTGTAAACAGACTACACGTGGATCACGTTAATGAACTGTTAGTTAAATCATCCAGCAGTCAGAGGGCTCAGCCCTGTATATTACGCTCTTATTTCGGGTCATCAAACCCCTGCTCTACAGGCGATTCTAGTCATTCTGCAAGAAGTCGCCCGTCGATGGCGTTGTCACTACGTGATCGTGCCTTATTAGTCAAGCTGTTTTATCAGCGGGATGAAAATGCCAATGCTGCTCTTCGTTAATACCGGCGGTTAAAACAGTTACGTAGAGGACCGATGACCATAACTTACTTACGAAGAATGGTTGAAAAATTTGAAAGAACAGGAATTCTTGGTGTGCAACCAGGCCAAGGACGTAAACGTATCAAGCAGGAACAAGTTGAAGAAGTTGCAACTGCCGTTCAGGATCAGGCGATAGCAGGGTACCAGCAGTGCACGTTTAATATCATGACAAACAGATATCCCGTTGTCGACGGTGCAGAAGATATTGCGTAAGATCCTGAAATTTTATCCGTATAAGATAACACCCATTCAAGAATTGCTCCCAGGGGACAGAAATACCCGATTAGAGTTTGCTTTGAGATTTTTGGCTCGATTGGAAGTGGATGACGAGTGGCAATGGCGGATATTAGGGAGCAATGAAGCTCACTTCCATGTGCACGGTGATATCAACACACACAACTCCCGTATTTGGGCTTATACAAATCCACATGTTGGTCAAGAGATCCCCTTACCTTCGCCGAAAGACAGTTTGGTGTGGGTTCACTGCTTCTTTTATCATCGGCCTGTACTTTTATGAAGAAGTTGGTAGAAATGGACTAGTGACTTGTTCTGTCAATTCCGACAGGTATGCCGCTAAGCTCGAGAACTTTGTGATACCTCAACTGCAGCAAAGAAATTGTATCAATTCTACCATTTTCATGCAAGATGGTGCGCCATCGCACATCGGACGTCGGGTGAAGGATGTCCTGCGGCAACATTTCACAGACGCTAGAGTAATTAGTCGCGCATTTGCCATGAATTGGCCTCCGAGGTCCCCTGATCTGAATCCTTGCGATTTCTGGTTGTGGGGCTACCTGAAAAGCATTGTGTATCAAAGACATGTTCCTGACATTCCTACCTTAAAAGATCAAATAACGTTACATGTCAGACGAATAAATGCCGATATGCTGCGAGCCACTGTCGAAAACCTCGTGTACCGCATGCAATTAGTGGAACATCAGGCTGGTGGTCACCTTGAGCCAAATTTGTAGGTTGCTATAATAAACGTTTTTCATTGGTATTTGGTGTGTTGTTATTTACTGTTTCCATTGGCAGTTATGTATTCTTTTTTCACACATTATGCGCTTGAAGCGCCAGAATTTCCCCTATCGGCGTTGTTTGGTACTAATTTTTTTTCCTGACAAATCGAAACCGCATACTTTAAATGTGTATGGTGGCCAAATTTTGTTCTATTTCGTCCAGTACATAACACGCTACAGGGCTCCGAACACCTCCTGTTATTTCTTGATCACGCGGTATATAGTCCGGGCACTTTATTAAGTACACCTACACCCTGTAAAGTATTTCAAATAACTTTTCATTACATGATTTGTTCCATTTTTTTTTCTTAATCTTTTTAAAAGAAATTAATTCATGCGCCATTTAAATATCTCAAACATTTTGAGTAGTTTTTAAATTAAAAAATTAAATCAATTTTCAACTGTAAAGAAAATATAAACTCGCTAAGAAATGTTTTGATTTTGACACCTGCAAAGTAATTGGAATAACCCAAATTTGCATAAAGATAACTAAAAGTGAATAAAGTATGTAATCCATTCATTTTCGTAGCAACATACGCCACTACTTTAACATGCCTCGTGGAAATTCAACTGACAAATAAATACGAAAAATTCATTTTCTCCTTTGTCAAGAAAGATCAACAAGGCAAATAGCCTCAGAATTAAATCGTTCACAGACTGTTATTCAAAATGTCATCAAGAAAGGTGATAGTTAAGCCTCAGAATTAACTGACAAATAAATACGAAAAATTCATTTTCTCCTTTGTCAAGAAAGGTCAACAAGGCAAATAGCCTCAGAATTAAATCGTTCACAGACTGTTATTCAAAATGTCATCAAGAAAGGTGATAGTTATGGAACCACAAACAGACCAGGCAGACCTCCAAAACTCACATCTCGGGACCACCGGAGAATTCAAGATCTTGCTGCGTCTGATTAGATGTCCACCCGTGAAATTGCTCGTGTGTTACTAAAGACTGTATCTCACCAAACTGTAAGGAAAAGCTTAACGTCAAATAATCACATGAAGTTTGTAAAACTGAAAGCTAAACCCAAGCTCACTGCCACTCATCGTTCTAGCAGACTTGACTGGGCTAAGAAAACAGTGAAATGGCATCAAAGGTGGAACGAAATAGTTTTTCTGATGAAAAACGTTTCTGTCTTGGCGGCCCTGACGGATATTCCACATACTGCCATGATGTACGCACTCTGTCGAAGATAAGATTAAGCAGACCACAAGGTGAGGGTGGAGTGATAGTGTGGGCAGCATTTGGGCAGGAGGTAAGGCAGATATAGTGTTTGTGGAAGGCAAGATAGACTCTAAAATATATCAGAATCTTATGTACGACCATTTAATACCATTTGGACCCCTTCTACGAGGGCCAACTTGGCAATATCAACAGGACAATGCTTATATACATGTGTCAACATCCACCAAAGCGTGGTTTAAAAAGAGAAAATTAATGTAATTCCATGTCCCTCCCGTTCACCTGACATAAACCCAACTGAAAACGTCTGGGGTTGGATGGCAAACATTGTATATGGCCGAAACAAACAGTATCACCACTTGAATGATCTGAAGGTTGCAATTTGGAATGCCTGGGACATGTCCGAATTGAGATGTCCGATTTGAAAAAATTAATTGGAACAATACCTAACAGAATGATAGAAATTATACAGAAGAAAGGAGGACCAACAGGTTGTTAATTTCAATAATTTTCGAAATATTACGTTTTGAGTTTATACAGTCGGACCTCGATATAAGGTCACCCCTTGGGGCCTCGCGAAAGTGACCTTATAAGCGTGGTGACCTTATAACCGATTCATACGCATTTGTCAATAAATAAGCATTATATAAATACAGTATAATTCTTTGTAAAATTTAATACGTACAAAAATATCTGTTTATTACGTTATAATTTTTTAATTTAGTTGAACCAATTAAAATTAGGAATCAGAAAGAAATTATTTTTAAAAATTTTAATTCGGAATAAAGTTTTTAGAAATAGTACTAGTATGCTCAAGCAAAGTACTGATGTAAAACTGACCTTACTTAAAATAATCCATAATACAGGACTGTCGCGATTTTGGTTTCATCTTTTGTACAATGTTTTCTAAGTTTTGTAATTTCTGAAAATGTTCTTCAGCTCCCTCATGGCTCGTAAAAAAAATGTCTTACGACATTTATTGCTCTGAGCGATTCTTTCAGTATCACTTTCAGTGAAGCCACCGCTTCACTTTCAGTATCACTGTCGTTATCCTCACTTTCTGCTGCATTGGAATCGAAAACTTGCGAAACAATTTCGAAAATCGAAGCTTGAGAAGTGGTAGCAATTTCATCATCAATTCTCACGTATTAACTTTTCCCTTCTAAAGCACAGCCGCGATTTCTGAGATCTTGTATTAACACAGCTAAAGGAATATCGTCTTCATCATCTTCATCTGCTATTTTATCCACACTATTTGAAGAAAATTGAAAACCAGCATGTCGAAAGCAATTTGAAATGCATGTGTTTGACACCAAGCTCCAATTTTTATGAATATAAAAAATTGCATCTAACACAGACACGTGAAAATTTTTTTCTCATCAATTGCTGAAATCAAATCTTTCAGAAGGAGCTTTCTGTAGTTCCATTTCAGATTTTGAATGACTCTCTGATGCAAAGGTTGCAAAACACTGGTAACATTTGGGGGTAAGAAAACGAGATCAATTGATTTCAACTGAGGTATGTTGATATGAGCAGGGCAATTGTCTGCGATGAAAACAACTTTTATTTTATTTTTCAAAAAATATCTATCGAAACGACATATAGTTTTCTCAAATATGTTAGTATTCATCCATGCATCATAATCCAAGGTAAAGACTTGACATTTTTAAAGCAACGTGGCTTTTGAAATTTTCCGATAACTAGCGGTCTCTGTTTTTCAGAGCCATCTATATTAGCTCCTAAAAAAATTGTCAGTCTTTCTTTACTTTCTTTCCCCCCTATACATTTTTCTTTCTTGAAAGTAAGAGTTTTGTCGGGAAAGACCAGGAAAAAAAGTCCACATTCATCAACATTGAATATATCGCAATGTTCATACTCCGCAATGTTCAAAATGTCATCTAACACGGATTTCTTCCAATCACTTAAAACGCTATCATCCACGTCACCGGCTTCACCGCAGACTGTTTTAAAAATTAAGTCATGTCTTAATTTAAATCTCTGTATCCATCCATTGCTCGCCATAAAATCGTTCTCTCCTAATTCAGCGGCTATTTGTAGAGCTTTTTCTTTCAGTACTAAGCACGATACAGGCACATTATGTGCTCTAGCAAATTTTATCCATTGGAGAAGGCCTTCTTCGACTTTCTCATATGGTGATAAACGCTTCCTTTTTCTCTTTCCATTACATGTTTCTGCAACAGTATGCGAGGACAGAATATTGTTGAGAGTCGTTCGTGGTATCCCACGCTCTTTGGCAAAACATGCTTTCGATACATTAGAGTTTTCAAAATCTTCGAAGATTTTCTTTTTCTCAGCTAGAGACAACGTTTTTCTTTTTGTCGACATCATAGCACAAGCACAGAAACGGTTGGAATGAGATCCTTTCCTTCGACTTCCTGGTGAACAAAAGATGGACACGTGACGCGATTGGAACGGAGAAATATCCTTCTCACTCGTCCAGGCGTGGGAAAGCTGTCCCCTCCGTCAGAAGGAGAAATGACGCCGATAAAAGATCGTACCCACGGAAAAATTCTTGGAATTGAATCAGCGTGGCACTGGAATCACAGACAAAAGTGACCTTATATATCCGATATTTCATATCATAGAATTCCTATTCAATGAGCCGGGACTTTAGAAAAGTGACCTTATATGCGGGGTGACCTTATATGCGGGTGACCTTATATCGAGGTCTGACTGTATTTTCTTTACAGTGAAAAGTGATTTTTATTTTTTAATTTAAAAACAACTCAAAATGTTTGAGATGTTTAAATGGTACATGAATTTATTGCTTTTAAATAGACTATGATAAAAAAAGGGAAGTAAACAGAACCTGTAATAAAAAGTTATTTGAAATACTTGGGTGAGTTTATACTTTCTTTACAGGGTATACCTAGTAGCGTGTTGGACCTCCTTTAGCCCTCAAAACAGCCTGAATTCGGCGAGGCATGAATTCCACAAGATGCTGAAAACATTATTGAGGTATTGTGTACCATGCAAACATGAGTGTATCACGTAGTTCCTGAACATTTGATGGAGGTGTAGGCCTGGAGCGAACAGCCCAGCTCATTCCACAAATTTTCAGTCGGGCTGAGATCCGGGGACTGAGCGGGCCACTGCAGCAAGGAAAAAATCATCGTCATGTTCCTCAAACCATCCCATAGTGATACGAGCTTTGTGCACCGGCGCATTATCCCGCTGGAAGTAGCCATCTGCATGAGGATAAACTGTTAACATTTACGGTTGCACTTGGTCAGCTACGATGTATAGGTACGCTCTAGCATCCTGACGTGCCTCCTAAGCTATCAATGGACCCAACGTGGTCCAGGAAAACATCCCCCAGCAGGGGTGTACCTAATAAAGTGGCCGAACACTTATTATATGGCCGAAGAATATCAAACCAGCACAGAAAACAATACAAGAAAATTTCGTTAGCATTCAAAGTGGACCCACAATAAGAAACTTATTATTAACGAAAACAAAACTAAACGCCCCCTCACTAATCCTAAAAAAAAATTCTCAAAGAAAAGGCTGTTATTTTTTATCTTTCATTAAAATTAATTACAAAAGATCCTGAATACTGCATAAAATGCAAAGAAATCGAACAAGTGGACAACTTCAATATCTTGGATTAACACTAAACAAAACTTATACATAATCAAATCATATCAAAAGCTTACACAAAAAAATTAATGTTCTAAATTTTACATATTCTGCCATATTAAAGATTTGGTTAAAATGATGATTTACCAAGCATTCTTCGACTCACTAATTAGTTACGCTCCTCATATCTGGGCTAATACAACAGATACTGAATTAAAAAATATACACAAACTATAAAATAAAATGAGTGTTTTCTAAAAGAATTAGTAAGCATAAAGAAACTAGACAAGAACTAATGTTGAAATATGGAATCCCATCGCCAAACAAAAGTGTTTCTGTAATTTAATAATAAAAAAATTACTCTGAACTCGAAACTGTATTAAGCTCTTTTGAAGAAAAAGAAATATAATCTCAGAAACAAAAATCAAATCAAATTAGACTGACGACGTATTTGGAAAAAAGAAATGCTAAATATCTAATAAAAGAAAATTAACTTGTATTCCAGATTGTAATTAAAAAAAAAAACACAACAATTTTTAAAAAAAATACCATTTTCAGAAATTTTCAGTCCTAAACTTATTAATTAGTATACAATCGGCAATTTTTGTCTTTACGATGTAATTGAATTATATCAATTTATATGTGCTCGACTATCACACCTGTTAATAGGAAGCTATGCAAATACTTCTTAATAGGACTATGTTTGAATGTACCTGAAACTCCGAGACTTTAATATTGAACATCCAAATTATACTATCAACACATAATAATATTTACTTCGTGAATTTCCGCCGTTTCAGAAACAGCTTCTTGAAACAGAAGATGGCACATAAAAATAAAATTTCAAAATTATATACAATGAACAGTTCGTATAACTATGCTTTCAGTATGCCAATATATAAGTCGAAAATCTAACAATGATATTACACTGCTCACAAATTATTACACTGCTTATGGGGATATTGCGAAATGAATATAATGCATCCAAAAAACAGAGGCATTTGAGTTTATTTATTAAAGAACATCACCAGAGAAGCAAATGACACGAAAATGGAAGTTGTCTGAATATACAAATGTGATGCAAAATGTTAATTTGCATGTTTGTCCACAACCCTGTACGAAGAGGCTGGGTTATCTCCACTTTCCTGGATCAACAATAAGTGACAGAATCGTTGAGTGTCACCTGAAAATGTCCCTGCAACGGGATTTACCAGAATTTGAAGCATGGAGAGTCATAGGACGTCTTGAAGCTAGCCAAACACAGATGACAGTGGCAACAGCGGTTGGAACCTCCCAAAGCATGATTGGCAGACTCTGGAATTGTCAAGATTCATCCTGCAGCCTGACAATCGCCGTGCTCTGATCTGGCGTGAACGTGGAACATGGGAGAATCCACTTTTCGTGCAAGAAAGACATTCCTTCGGTGGAGGTGGAATCATGGTGTAGGCGGGCATCAGCATTGGTGGTTGTGCCGACCTCCATGTTGTTAGAAGTGGAACGGTGAATGCTGTAAGATATCGGGATGAAATTCTACAGCCTATAGTGGTACCCTACGCTGGTGCAGTTGGGGCCACCTTTCTTTTTATGGACGATAATGCACGCCTCCACCGTGCGCATCTCATCAATAACATGCTGCAAGAGGCTGGAATCGAGCGCATGGACTGGCCTTCACATTCTCCAGACCTGAATCCCATGAATACGCACTAGGAAGTTGTGTTGCCAGTCACCAATCACCTCCCATAACACTTTTTCAGCTGGAAGTTGCCCTGGTGCGCGAATGGCTACGCATTCCAGAGAAACTGTTGGACAATTTGATCCTCTCCATGCCTCATCACTGTCAGTGTGTTGTAGCAGTTTCGGTGTATCCCTACTGAACAGTCAATGTGCGACACATTTTTCACATTTGACATGCGAATGATAACCTCCGTCCATGTATCACATCCTGCTCAATCAACTCATTTGCATATTCACACAACTTCCATTTTCGTGACATTTGCTTCTCTGATGATGTTCTTTAATAAATAAACCAAATGCCTCTGCTTTTATGGTTTATTATATTCATTTTGCAATATCCCCTAAATTTTGTGAGCAGTGATAATTTACACAACAATACAACTAGAAAACTATATAAAAAACAAGATTTTGAAATACCATAGAATAATTTGGGTTTTAGAACAAGAATAAAGAATAATCAATAAAATATTCTCAGCCGTTCCGGCATGGCCGAGCGGTTTAGACGGCGATCTGCCGTGTGGTCGATGTGTCGGAACCTGGGTTCGAATCCCGGCGTGGGCATTGCTGTTTCTTTCTTCTTCTGTGTTTCGTCCGTTTCTCTCCTGGGACTTACTCTCTCAGGGTTATCCTGGACGGGATGTGAATCTCGTACCCTTTTTGGAATTTCCTGGCCTCACCCTGACATTGTCAGGTAGGGCTAGCCCGTGGTCCAAAGATGGCCAAAGTCGATGAAAGGAAGGAAAATATTCTCAGCAGATTTGATTAATCTAGAAAAAAGCCTCTTCACTTAAAGAAAATCATTATTGAAAAAATAATTACTAAAGTCGATTTCATGAAAAGATTGAAGAGGCGTCACGCGGAGCAATACATACTTCATGATGGTCTATTTATTTTTTTATTATATAATTTTTTTGTCTTTTTATTTACTTTTTTTATTTTTTTTTATTTAATTTTAATTCACATTTTTTTTTGTTTGTTATCTTTTTCCATTGTTAACTTTTTCCATTTGAGAAGTATTTGTTTTCGTTTTTGATTTGTTTCAGCTTTTATAAGAAAGTGATTAGAATTAGCCTATTAAGATTATATTGTTATTTATGCCATTTTTAATGCTTTCCTAATGTAGCAAAGTGTGTATGGAATTTATATTTAATTTAGAGTTTGAATTAGTGAAAATTGTGTTAGTTCCCTTAGGGATGTAATTGTGTATGTTTTAGAATACGCTCTCTCTCCTGGAATGTTTAGAGTGATTGGGGTGTTCTTTGCTTGTCAAAAGAGAAAAACAAAGGGGAGAAAAAAGAGAACTGTGGACCCGAGTGGACTTGTCAATTGTGCGTGGGACGATTCGAACATTAGGTAAAATTTGCGTAGTTTTTAATTAGAATTTAACAATAGGTAAATGTGCAAATTGGCTATTTTCGAAGATTAAGATGCCTTCGCACGAAGTCTTCCCCTATTACGGTACTTGCTGAGAGGAATTACTAAAGGGGTAATATCATTTAGCTTTATTAATCAGTGTTCACTGAGAACTTCACATCCAATTGATGTGTCCGTATTGTTCTTACTATCAGAAGAATCACAGATCAAATTAATGACTACTGGCTGTTCTTCACGGTCTATCAAGCAGTCCACATTCCAAAATTCGTCTTCCAAATTGATAGTGCGCGCTACAAAACTCCTCCATATTTCAGCTGTTACTTTCAAAATGCCCTCTTCCAATAAACACTTTTGAATGTTTTGTTATGTAGAGATACATGGCTTTTAACCCGACTCCAAGCCAGTTCTATTGGATTCAGTTCTGCATGATATGATGGTAACCTTAACACGTGATGCCCTTTGCTGTTCCCATTTCATCTACACGATACTTGAAGTATTTACGTTTTTCAAACATTGAGCTGATCACCTTGCCACTGTAATCCTTTCTCTGTCAGCCAAGCTTGAATTTGATGTTTACGCCAATTCGCTGTCTGTATTTTTTCGCTGCGGACGCTGTGGTAGGGAGCATTATTCATAACTATGACGGAATTAGGTTCAACAGAGAGCTAAATCAGTTATGGAAACACTTACTGTTCATCTCTTGATGATAATCCCCATTGCGTTTTGACTGAAACATCAGAAGTCCTCCTTCAGAAACAAAACCATCAACACTGCCAGCATGTACACAAATATAATGTCCACCTTTACCCGTCGGTGCCTTCAATCCTGTTGAAAGTCCACGCATAAAAGATTCCTTCTTCGATGATATGGTAGTATCGTGCCAAACTTTTCCAGGTGTATGGCCGGCATTTATCCACAATTCATCTAAATAAATGATAGGTCTATTGTCCGCACGAAATTGCCGAATTGCACGCAAATATATATCGCCAAGTGATTATATCTTCACTGTCCCATAATCGTGAATTTCTATGCCGAGACTGATACCGAAATTCACACAATTTTAATGTTCTATACAATGTACTGCGGGAAATATTTGGTAACTCCGGATCGTCAGTAATTTCTTTCAATATATTTCCTACTATTAGTATTTCATTTTGAAAAAAAACATTTTATGTATTTTACCTCTAAAGCCCATTGCACATAGATCCGAAAATCGGTCTGTCGGATCCATGTGCAATGGGCTCAAAGTGAGCGCCTGAGACCAAAACCATCAAATTGAAATGAAAAAAGATAAGATGAATGAGGGTGTTTTGGAACACAATTTAAAAATAGGGTTATTCAGTCCAAAACTTACATATTCAAAATACCCTCCTTCACCTTACCTATTTACCTTACCTTACCTTAATTGTGGTGCACAGAAATGAATCCCAGATTTTATCCGACCGTGATGTATTGGCTTTCCGAGGCCTTTTCTTGCCTGGTGAGTGTAAAGTTGCCTCTTTTTGAAATTCTTTCTTCATGGCGTAAAAAGATGTAACCGATATTCCTGTCATAAATGTCGTTTTCTGAATGACTTCATCAACTGTTATGTGGCTGTTCCAATTCTCTTAACTTGAAATAAACATTTAAAATTATTTGTTTCGCACTGCTGTGAATCTACTGACCTGTATAATAAATTGAAATATTTATAAGGAGACGCGTGCCATGCACTGGAGGCTGCCATGTTGAAATGAGTCCCCTTAACAACATTAACCAATCACATGTTCTCTTGCTATGTGATCGAAAATAAACAAATCTAATTGTTACATTTTCTGTTTCTTAAAATATGTCATGTTTTCAAATCAACAATAATCTTCTAAATTCAGGATGAAATAACTTTGATTTTCTTACAGCCTTGTTTGTTTTTGTCGGGCACCTTTTCATTGTTCGGATAATATGCTGTGGATTTCACTATGTTCTAGAATTTGATTAGAGATGCAGGCCATGAAGTATTTGTACAGAGTGGTCCTGAAATGGTTGACCAAACTTAAAGGACTAATGTAGCAAAATAATGAAAAACGTCCATAGGAACATGGGTGAGGAAATGCTTTATTCAGATGTTACACAATGATTAACACGCAAAGAGGCTGTATTGTAGCCACTGTTAGATGAGATGTTCGAAGTGGCGTCCAACTGCAGCAACACATGCCTCACACGGTCATTATTGTTAGGCATGCTCAAAAATGCCAGAGGTACTGAATCGTTGTAGTTTCATGAAGGGTTCGCGTATCTCTGAAACTGCTTCAGCTCGAAATATGTAGAAACTCGGAAAAAATGAAATATGAAATATGTGAAACTCGGGAAAAATACTCTTCGTAAAAAATAAATAAACACATTTTCAACGGTTTTTCGAAAAAAAAAATGCCCGAAGGGTGAACGGGATTTTCCGAGTTCAGCTAACTAAAGCTAAGTGTCCTCACTGACTCCAGTGGCCGAGCAAGGGGGGGGGGGAGTCCGCCCCGGGCCCCCGCCTGGGAGGGGTCCTACCAGCCAGCCTAGGGGGCCCCATAGCCAGCTTATTTCCTTTTTTTTTGGTTGGTTTTTGCAGCCAGCCTAGGGGCCCCACCAGCCAGCTCAGGGACCCCACCTAAGGAAAATTCCCTTTTTTTTTTGGTTGTAAAAGCCTAGGGGGCCCCATCAGTCAGCCTAGGGGCCCCATCCACCCAAGTATTTTTTTTTTGGTTGTTGAATTGGAGATTCGGTTTTTTTTTTGGTTGTGGAATAATGGAACTCCCGCCCCGGGCCCCCAAAGGCGTTGCTACGCCACTGACTGACTCATCAACGCACAACCGAAACCTCTAAACTTAGGAACTTAAAATTTTAGGGAATGTTTTCTCCTTTTGAAAGGTAAAATGGAAGGTTTCTTTTTAGAATTGGGTTAAGCGTTTTGTGAGGGTTTGTCAATTTTTTTCCCTAAGGGCTGGAAAGTCTTATGATCTCGATGAAATTTGATATCTATGGGGTTTTCGGGTTATAGAATACGAATATAACATTAATTTGGAACGATCACGTGATTGTTTACCGACTGGGAAAAGCTTGAAGTGATCTCACGATTACAGTTTCTTCCTTCTTCACAGCAGGACAACTCTTTTTTTTTTTTTTTTTACCTGCGCGAAGTACCGGTATTTTGCGAGTAAACTATATAAGCAGATTGGATATCAATAAACGACTGGCTATTTCGGAGATACTTAGGTAAGATATATCGTTTAACATTTTAGAAATAGAAAATAACTTTGGGCAAGTCTTTTGTTTAGGAATTATTGGTATACATTTTGCTTCTGAAGCTTGACATTCAGTTAAATTTGTATAGAAGCGGCTTCGGAGATATGTATACCTTTCAAGAAAGCATGCCGCCCCCCTCCCTCTCGTTTAAACCCCTTAGGGCCCGAATACCGAAAATTCGTCGGATATGTATCTTTTCGATCTTGACAAAGAACACTCCTGTCAAATTTCGTGTTTCCAACTAAAGCGGTTTTAGAGATATGTTTATCCTTCAAGAAAGTTTGCTCTCCAGTTTACTTCAGAAATGGCGACGTTGTTTCAAGACAAATACACAACCAGACAAACAAACAAATTTTCGCGTTTATTATATAGATTTTTACAATTAGTTTTTCATTATTAAAAATATCGTAAACTTGCCTAGCTTTACAAAAAGAGGAAGTTACAGGCTTCAACAACTGTTATTTGTTCCTTACCAATCAAAAATGAAAGCCTAACGATTTCTGTTTTTTGTCCAGAATTTTTTGTCAGAATTTTGTGCTCAAGTTATCCTCATTCTCGCCATGAATTCGTTATATATGTTATAACAAACCTATCTAAAACCTTTCTGATTTTTTAAAAATATTTTTTAACTTTCTGATAAAGAGGAAAGCCAAAACATAACACACTGATGCATGGTCGCTTAAGTTACCCTAAAAAAAACGTACAAACAAAGTATGACGTACAGAGATTTTAAAAACATTGGTTGAATGTCCTAGATAGGCTTATACACCAGTAAATAATAAATGTCATAACTCCTTATAACTCCAATTGGGGCACAAAAAAGAAAATATAATTACTAATCCAATTTTTTTGGTGATAATATTGTGGTAAAAAGAATGTAACTAAATCTGAAAATTATATCTTACATTAACTGGATTCTTTACCATTCATCAGAATTTCTCAAGAAGATTTAAATTATTAAATTATTACATTTAACTACTATTGTTAAAAATATTATCCCGTAGCTTTTTTTCAAAAAATAGCAAAGTTAAAGATCCGAAGAAATATGATAATTAATATTGTTTTGTTACAGCCCTATTCTTTATGTTCACCACATTTCTTTACTATTCTCTTATGTGGAAAAAAAAAGGTGGTGATAATCTTAAACTTGTGGAGCCTTAAAAATTACATTTGCACGTAGGATAAAGAGGAGGACTGACCAAATAACTCACCGGACGAAGCTCTGTGGCTAATGTTACTTTGGGATCAAATCCTTGCTCAAAAATCCCTTGAGGCCGTTCGTTTCACATCCCAGTGGATAAAAACAAAAATAACTCCCTGTCCGTCCATAAAAGAAGCTTCATTTCTGTTAAGCCTAATGTTATATTTAACAATGTTATATTTAACATTTATTGTAAATAATGCATCGAATCCTGTGGCACCTACAGCAGTGTATTGGCTGCGAGGTAAACCTGCTAAGGACTGATGATGATGATGATGATGATGATGATATTATATTTAACAGTCGGGAGAGGATTTTTCTCTTTATATAATTTTCCCTTTTTTACTTAATAAACTGCTGGCAATGGAAAAAACAACTGAAGGGTTCTGAACATGTGCAGATTTTCATTTTTTCTTTATTTTCTTTCCCAAATCTCATCAGCTTCTTTACATCTTTACCATAACAATTTTAAACAGTTAAAGTGGAAAGCATGTTAACAAAATTTTACAAAACTTTTTTTTTTTTTAGAAAGCTATTGGAAAAAAATACCACTGGCAGTCTAGAACGGAACATTTCCTATGTACCAATGTACAACTGTACGTAAAACAAAATGAACTTTAAATATAATTCTTTTAGTATAATTCTGGAAAAAAAGCTGTTTATATTTTCGAATATATATATGTAATATATTTTCGAAAAGTAGGTTTTAGGCCCAAATTTTTCCACTTACTTCATTTTTACTACATCTTCATCTGAAGCAACAATGAAACAGTAAGGAAAATTTTTACATTCATGTTTATGAGCATAAAATATAAGTAACATGCTAATAATTTCTTAGTATTTCATTGTAAATCAGTGGATCTACAGTAGCCTATACATAAATATTCGTAGTTTTCCAACAGAACTAAAAATTCGAATTGAAGTACCTTCAAATCTACAATATTAGAAGAATTTCCTACAGACAACTCCTAGTTTTGAGGATTAAAATTAAAACTAGGTATAGCGGAGTCTATTTCAATAGAAAGCAAGTTTATTGTTGTTTATCCCGGCGAACCATTCGCGGGATCGCATTTGCTTTGGGTAGAGCTTTCGCCCGGCGAGCCAAACATCAACGAGTAGATTCTGCTGATGAGTCCCCAATAAGGACGAAACAATTGTACAGAATTCTCGTTGATGTTGGCTCAATGGGCGAAGGCATATTTATTTGTCCGGTTGGCATTTTCCCTCCATTTATGAGTTTATTTCAAGGACTGAGGAAGGGGGGAGACCAAAATAATCATTCTCTTATTTTAAGTTGGACCATAAAAAGTCAACCTAACAAATTTCAAAGAAGTTCATCTAGCCGTTTAAGCGAGGGATATCAGGGTCAGTTTTGAAAGATGGACACCAAAATGAATGAGCCTTTGTTTTTGTTTCGTTAAATCATGGAGGCACATCTTGGATTTCCATCAAATTTGGACTCTAAGAGACTACGGAACAAATTTGATGGAAATCCGTGATGTGCTTCCAAACAGACCAACGGACAAACAGACAAGAGGATAAAAATAATCCAATGCAATATGAGACTTCACATGCTCAGTTACAATGAATTTCATAGGGATCGACCTTCCAGTGTCATTTGCATCGCAACAAGAATATAAACGATAAAATATGAGAGAAAAAAAATAAATGAAATAAACAAATAAAACTAAGATAAAATAAGTAAGCAAAAAAGTATGAAAAAGAAAATGTTATAAAAATATAGTAGATAGTAATGATTTGTTCAAGAGTTGACAACTACAATATATTTCAGTGTCGTCCTTGCACGACTTCTACCATTCTTTCTTTCCGTGGGATAGGACGGCTGCTGTGCTTGGCTTGTATCGGAATATTTCCGCACTCTTTTGTTTTCGTTATTTTGCTACGTTGCATTGAGCCTTCAAGTTTGGCCAACCATTTCAGGACCACCCTGTAACTGTATGATAAGAATAGTTACTAACGGACATTGTAATATTTCTTGATAGGTATGAGACAAAAACAAAAACAACAACAACTTTAGAATGCCATTTTAACGAGAAAAACTGTCCGTCCGTCCATTTGTGATCAAAGTAACTAAAAGATTATTAATCCTAGGAAACTGGAAATTTAGCTGTAGGTTTAGATTATTAAAAATAAGTTCCCTTTTGAATTTTGTTATAAATCGGACCTAAATAGTTAAGACCAGAATTAGTTACCGTTAAAAATCACAGTATGTCATAACTAATTATCTTCGAAATCTGAAACTTTTCATTCGTAGCTGAGTTCAGCTACAATTTCTTATTGATTCCTTATTTTGATAAAAATTGCGCGCAAAGGTGGGTATCTTGGGGCCAAAAACCAATAATACACGAGTCTTTTGAAGCTCTTCAATGAACACTTAATTATAGAAAAAAGTTGAAGGTTTACTAGTTAAGTGTTGACTATCCGAGTGTTGAGCTTTTTGAACAACTATGTTTGGATTTTATCATGAACTATCCGAAAGTTGGCACGGCAACTATATTATTTTATTTTAATTTATTTATTTTGTTTTGTTTTGTTATCTCAATGAGTTGTCACCTCCGACGGTAATTTTTTAATTCATTTATCAAATTAATTATTTTATCTACTTATCAGTAAACAAATGTAAATAAGCCATTTTAAAAATATATAATGAAAAATCATTTATTTCACAAATCGAGTTTCGGATGAATCTTCGTAAGTGATATTTGATTTTTATGGTTTCTATTCAACCCTGAAATCATTAAAATTATCAAAATAGAGCATTAAATATCAGGATCCATTCGACTAATAACCAATGTACAACCTTCTTTTTATTGAATGTCTTTTACGTTTGTCCTTTTAAGATTGATGTAATCTAAAGAAAATTAGTTAATTATGAAATATTTCCCGTTTTTAATCCTTCTTTTGATTTCTGAGCTTCATTTCATTTCTTGCTTCAGTTTGGAAAGATTACAAATTCCTTACAAATACGTAAACACAGTATATCAAGATGTACCATATAATAATGGTAAGAAAAGTAAACATTTATTTATTTTAATATATTTTATTTCATTTATTCTTAAAAGTAAAATTTAATAAAAAATGTTTATCAACACCAAATACTTTCACCATTAATAGTATATCTAAGTCTGAATGAAGAGAAATAGGAAAATATTGTCCATGAATTGAAATATTGTGAAATACATTTTTTTTTGCTCACTCATTTGAAAATGGGGGTAAAATGGAAATGTAAAATACCAAATTTCACATAATTTGAAACTTCATAGTAAAGAAAGATTGTTTTAGATATTAAATTACATTAAATGCCTTAGCCGTAAAACCATCCACCTCATTGCATATATTTACTTATAATTACCTTGTACTCCCTTAATAACTCCAAACGGGTCCTAGGGTCTACCCAGCCCTCTGTAGAATGGGTACCGGGTTTCTTTCCCGGGAGTTAAGGCGGGCGGGCGTCGGGCTGACCTCCCGACCTCAATCTAGTCCCGTTGGTCTCGAAACGCTGGGAGCCTTCCCTCCCGCGCTCCCGTGGGCCTGCATGGCCTGTTTATGGGATTGCTTTTTTAACTCCCTTAATACAGTGTTTAAAGAGTTACTGAACGATCACTTTTGAACGGAGGCATTTGATTTAAACAGTAGACTATAAAAATGTAGAATTATTAATATTATTAGAACTATTAGAATTCAACAATTTAACTAATATCTTCATTAGTCAGTGCAGTTTAATATTTTCTCGTACAACGGGAAGAAAAATTAGCAGATAAGCGATATTAACATTACTGAAACTCATCTCAGGATAAATGGACTGTTGAGATTTCAGAGAGTTATTAGTTCTCTACAAAAAAGGTCATGATTAGATCTGTACTTATGATATATTTGCACTGCAATACAATAAAAAGAAGACATGCTGTATATGCAAGTCGTTACTATGTAAAAATATTCCGAAATTGCCTAATTATATTCAATCTGCGTCATTTCACCTGACATCTCTTTCACATTTTTCCATCTTGTAGAAGGTACAGTATGCACCAAAACAAACAGTACTGAAATGGCCGCGCGGCTACTGCGCACGTGCGCCACGCTACCTGGGCTTGATTTATTTGCTAGTATGCACAGTCCTATTGTAGATGCAGTTCTGAATATAATGTTGCAGCAATGGTTTTCACAACAGACAAAAAGTGCTTATTGTTGAGTATTATTTTCGTTCATACAGACTTGGACGTGGAAATGGCCAAAGTTTGAAATGCATTTCAAATGAATATCGTGAGAAGTTTCACAATTCGCCGCCCAGTAACACGGGTTATGTTACAAGTGGTTGACAAGTTTCGCCGTAGAGGTAGCGTTCTCACACAGGTCGGCCAGTTACTGTGACAAACAATGAGAATCATGGACGGCTTCTGAATGAGGTTCCTGAATCAGGACGGCGGATATCTTGGAAAATCGTATCAGTCCGACGTCCGTATGTCGATTGTTTAAAGGGCTGGGATTTCCGTAACGAATTCAGATTGGACAGCGTTTGAGTGATGTTGACATTCGTTTGAGTTGTGTATTGTGGTTCAGTGTTAGCTATGACATACACGAATCGAATGTTCTTGACGAATGCCACATTCATCTTGATTGCTACATCAACAGATATAATAGTCATTTCCTTGGTTTCAACAGCCAGACATTATCAGACAGAAACCCCTCCATTCTGCACATGTAACGATGTGAAGACGACGATGGAGATCCTCTGACAGTTAACCACGACCGTATAGAAATCTCATTATCACATCGTTTTTGAGGGATCTGCTATGATTTTGTCTTGCAAGAAACTCAATGGTTCCAACAGGATGGAGCCATCTGCCACACGGCCAGAAACTCACTCGTTTTGCTCCAGGAACACTTTGATGGGAAAGCATAATTTCCCGTGGAACTAATTTTCTTTATCCACCACATTCACCTGACCTTATACCATCCGATGTCTAAATGTGGCTTATGCTAAAGGAGTCCGTTTTTAAGGCGAACTCACCGACAATAATTTTGGAATTACGGGAAAAGATAGTGGAGTTCTTTCACCAACTGCAGCAACCTGTACTTACAAACATGTTTGAGAATCTAAGTGAATGTTATGAATGTTGCTTGAAACACAATGGGCATCATTTTGAACATATGTTTTATACAGAACGTCATCAGTGAATATGTTTTTGTCTATTAAAGCTCAATCTGCACTTTCAGTACTGCTTATTTTGGCACGTACTGTGATTGTCATAGTCTATTATCGTGTCTGTGCAAATAGTGCATACTTTTACTTAAGAGTTTCCAGTCAATCAAGATTTCCCGTAACTTCAAAAAAATAATAATTGCAGAGTTAGGCTTACACTGGATTACGTAAGATTCAGATAACCAAAAAAAGCAACATCATTTGTCTGACTGACTACAAATGCATGACTGAATCATCTTTTCAATTATTTAATTATTTTAATGAAAAATGTTTACAAAAAAACAAAAACAAACTCAGACTGGAAACATCGTAATAACTAAGTAGTGAATTTCAATAATAGGGAAAGTGACCTAATCTATGCTAGCCATTATTTGTCAGTCCTTATAAAGTTTTACTTTAAAACGAAGACGCTGAAATTTTTCACAAATGTTAATCGTTGACTGATGTTCAGAAAAATCTTCTGATCAATGATGATGATCAATTTGCTTGAAGATATGAAGTTCAGGATTGACTTTTCTGTGACAAAAAAATGGCAGTACCATGAAGGAAGTGTCCAGTTTGAATGAAACTCCGTAAGCAACTACATTCCCAAGTGTTCTTAACCAGGGGTATCCATACGCCTTGGAGGTATAGGAACCAAGTGATGGGTATTAGACTGGAAAAAAGTCAAGACTTTTTTTTTGATTGAATGCTGCGACCATCATAACCCCTCCCATGATGTTTTCCACAATTTGGGAAAGAGGGTTATTAGAACATTCTGGACAGTCCATTTGGGGCCTGTAATTGTGAAAATCTCCTGATCTAGTATATTACGTAAATAAAGACATAACTAGCGTTTTCTATTTTCAGGTCTTCGTTTATCCTGTTCTCTTTATCAAGGTAGAGAATAAAATTAAAATTAAAATTAAAATTAAAAGTCTCTAGCTTGATAAAGGATAGGATAGGATAAAACAAGCTGTGAAAATTCACAAATTCCAGAGTTGTGTGGTTATTTATCCACAAAACTCTTCTTGCAAGATAACCAGTTGTAGTTGTGGCATTAAGATAGAGGGTGTTCTCAATTATTTAGTAAGTTATGCGCTGCAGCCGGATTGGTTACAAATTTCTAATCATTTGAATTCATCGTAACCTAGCTGTTTGCTGAATTACATGAACTTCCTACCGTTCCTTCTGCGTGTTGCAAAGTCAGTGTCTATAAATATAAAATTTTAAACATATTTCCTTGTTTGGCTTGACAAAGCCAATCTTAAGATTGGCAAAATTTCACTTTGTCTTTAATTTTGTATACAGAAGATCCTCATATAGTTCGGTGCACCGTTATACATTGTTTCACATACATGTTATTGATTAGTTAGGTATGGCAAACTCGATATATAATGCCTAATAGAGAAAATGCCACACCATGAAGATGTAAATGCAGTGCCATGCAAATTGCAGAGTGGATGCGCATGTGCAAGTTATGCAAATGATTAAAATTTCTGGCCAATCATAGGAACCGCGCGCGTGATTAAGACAACCAGAATGTGAAGCCGTCATTCAAGACGTCGTCCCGGCTGCGAGAAGTGAGTTTTTTTGCTGTTACTGTGTCTAGAGAACGAACAAGGAGTGTTAATGTCTTTAAGACGTCGTCTTACGCAATTTCGTCAAACGGATGCGTTCCCCAGAGGTTTCATTGTAGGTCTTCGTACCGTCGGTTGGCCCTTGCGCCGTATTGCGGAGAAACGCAACGTGATGCGTTGAAGACAGTGGTCCCAGGAAGGAAATGTAAACCGTCGTAGTGGGACCGGAGCTCGGAGATCGTCGCATCAGATCTCATGCCGTAGCACACCCACAATCCACAACTGGAGATATTTAGAAAGTGTACAGGGGGTTTTGGATGCTCCGATATCAACACGGACAGTGTCGCGCCGATTGGCTGCAGCAGGTTTGTTGTCCAGCCGTCCGTAGCGACCTATTGTCGTCATCGCTTAGAATGGTGTCGCATCAGAGCTGCATGGGGTGCAGAATGGAACAGTGTAGTGTTCAACGACGAATCCCGTTTCTGTCTCAACAATGACGATCATCTGTGAGTGTCTGGAGGCGACATGTCCATCGGGCGGATTCCTCGCCGTTGTGGAGCTCCACACAGTCCGTCAACGTGAAGTCATGGTTTGGGTGCTATCAGCGTCAAAAGCCGATCACCTCCAGTATGCATTATGGGCACATTAACGGCACGCCGCTGTATTGATGAGGTGCTGCGACACTACCATATCTGCAGGGCATCTCATACTATGCCACATATAGCTCGGATCAGCTTACATGCTTTGCAAGGTGTGCAGATGCTTCCTTGGTGAGCCCTATCCTCCGATCTCTCGCTAATCGAGACTCTGTAGGACACGATTGGACGTCGATAGAATACTCTTCCACCCCCACGAAATGTAGATGAACTGTGGACTCGGATCAACACCAGATTATTCGACAATCATCGAATCGATGCCACGTCGGGTTCAGCAATATATCGCCCAAAATGGATGTCCCGCTACATATTGACCATCCTGTATTTTAGGTCACCGGAGCCTTGTCGGTATCTGAAAATTAAATCATTTGTTATGCACCTGTTTGGCTATCTATTCAGTTTGGTCTGTTTTTGAGCTCTCCTTCATGGTGTGGCATATTCTCTGTCAGGCATTGTACATTGAATGTATTAACACTTACGCCATTTGAATAGAAACATACATTTTTGTTTCTCTCGAATCTTCTCTTCCTCTTTCTGTATGAAATTTAAAATTCATATTATTTATGAAATGTATATCAAATATATACAGTCTTCATCAAAAAATAAACTTTTGCTGAGGAGCAATTGTAATAATAAAGAATAAAAAAATTTTATTTCTTAAAATAACTTTCTTTTTGGGCTTTCTGCTCTTTTATTAAAATCCTTTCATCCCTACGAGTTGTAGGAAAAGGATTTGGTTGTTGCTGACAAGCACAACAATTTATTTTTCTTGTCTTTCTTTGGTTGGGGGTCACTTCCAGTTTGGCGGTGGCTCTCAGCTTAAGGATCTTGCCTTTCCGAGTTTTTTATCGGGAGAGGCAGGGTTGGGCTGACGAGTCCGTAGAAGGACGAAACGGCCGTACCCAACTCCTCTCCTAATAATTGAATCGGAAAGGCAATTTCCAATTAATTTAAGTGCTGCTCTTTTGTTTCTTGTCTTTTGTTTCTCAAATAAAAAAATATTGATATGTTTTATTATTAATTTCATTGTGTATTTTATAATTGTTGTTTATCAATTTACAATAAATTTTCATGAATTATAGTTTAGTGTACAATAAAATAAATGTTTCCTATTCATGTAGGATTTCTTTCAATACTTTCTGTAATGTAGTATGATTTGTAGTGCACAGTTTAGTTTCATTCTAAATTTTTATTTTTATGCAAGTAGAATCTCAATCTGAAAATGCTACATCGTATAGTCAAAGGATATGAAATTAGTAATAAATTTCCCATTTTATGTTTGAAGCCCATATCATTTACATTTCTGTTTTGTAATGTATACTGTCTTTCAAAAATGAGAAAGCAAACAAAGAAAAAATAATTATCGAAATTAATGTAAAACTTATTAATTTTGGAATTGGAAACTGAAGATAAAATTTGTTGAAATATAAACTTTCTTCCCATTATACTAAATAAAGTAAAAATTAGAAATTTTCTAATTTCAAAACTAGGTGATAAGACAAAAGGTCATTTCAACATTCTATTACCAAAAAGAAGTGCTAAAATAAAATAAAATTATAAATAAATAAATTCTCTCAAGTTCCTTTGCGTGTGCTATGTTAACGGATAATAATAAGTTAATAACTAATTTTAACAATTTCTTTCATTACCTGTAATGGTATAATGCAAATGCCTGAAAATAATCTTCAAAATTCAGAAATCTGTTGTGGAGTAATGTTGATCCACAAACGTACGAAATTAACGTAAATGATGTGAATTGTTCATATGGAGTTGAACAACAGAAGAATATTAAGTCTACGCAAATAATTCTCAAACATACTGAATATTCAACATGACTGTAA
>JAFIDM010009631.1:178299974-178312686 GCA_023159025.1 Thereuonema tuberculata
ATAAAAAAACAGAATTTCCAATTCAACAACCTATAAAAAAACAGAATTTCCAATTCAACAACCTATAAAAAAACAGAATTTCCAATTCAACAACCTATAAAAAAACAGAATTTCCAATTCAACAACCTATAAAAAAACAGAATTTCCAATTCAACAACCTATAAAAAAACAGAATTTCCAATTCAACAACCAAAAAAAAAAAAAAAAGAATTTCAAATATTTTTTATTTTTACCGTTGCCGCGGTGCCCAGGGCAATCGCCCCGGTCGCCCCGCCCACACGACGGCTCTGATTGCGACATTTATCCAAGCTAAGTAGACATCAAAGGTTCAATTAAAAGAGAATCAGAGTTTTTTTAACTGTGAAAATATCAGAAAACACTTCGTTATTGTGTTTTTGTCTCTTGCTTGATAACTAGTTTTTTTTATTAAAAAAGCATTTGTTTACCAACGACTAAAACTGTATCAATACCAGCGTCGAGGTAACTGAGGTTTTATTAAAGTCGATCAACAGTAACGAATCAACTATAAAGAAATAATCAGTTTATTCCATGTTAATAGAAAATCGACGCAGTGTTTCTAATATTTTGTTCACTTTTCTCTTAAAAGAATGTATCTCACAATGGGAGGTTTTGAACTCAGATCAGTGGAGTATGCAAGGGGTGATGAAGGATCATTAATAGATCGATCCAATAAAAGTAATATATTCTCATAGGCTCTTGTATGGAAGAAAACAATGATCAGTATTCGTCTCGAATGAAATTAAGTTTTTGGGTGAAATTGACTATCTCACGATGTTAAGCATCGTCACAAATTACATTATTTAGTAAAAAATACTGGGCAGAAAATTATGAACAAATATTAACACTGATTTTAATCTTTAAGGTTAGTCTTTTGACCAGTGTGTGTGTGCAAATTTAAAGACAGATATCATATAGACAAAAAGTTTTTATTCATACAGATAGGAATAAAATGTATTAAGAATGAGGTCTACACGTAAAATTAGTGATTATCACTTTCTTTCGGGACACTGTATGAAGTAATTTTATGATAATGCTGAGTGTGATTTTTTTTTCTATTTGCAGTTGTCGTCCTGCACCATCCACATGCATAATAAATAACCAAGATTTACATCGCTACAGTTTTCCTTTCTGCTGCCCTTCTTATCGCTGTGGAGAAAATTTAGTACCACAGATTCCTCAACAGACGCTGCGTATGATTCCTCCTGTGATGCCTCCTGTGATTCCTCCTGTGATGCCTCCTGTGTCTCCTCCTGTGAATTTGATGATGACATTTAAATCCTCCTCGCCTCAGTTTTATCAGAAAACCCTCAGTACTCAACCTCTACATCAACACTATTTGCGATTCAAATTGAGATAATAATTTTAAATTTAAAAAATTTAAATTTAAATTAAAAATATATTTGACTGACTATTCCTTATTTTCAGTAACCTAGAAGTTCTGTGACTATTTCATACTAAAATCGCTAATCAATTATGTGTTTTTCTGTGTTACTTAAAAAAAATATATTTTATTGTATGATTATAATTTTCAAAGCTCAAAAACATCAAAATTTACCATTAAAGTTTCATTGCATAAATATAAGATTTAACATTAAAAAAAAAAAAAGGCCTATGCGAAAGAAAGAACCGTCTCCGAGTAGAGCGAGTCCGCTCACAAGTGACGTCATTAGTAGTTTGTAATGGTGATGCCACTGACGCCACTTTAGATGTAACAGAGGCCGAAGCAACTTGATTTGATTATGCCCAAATCTTGCTTTGTTCGGGGATAACCTCAAAATAAAATCTCGGAATTCACGATAAATAAAATTGCTTAAAAACTTTGTCGTTGTCATTTTGTTTTAATTCGACTGTTCTTTCTACTTTATCTTTTTATCCAAAACTTAATGGAAAAACCATTTAAAGGATTTTTTTTCTGTCATATATCATTAATTAATAGCTTTAAAATAATAGTAATAATAATATCTTAAATTTTTCTTTAAATATTGCAAATCCATCTTGTGATTCAGTTAAATTTTATGATCTTACTTTAATGTTTATAAATGAATTGATGAATTTTATTTTTCAGGAATTAAAAATAAGCTTAATAAAATAAAATATTATGTAGACAATGTAGTAATAATGTTGTAACTGAGCAAAAATAGGAAGGGAGTAATAAGGGAAGTCAGAATAGATACTGAAGAGTTATGGACTGTTTAAGTGTATCGTCACAATGTACGTCACAGTTCAAAAAACCCGTTGCAGCTAAGGTTTTAGCATTGCGAACAGTTACGGCCAAGACGTATGTTTACGTTGGTTTTTCTTTGAGAAAAAGAACCAAAAAAAAATAATAAAAAATATCAGAACGCATTTTTGAAACTTCATGAAAGCCCACATTAGGGTTTTTTACCCTTATTTTTGAGAATTTTAGGAGAAGCATGAAGACGAAAAACGTTTTATTTTTGCATATTTTTGAGGTTCGTACTGCCCTAGGCCAAATTGCTCCCTATGTCGAGAGCTTCTCATTGGTGCACTCAAAAGTTATTCTCCAATAGCCAAATTCTGATCTGACATACTTAAACTCATTTCTTCCGTAGATTTGTAGAAGAATATAAAATTTTATTATTGTTGGCGAATATAAAATTATTTATTTCTTTCCAATCCTACTTCTGAATTGAGTTTCAGTACGCCAGATTAATACTTTGCTATTTCAGTGAACTAATCAGAAGCTCTCGATATCGGGTGCAATCTGGTCTATGGCAGTAAGAATCTCAAAACAATGCAAAAATAACATTTTTTCGTCTTAAGGAAAAAAAAAGCATAACTTTGGCTTTCTTGAAGTCTTTAAAATGATTTCTGAACATTTTTTCTAATTTTTTGGTTCTTTTTCTCAAAGAAAAACTTTGATAAATACCGGATTGGCCGCAACTGTTCTCAATGCTAGAACCTTAGCAACGTACCATAGCAACGTGGCTCTTTGAACTATGACTTAGGTTTTTACGACACCACGTAAATAGCCTATTAGATTCTTTCGCTTTGCTTAATTGATCTTATAACAATTAATTCTCAGAAGATCAAGCAAAGGGTTTCAGCTTAGATCTAATCGGCAACCATTTTCAAATGTAATATTTATTTTTAATATTTTGAATTAAGTTCGAAGCGCGTTTAATTCGTAGATTAATTATTGTAATAACATATGCAAGTTACGATGGTTGTCGGTTGGCCACCATTACAATGAAGACGTGAACAACGTCTCCTAGACTATGAAAGTGATACATTGGTGCTTACATTATCATATAGCAGTGTCGGATAATCTTGACGATGAATTTCTAATCATTGGTTAGGTTTCCTAGCGAATGCTTCGAAACCCTACGAGACCTCCAGATATCATTCCTTGGGATTGTTTTTATGTTGCCTGAGAATATTTGAAAAATACTGTTAACAGTCGCAAACCTCAAACAGTGGATGAACTGTGGATGACTATAGAATAGGAAGCAAAAAAATGTCTATGTCGTTCGCAGGGCCCCCACAAGTTGGTCCCTCAGCACCGGAGCCCGGCTATCAAAGGGTATCACAAGAGGTGAGTGAAACACGCTACATATTTTTCTATACTTTAGGGTAGAGCTGTAAAAAGTAGATGTTGGTGTTAAATTAATTAATTTTAAAAATAATGCTAATAACTGTGCGTGGCATATTTAAAAAAGAGAAATATGAAGTCGTGTTGCATTTTCACGATATTTTTGCCTAAAAACCTAACATAATGTGGAAGGGGTGCCGTTACTGCATGTGGTACCTGGGCCCTGAATTTGGTGTGGGGCCTGGTCGTACGTTTCTAGATCATTTGTTGAAAGGTGCTCATGTATTCATGCTGATAATGGAATTTTGAACACTTAAACTAAATTTACATTATTGTGAAAAATCTCATAGCTTTGAAATGGGATAAAGAAAATTAAAATTATTTTATTAATAATAAAACTAAAAGTATTTATACATAATTCTTGTATAATTCTTAAACAGCTTGTATTATTAAATTCCGAATGATCCGATGCTTTAAATTGTTTTCGGAACGATGAACCATTCGATTACTAAATGGTGTATGGGTTTTCTATTTGATAGGATTACTTGAAGCCTTTGTAAAATCTAGTCAAAGAGTACGATATTGACCATATAATTGCTATTAATAGTATGATAGGAACAGTACGATCAGAAACTGAATTTTAACTTCTTACTCCTATAAGCCTAAATTCACAACAATGCGTCATTATTTATTTATACATTTCTTTTCGCTAGCTTATACAGGGTGTTTAAAAAAGACGTCAATATTTAAGGGGGTGATTCCTGAGGTTATTGTAAGATACATATGGGTCCTATACATATGGGTCTGGAAACGCTTCGTTGAGAAGGTACAGGGTGTTAAACTTTTATGATTTTTCTAGTTTTCCGAAAATTACGCCTACAATTGCTAAGATATCGCTGCTAAATTTGGAACGCTGTCTACCCTGGAGCCGATCAATAGTGTGAGTAGGTTAGCAAGATTTAATATCTACAGGATGATACATTTGCGGGGGTTAGGTTCACTTTTTCCCCCCCGAATTTTCCTCTGTGACGCCACTGATCGGTAGCGATCAAGTATTTGGATTTCACATTGAATTTAGAAACATTGTTGTCTCTTGCATTTTGTCCGAGAATAGCATATTTTCTGAGATACATGCGAAAATGTGATTAACAACACGGTCATTCTGTACCTGACCCACGACAATGTATCACCCTGTACATATGAGATAGTATTATTGTGTATTGTCTCTTGAGGTTTCGTCCTATCATGCGTAGTTTCCGAAATAACAAATAAAAACCATGTGAATGCAACTACATTTACAAAAACAACGGACAAAGAGAAGTATGGTCCTATTATCGAAGGAAATATTTAAGACATACAACATGTTTATTGAACATCAATTGACGATAAACTGGTTTTGTCCCTTTGCAACTTTGCCATACTTCTGTTGGCGAAACCCTAGAAGGATCCTTTTTAATATCCTAGGAAAGATACTGAGGTGGTTTTCCATTTGCCTTCCTCAGGAAGCCATTATGGAATGACTTCAGACCTCAAGAAGGGAAAGATAAAGAAACAGACAAAACAGGAAAGGAAGTAAACATCAATGCCGACGCCGGGACTCGAACCAGGATCCGACACATTTGCATGGTGAAAGGCCGTCGCTTTGACCCACAAGGCTATGCCGGAACAGCAGATATGATTATCATGCGACTGTAAATAAAAACAAGAAAAATAATTCGGATTACTTATTTTCGTCGATTGTCTCCCAATTTCTGCTCGAAACCCATGATTAAAACAAACTATAATCGTTACAAAATATGATCATGTAAACAATGCCAACATCTGTAACAATGAAAAATAATTGAGTGAAAGAAGCACACGTAACTAGAATTTCCTTTTCTTTTGCTTTTATTTCATAAGTTACTCATCAAAATAAAACCCCAAATGTTCAATCCAAACCCTGGTATCAGATCATGTGATGGGTCCTAGTATCAGATAAGCAGACGAATGCTACCGAAGGACATTGATTGCATTTAATTTTATTTAGGTCCCAGAACTAGGCATTCATTATATATATAAATATGACATGTATAAATTGTTCGATTATGAACTGCAAAGCGACTGTAGATATTTCTTATATACGTACATGGATTAATAAATCTTTAACAATATGGTTACAATACATAGTATCACTGTATTTGTAGTTCGGAGAACTGTAGTGGTCTTCGGAAGGAGAAATTATGTTTAGAAAGAATTACACAGCTTTAGGTAGAATATAAGGAATAAAACTACGGTATTTATAAGTTCTGTTGAAGGAGAACATAGACACTGATTGTAGCACTGCTAAATCTGATCCAAAGTCCAGTCGATGAAATAGAAAAATATTTTTTACAGTTATCTAACCAGGCAGCTCAGATACAAATTGTAAGATATTTTTATTTATTTACTTTTGCTCGCTTTTAATTTTAGTTAAAGTAATCTTAATGAATTAAATAGCACACCTACAAGCGATACTAATCTCATAACTTCAGATGTATGTAATTGAATAAGTACATTATGGTTTTCCAGTTCAATCTGAAACTTTTTGTGTGTGTTTATTATTATTTATTTATGCATTAGCAACAAAATTAGTAAAAGAGTTCGTGTAACTAACCAAGATGGCTTATGAGAAATCACATGGAGTATAATCATCTAACAGTCGGTCTAGAATATATGAATATCATCCCTTCACTAACAGGGGGTGTGGATAGGGGAAAATGTGACTGGGGCAATTGTCCCAGGGATACTCCAAAGGGGCGACAAAACAGAGTCCTGATGTTGTTTTAGTTGGAAGGTAAGACCCGCTTTATCTTTTTTGGTTGAAAACAAAACTCTTAGCCTTAGGTGGCAGGTTGATGATTCTCTTCTGAAGCCTTAAATCTAGCTACACCACTGCTTCACAATTCAGATCCTAAACAGTTCATAACAGTGCAACCATTGAAATACATCCTCCGATTTTAATTTATTTCAAATAATTTCTGAAAATAATGCTTGATTTAGTCTGGAAGCTATTTTAGGCTTCCAATGCAAAGTACACAAGATGATTAGCAATGATGGTATTGCTAATGTTTTTGTTTGTTTTATTTTTGGCTATTCAAAAATTGATATGAATTTTTGCTTTAGGAATACTAAAACTTTATGATTATTAGTGTTATTTATGGGTTGGCCTTTCTTGTGGGCTCGGCGGCGATCTCTAATGAGGCTGTTGCTTCGGAACCTGGGTTCGACTCCAGGCGTCGGCGTAGATGTTTGCTTTCTTTCTTGTCTACCAGTATGTCTGATTCTTCGACGTCTGTGATTCTTTCCTGTCTTCTTTCGCCGTCTATGGAATTGGGTTCTCTCTTATGATATGGGGTTGGCGTCAAGAAGGGCATCCGGCCATACTGACCCCTGCCAATAACTTGTCTACGGTTACATAAGCATTGCTTGTGCCGACAGTGACGCAAGTGGGGGAAAAAGCTGTAGTTGAAGAAGAAGAGGAGGACGAAGAGTGTTATTTATGGGTTGCTTACGAGAATAGCAATACTTATTTACGAGAATGTCTAATATTCAAGAGGTTGCGATTTTATTATTTTTTCTACAACAATACAGATATTATAAAATAATTATTAAATAATTCAAACTGAGTTTAAAAAAATGAAATTTAAAATTTAATTTGACTGTTGTCTTCTATTTAAGCGCACACTAGAATTGGACAGCACTGAGGAAAAGGTTTGGATTGATTTCCTTTATCTATCCAACACCATTCATCGTTTGTTGTTTGGAAAGCACAACTGAAAAGACAAATGATTAATCTGAAGTTACTTATTAAGTGAAGGATAAAATTTAATATAAGAATTCAACTTTAGAAACTAAATACAATAGAATCCTTGATTAACCGTATTGACTGAGCTCTTTAATCAACCGATCCATTATTTTTTGTTCCCTTTTTCTGTTTTATTTAATAACAATGGAAATGACTAGAAACGTAATCAGGTTTGTACTTAGTTAGATTAATAGGCTTGGAATGCTTGATGTGATATGAAAGGTTTACATTTCCTGTTCTGTCAGCTGATACAAACATTTGGTATTTCAATATTCACCTGCATTGCTTAATGTTGTTGTGTTTTAAAGCCTTTTGGCGCAAGAAACTTCTAAGATGGCTCAAAGTTTTTTTGGTCCATTGCACAGTAAAAGATGTGTGTGTGTATGCATTTTCTTTGATTATCATACCTGTTTTCAGTCAATACATTTGTTATCCGGATTGCTTTTTTTTAATAAATCTTTACCTTATTTACTTAAACTTCCTAATGTGAACTGAGCTTTCTTTGATTAGGGACCATTCCCAAAACATTCATTTCCTAACTCTAAAACTACGGCTCGTACAATAAAATCATAGAACGTTTTGGACTCAAAAGGACCTTTGTAACCCGTATCTCTTCGCTTTGTCTACCATTTACGAAACACCCTGTACATAGAGGAGGGTTGACTAAAAGGATCCCCTTAAGCATCAAAGTATTTTAATAATCAAAACTTTTCATGGTTGTTTTTAATTAAAAACATTTGTTCATTCAACAGTCTTTTTAATTTTTTTGGCAAGGACTATATTTGTTACATATTTATAGACTAAATGTTAAACCCCAGTTTTATTTATTTATTGTAATAGGACGGTGAGCAACAAATGGTACTGCGACCTTAGGCCTATTGTACAAGGAGAGCAAGGTAAGAACAAGGAAAAAGGAAAATAAAAAGAATTTCTACTGCGGTTGAGATGTGTTAGCCTGTTGGCAGATTGTTCCCTTAACCACAGAGTCTTTAGTTGAATGTTTTTAACTCCTGCAAGGCATTGAGAAGATGATGGAGCAACTAAGTGGTTGCAGGCAGCCATATTAGTTGAAGTATAGTGACCTTGGGCCACAATTGGTCTTGCACCTTGTGCTGGTGGTTCATGATACAAGAGGATACAAGAGGTTACCATAATATGTTTTGTGTGTCAGTTGTTCATACGAAGTAAAACAATGCCTAGTAGCAAAACTGGAAAGAAAAGGACCCTGTAGACTCGAATGCATTAAAACGCCTTTGAAGTGATTCATTCCGATGACTCAGACAAAAATATTTCGTACAGAGAAAAATTTCAACCAGCAGGTCCGAATTGGTAATGTAGGCCTATTCTTTGTCTTTCTTTTTAAGTCTGGTTTAATGTATAGGACTATACTTTGTCTTTCTTTTTAATTCTGGTTTAATGTATAGGATGGTTGTCCGCAGGTACACGAGCATATTGTACCTTGGTAAACTATACAGCATTACGGTTTTTTTTTCATTATTTAAAAATATGTTGAGCCGAGTTATTGGGTTATTTTCAAAGTAAATATGTAAAAAAGGTATCAAAGAATTAATTGAGTCTAAAAAAACCGCGAAAGTGCTATTAAGACTGAATTTTTTACGATAATTCAAAAAAGTGTCCCAAGGTACAACATATCTAAGAATAATATTCCAAGAAACCAATTTTTTATCATTAGTAAATAGCAGCATCATTTCGATTGAGCGTTTTTCTTGTAGGTTAAAATTAAATGGCATTTAGTAGCTGTACCATGCATTGTCCAGTGCATTTCTCCATCAGAACTAGAAAAAAAAGTTGGTTGGGTTATTATAAAAAGGAGCGAAGATTCGTGTTAGATCTTGTTAGATATATATACAGGTGATTCAAAATTCCATGTGCAAAATTTAAAGGTAGTCAGGAATACAAAAACAAACCATGTTCATAGTGGAACGTATGTCCGCAAACGCCATCCGAATGTGCTAGAGAGCGCTGTTTGGCTGCACATTAGTTGAGCAGTGTGAGCCATCATCATTTGAGACTTTGACTTTGTACGAGTAAGATGTATCGCTTCACTAATGCTGAGAGGGCAGATATGCACCTCGCGCAAAATCATCAAACGTTTCCTCGTTCTCACCAGAGATTGTGGGAAACAATTTTGAGCATCTATTGTGAGCTTGTAAGTGTACACCTTACTGTCATATTGTAAAAATAGGGCTAATAAAAATGTTCTCTACCTTGTTGTCTTTTATTTTTGAATCTTAGTGTACCTTCTAGCACATTCAGGTGGCGTTTGCAGACATACGTTCGATTATGAATACGGTTTGTTTTTGTATTCCTGACCTACCATTAAAGTTTGTAAAGGAAATTTTGAATCACCATATTTATACTGTCCGGCTACTTTGTTTGGTACACCCCTGGTGTGCGCATGAATGTATGGACGCGTCGTGTCTCACAACAACTCTTCAAGCCGGTGAGGGCAGTGTCATGGTGTGGGGGATGTTTTCCTACCACACGTTGGATCCATTGATACCACTGGAGGCACGTCAGGATGCTAGAGCGTACCTAAACATAGCTGACCAAGTGTAACCGTACATGTTAACAGTTTATCATCCTGCAGATGGCTACTTCCAGCAGGATAATGCGCCGGTGCACAAAGCCCGCATCGCGATGGGATTGTTTGAGGAACATGACAATGACTTTTCCTTGCTGAAGTGTCCCGTTCAGTTCCCGGATCTAAGCCCAATTGAAAATTTGTGGGATGAGCTGAAACGGGCTGTTCGCTCCAGGCCTACATCTCCATCAAATCTTCAGAAATTGCGTGACACACTCATGTCTACATGGTACACAATACCTCAACGTTTTCAGCATCTTGTGGCATCCATGCCATATATATCGAACAAGCAAAACCCAAAGCTGGTCTTTTGAGTTTCACGAAGTAAAGATTTCAATCAATCATTTGCAATGTAGAATAGTAGAGAACCTAGGGGGTCTGATATGAGAGCCAGCTGCTTCCATCGTGTTGCCCCTACGGCTGTTTCGGTCTTTGGCGATGGTTCGATGCTCGGATTCCGGGTGGCGCTCAACAGTTTGCTAAAGTCATCCATTCCTGCATTCTTCTTATTTGGGTTTCAAATACTGTAATTTAACTGTTCGAATTCCCTGAGCATGTGTCACTTGTAAATGTTTGGCTACAACCCAAAGAAACATGTCCTGGTGTAAAGTGTTTTTATATTTCTTATGATGTGTGTTGGCTGTTTATTTCAGTTTTAATGATTACACACACGTTCTATTTTATTTCAAAATGTTATGATTTTTTACAGTTAAAATAGAAAGAAAGAATGAATGAATGAAAGAAAGCAAGAAGAAAAGGAAACGTAGAACAAAATCTTAATTTCCCTTGGTTTTTATATAAAACTTCGCTTTCCTAATCTACCGCCTTGTCTGAGGAGGATACATCACTTATCGCACGACATATGGAACATTTGAAGCTTAGATTCCTGTTCCTGATGCAAGCAAAAACTGGATTAGAGATCCATTTTCAGTTAATGTGTATGAACTAGAGGGGGGCTCAGAGCAGCAGAGGAAGACAAGCTAATAGAAATATCCACAGATGATGCTCTAAAATTGCAGTTCAAGGTACGGTCCCTTCCAAATTTCAATGGGCTCAAAGCTGATTTTCTGGAACTATCGAAGAGGGCTATAAAAGTATTGATGCCTTTCATAACAACATACTTGTGCGAAAAATCATTCTCTGCTCTTGTTTATCTTAAAAATAAGTATAGAAACCGATTGAAAAACGAATTCAGAATTTAAGTTTCAGCGATTAAGCCCGATATAACAAGGCTTGTAAGTGAAATGCAGCACTAGCCTTCTCAGTAATTATAATTATATGAATATAATATGTTTCCTTTTTTTCCACCCAACTTGTATTTAATGATATTCATGTCATTTTCTAGCTTTCATTTTCATTTGACGTTTTGTGTGTCATAGTAATGATTTTAAGTGCTTGTAATTTCAGTATCTCCAGCAAGAAGTAAAGTCAACACCTCTTCTTTTTCTTCTTCTTCTTCTTCTTATTATTATTATTATTGTGCATTAACAGATTAACTTATTTCTCCCTTCTCTCCAAATTTGAAGACCCTTCATGAGAAACTTTAGATTTCTATTTGATGCACTTTTGGGTTTAAATCTTGAGTTAAGTCTTGGTGGTTCGTGGCAAATAAAAGATATTTAAAAGGGTTCCATAAAAGGGTATACCGCTGGTATAGAATATAAGAATAAAATTAACTTATATTACTAAACTATTTAAAGCCAGACAGCGATAAGATTTATAGACAATGTTTTAAATAAATGAATAAAAAAGAAAAAGAGCAAAGTCTTAGAATATTGCGTCTTTGTGTCTAAATTGTTCCTAAATTTTAGTTATTTTAATTTCCGCTGCTGATTTATGCCGCTGATGGCGCGAGGATAAATTGGCAGTATCTTCTCAGAAACAGTAATATGGTTTTTTTATTGGTTTATTTTTTTTTTTTCAAAATTCCAGGTCACTGTCCGGCTTCATCTAATTTTGCCTATCATTAGCTGTTTAATTTTTGCAAAGAAGATAATTAATTTAGTAACAATCGTGGGAAACATTAATTAGTTTTACCTGATGGTTGTTACTTTGAGGAGGTCGTTACCACCTTGTTGGCAAATACTTTTCTCACACCCATTGAACCATTTCTCATTAATGCTTCTGGCTTCTCCATTTCCAAGATAACATTGATCTAATAAAGAAGGAATTCAAATTTAACAGAATTTTCAGCTTATATAAAGAGTTTTTTCTTTCTCTTTTCTCTCTTAAAGGTCTTATTTGGTTGACGCCAAATAAAAAAAGGAGGTTGGGAAACCAAATTTTAAAGTAATTTTTAGAGTAATAAGAAAGATCTTCAAACCTACTTTCCTTAAAGTGTTTTTTTTTTAAAGTCGCGAAAACAACATAAAGTTAAAGTCTTGGTTTATTTGTAAATTATATTAGTTGTCAAATAAGAAAATGTATCTTCATATTTTCCGTTTTCTGAATATTAATTAAATCCTCAAATAATTAGTTAAGTTTCATGAATCCAATTTAATTTTAATCATTAAAGCAGGTACAAATGTCAATGAATTACTCAACGGATTAGTATCATTGATGGATATCCATAAATTGACTGTTTGTTTTTTTTTTAATTTTGTTTATGAGAAATTTTTTCACATTCATTCGCCAGTTTCAACACAGGAAACTCGATCGTCTCATGTCTGTATTCAAAGTATGAGAAGATCTCTTCACCTGTTCAAAGTAA
>JAFIDM010009631.1:178332686-178355408 GCA_023159025.1 Thereuonema tuberculata
ACAATGCAGCCGTCAAAGTTAATTGAAGTTTGGTGCACTTGGCCATTCGTTGTTTAGATGAAAACTATTTATTTATCAAATTGAAATTTTCGACTGTGGGGAAGAATATTTATGTGCAAAAAACAACTCTATAAACTGTTTTTAAAAATTAGATTTAAAGTTTTATATTTCTTAAAGAACATATTTGTAAAATATTATAAATAATTCTTAAGAAAGATAGGAATCGAAAAAGGATGGTCTGAGACCCGAATTAACTTTCAATCTTCTGTGATATTTGATATTCATCATAAAAATATTAATCATATGTAAAGAAAAACAAGAGATCTCTCATTTCATCGATTTGTTTAACAAACGGGGCAAAAAATTACGATATAAAAATAGTAGAATTTTTTTTAATTCAACTGAATAGTTTTAGGGTTCCTCAGTACCTAAATTTCATGGTGCAATTATATTGCATGATAGCCGTTTAGGCATAGCGGAGTGGTCAAGGAGTTTAACGTGACTTTTATTCCTGAATCTGGGATCGAATCCCAGGGCCAGCATGGATGTTTCCTTTCTTTCCTGTATTTGTCTTCTCTTTCTTTACTATGCCTTCTTGTTTTTTACTGGGGTCTGTATAATAGACCTAGAGACCGCAGTACTAATGATATCTATATAAATAAATAAAACAAAACAAAACAGTGGAGGAAAAAGAGAATTATTGTTTTCCTGTAACTAATTTTTAGAGTTGCTATACTAATTTCAAGTGTTATAGGCGGTTAGTAAGGTAAGAATAATTATTTCATTTGATATTTGGCTTAATCAATATCGTGCTTTTTTTTAAAGGAATTTTTAAACCATGTGTTTTACAGAATCTTATCTATCACACCTCATTAAATTTTTATCGTGTTACACATTTTTATCTTTAATTTTATAGCATCTAACCTTAATGTTCTTTTTTTTTCCTTTTTGTAGTATTAATGGAAATTCATCCACTAGAGTGCGCAACCGACACGATGTATTATCGCAAGCTTTTCGTTCCATTAAATCTCTCTCTATCTTCTTTTATGTTCGTCCCATGCTAACAGTAATACTTGGTCCACCGAAACTAGGCGATATGTTTGTACCTGTCTGTTATTCTTCTTTATCTGGTTCACTTTTGTGTGCAGTGTTTATCTTTTTCATTATACGTTTATTCACAAGTCCTTTATATATGTAGGACAAACTCAGATACAGGGTAATCCGAAATTAGATATCAGTGTTTCTAAGCATATTAAGGGCATAATAACAGCATATAAACGTTAAGAAATGAAAACTTCTTGAATTATTGAGTGAATAATAACAAAATTCTTTCATAAAATTTTCTCTTTATGGATAATCTTACCATCAATATAAGGGAAGAACAGTTTTAGTCTGGTCATATTCCCTCTACTTAAAGTTAATCTCACAAAGGAAGAGGACACAAAGGAAGAGGACATTATTATTATTTATTACTCTTTTGACTAATCTTACATTTTATGTAATAATTGCAAAATGTTATTTTATAGAGAACTACTCCGAGAGAATATTATCATTCATTTTATTATTATTATTATTACTATTTTGTCTTAAAGATAGCTACAATAAATTTCATTATTCCGATCTATTTCACATATTCAGGAATGAACAATAACAGATTTTCTTTCTTTCTTCTTCTTTTTTTATATCCCTCAACATGTAAATTCATGTTGAGTGATGAACAGTTCCGTAGCTATTTTTTTTTGCTCCTCGAGCGATTGATCAGAATGGCCGAAATAATTATCTTGAAACCTAAAAAGATATAGCAGAGGTATATATGGAATCCCATTTACCGCCTCACAATTACTTTTCTTATCTTCAACAATTACCGCATGGGACCTTTGCCCTAGTCGTCGTCGCTAGCTATGCTATTGGGAATGTCTAAAATATTTATATCACTTCTAATATCAACCTCAAAACTTACCTTTTTTCGATTAGAATAACTAATTACTAGAGCCGGTGCTATTATTTCTGGTGTCCCTTCGTTCCTTATTACTGTTTCTATGACGACCTCTCTCTCTCTTTTCATCTCTTTACTAGTTTGGAATAGGGGTTACAGAGCTCGACCAATAAATTAAGAATCTTTGCTAGGCCACTGGCGTGTTCCTCACATCAGCTGGGCTGGCTTACTTCATTTTATTGTACTCTTCTGGCCCTGCTATATAAATCCAGTTCTGTCCAGATCTTCGGTTGTCTAGCTATAGGCCAGTCGATTTTACTGCGAATTGAAATAAATTATCCGAAGTACTCACAGAACTACTGCTAATCAGAAAGTTCCTAGCAGGATGAAATTCTGGAAGAAGTCAAAAACGGGGTCTCTCACTATGGGATAGGTACCCGAACGCTGAAATCCCACCTTTAGTCCCATTTAAGTATAGGATCAGTCTGTAAGAACTCTGCACTTCATCGCATTTTACTCATGCTCTTATCAGATAATGCAGTGTGGACGATGTTGTTCTTTTCATCAAATAATCTGCCGATATCTCAATATTTGAGAATATTACTAAATTCAAATCAGTATTATAAAGCCAAAATCTGATTTTGAAAAAAAAAATATAAAAACTTTCGATTCTTTGCTGTGAATTAAACCAGAAAAATGCTACTCTAAAATGTTCTTACATACTACAATCAATTCCAAGTTTTATATTACTCCATTTTTGACGGATTTTTCCAAATAGTCGTAAGCTACTCCTGGATTAAGTCCAATTGAATCCAATTCAGTTGTGAATGAGCTAATACTAATACTATTTGGGAAAATCCGCCATTAGAGTTGTCTGCAATGACTGGTATGTTGTAAGTAGAACGTGAATGGAGTTTTTTTTTGTGCAATAATTTATTTTCGGTGAAGAAACTGCTGTAAATGTGGCCAAGTTTTTTTTCATTTTGCAACCTCGTCTTATCATTACACTACATAAAAGAACCTAAACCGATTTTACCTCAAATGATCTAAAAATTCTGATCTAAAATTGTTAATAAATAAATCTGTTAAGTTTATTTTTAAAATAAGATAGTTCTAACACAGATTTACAGATCAAGTAGAATCCAAACTTTACCACTAAAATTTGCTTTATTATTTTTTATAAAGATTTATAACAGTTACTTGAGAAATTAAAGATGTATTATTCAATAATAACTGTAATACATGCTGAACATTTATTGAAAAATATTTGACTAATTCTTTCACTTTATGAATTTAAAACAAATGGTTGCATATGAATATTTTATTATATTAAAAATTGACATAGTTTGAAGTTTATTTTAAAATCGCATTGGAGAAAGTAACGTTGATTTCTAATTCCTTAATTTAAATTTGTTCTTAAAAGGTAAGAAATGAAAGAAACCCAAGAAAAAAGTAAATTGCATTACATTTTTTTATTTTATCTTATAAACGTCGACAGTTTTTAAATAACATACAAAAATTGCAAAAAAAAAATACAAAGACTATTCAATTTTTTTGGACTTTCTTTTTTCAAAATATGCTTTCTGAAATCATACAAATCAATAACCAGAATTATATTATGGTAATTGAATTTTTTCTATCGAATCACAACTTCATAAGAAACAAATTAAAATGCTTTAAAGGCAGAAAATCATAATATGTAGCGGAAATTGTATTCTAAATCAAGGTTTTTCAACTTTTTTTTAAAATTAAATTTTTAGTAATCTCAAGTTTTAAAAATGTATCTTAATTAATCATAGTAAGAACATCATTAAAATTGCTATGTTTATCCTTGACTTTTACATATTTTTTGTGGATGTAAAACTCTCCAAGTGAGAACAGTACGAAATCATAATTGCTAAAATGTAACAGTCAGCTTTTCTCCAATCTTTGTTTAGTCTCTTCTCGTAGCTCATGGAACAAAAGTTTCTAGCAATTGATATATATGTTATCGAGTAGCGTTTTGCCTGGCAAGAAGTTCTTTCAAATTAAGAAATTGATAAACTACAGCAGCTTTGAGAGTTTTTCCCAATGTTTATAAGAAACATTGATTTTTTTTTTGTTTTGTTTTGTTTCACACATCTTATTCTCTTAACTTTAATTTCGAATCTACATAAAAAGTCAATATAGATACTTATTTCGTTTAGGAAGATAGTATTCAGAGAGTTACCATAATGTGCAAATGAGGTGATTATCTACCTTGCTCGAATGTTCGTTGAAATTAATGTTGTATGATTTTAGAGAGTTACTTTCAGTACTGGTTAGAAAAAAATAATAAAAGAAAAAACATTTCCAAGGCTACTAGATCAATTAAAAGTTAATACATAATAATTTAGGGAACAGTTTTCACAAATTTGAATTCAAAGATTTATTTATTTCTAATTTGAAAGACAAACTAAACTAAACTTTATAATTCGTATTAATTCACACACACACTCACTCTCACATTCAATGAATAATAACAAAAAAGTAAATAAAAAAGACTAAAGAAATACAAGGAAAAGCTAAAGGAAATAAGATGAAGAAGAAAAGCAGTATATCATTTATCTGAATAAATAATGAATGAAAGGATATAAAAGCAGAAAGAATAATTATTTAAATCGTGACATTCTAAATTAATCGTAATTAAATGAAATGTTGTAAATTAATTAAATGAAAACAAATCCAAGTTAAATCTAGGTAAAAAGAGAGAAATTGTCACTATAATAAATATACACTGAAATATAATTTAAAATATACCGTTGCATATGAACCTAAAAAAACATTAATAGAAGTCAAAATCAAAACTAAATTTAAAACTAAAATTTAAGAAATTAATATCATGTATAATTTTCGAATATTTTTTCAAAGCATTTATGTAAATAGTATTTTTACTTTAGACTTCTTTTCAATGAACTCACTTTAAATTCAAATGAATTAGGAGAACACCATGGATAGCCTAAATCTACCAGTAAATTTCTGGATTTTGTTAAATTTGAGATGGTTAATGTCTTTTCATGAACATGATTATTGATCATAGTCTCATTATTATGTACCAAATGTATATGAACCTAATACTGGGTCTTTACACTCATCATTTAAAATTTCAGCTTTTAGGGATAAATAATTATTATTAAAGCATCTTGATTAAGATGCTCTAATGCCAATTTATAATGGTACACGGAATCAACAGAAATGCTATCACATTTGATAGGAAAAACCTTCCAGCAAAGCAGCAGCTTCCTAAGTTAACTAGATTAGCCTCATGTGCAAAATATTTAGACGAAGAACGGAAAGATTTTTATCAATGCATCGGAAAGAATAAAATGAGATTTTTGTTTGCACTCTTTAAGTCAAATGATAAGTGAAGAAATGATAATGCTGAAGTTTCTTAAATTACAAAAATGTGAAAATAACCTATTATATCCTTTAACTCCTTATAATAACTAACTTCATATTCTGTTATTTTAAAAAATTAATTCAAATCAAACGTTAATTAGTTGATGTTCGATTTCTGTAAGTAATTTAAGATTTTGAAACTCACTTAAATGATGATGATTGAAATTTTAATTTTTAGAATTCCTCTTCTCTTTATGTATTTGTAATAAAATTAAAAAAATGAAAAGAAGCAAACTGTAATGTTAATCATGGCTGTAAACGAAATCCCAGAATTTTACGTAATTCTAGGCAGTGGTTAATTAACTTTGTTTCTGAAATACACAACACAAATGCAATTTTTTGTTGAGAAAAAAGTTTTCTTGCTAGTTACGGCAAAAAACAGACTATTTCAAAGCTTTTATTTTCATTTAAACAAAGTTCGATTACACAGTAACGTTATTTTTTTTCTCTTTTTGTATCATTTTTTTTTCCTTTTAATTAATATTTACCAATATTAATTAAATAAAAGCTTTATAATAAAAAGTAAAGAATTTTTGAAGTCACTTTCTAATCAAAACCTCTTTATTGTGTAAATGGGCAATGCGTTTTATATGCATTGCTCCATTAATTGATATTTTCATATAAGTTTGTAAAGATAATAATAATAATAATACAAAAAATTGCAATCAATTTTAGACATTAAAGAAACAGAATTAAAATTTAGTAGATATTTATTAACTTATTAAGTTTTTACTTTTATTAGAAGGGAAAACTAGATAATACGCATCTGAAGACTATTTTATTTTAAGAAGGGCCATCATTACACCCCTTATCTATGGATACCTCTCGCTCTACGCATCTAAAAACATCAATAACACAAAAACAAAAAAAAAGAGAACAAAACATATAAGCTGGAGCATTTTAGTCATTTTGAGGTAATTTAGAGATAATTTTTAGAGATAATTTGAAAATAAAAAGAAGAATTTTAGAGAATTAAGAATCACAAACTATTCTGAGAATAGTAATTGTATTGGATTTATTCTTTATTCAGTGGCGGATTTCCGCATAGGCGCAGGAGGCGCGCGCCACGGGCCTCATAAATCAAGGGGCCTCAAAATTTAGCTCTCAAAATAAAAAAAAATATTTTATTTTGGTTGTAAAAGCAAGATTTCCTTTTTTTTTTGGTTGTAAAAGCAAGCCTAGGGGCCCCACCAGTCAGCCTAGGGGCTCCATCCACCCAATAAGTATTTCCTTTTTTTTTGGTTGTGGAATAATGGAACTCCCGCCCCGGGCCCCAAAGGCGTTGCTACGCCACTGTAGGGGTAGTAAAAATATTTAGAGGGGGTCTCACAATTGAATTGCGCCTAGGGCCTCTCAAGTGCTAAATCCGCCACTGTCTTTATTATAACTGCCTTGATTTTAAATTTTTCAAAATGTGGCCTGAGGAAGCAGGGAAAGGGTTATCCTGCGAAACATTGCTAGTACAAGTATGAAGCTTTTAGTTGTAATAAACAAAATTTGTGATAACAACAGTGGATTAGGTTACATTCTTAGAACGGCTTCTTTCATTAATTAGGCTTAATTAATGAAAGAAATCGTTCTCAGTGTATAATCTAATTCAGAATATAATCTAATTGAGGCCTCGCAAATGCTAGAGAAGCCCTGATTTTAAGAAATGTAATTTAGGAGATTTTGTAAATTTAAAAATTTAAAATTAAATGAAGAGCAAAATTTCCATTTGACTGAAATTAAGGTGATGTCATACAGAAAATCCATGAAGTCCACGAATAATTATATTTTACTGGCAAATACAGTAGAGCCCCGATTATCCGCGGGATTGGTTGGCAAGAGCTTCGCGGATAACAAAAATCGCGGATAAAACGAAAAAAGACTAAAAATGAGGTGTAAACACGAGAAAAAATATTTAAAAAACTACGTTTTATTATTCAAAAAACATAATATGTAAAACTTTTAAAATATGTACATTAAAGCAGATACCTTTGCTCTACGTTTGCATCCACAAATTCCGAGAAGACCTATAGGATTACGATGCATAATAAACCTGTCAGTAATTTTCGACCTTCACACTGTAGGGCATATTGTATTTTCCCTTTTGTTGGCTTGGATTAAAATTGGGTTTTTTGAGGTTTGGAATTAAAAATTTTTTATCAGCAATCGCGGATAATCGGGGCTCTACTGTATTTCAGATGTGTTCTGGAATGTTTTACTGAGATTATTTTATTAGGGAAGTTAAAATATACAAATATTAACTAATGAAAATGAATAAAAAAGGGAATTTTTAAGGCAGGTGCTTTCGAAACCTTTTGATATTATTAAGACTGTTCTCCTGACAACTCTGTTAATCCAATGCAATAAGATATTACAAAACATCACTTGACAGTATTTTGTTCACCAACAAAGAAAATGAAACCAACTACAACACATGTGGAACAGACCGACAGAGAATTGGGTCCTGATGTTTCCTTCATTTTTATATTTGAATGATCTAAGAACCAAGAAAACGTCATTGGTATTTACGATGTTTTATCTACCAATTAGCAAAAGAAACAAAACAGAACAATCTCCTATCGTTATACAAATGCTATTCACTGATTGAGCCACAAAGTCCATTTTCTGTCTATGTTATAAAATTATCCACCAAACGACGTCCTCTATTAAACGCAATAAAAGACATGAAATAACTCTTCAAATCTTTCTCTTTATATCTGTTGTCATGGAAGAAAAGCAAACAAGCCGTTGGTCGCAATGCTCTGGTCTTTGAGGAAAACTCAAAAGAGATACACCGATGAGACATTATATTAAGACCATCCCCAGTTTAGATAAATGAGCGCGCCTGTAGAACGAACAGTCACATTTGTCAATAGGCACAGAGCAGTATATAAACAAGCGCAGAACCGGCTTTCTGTTAATAGTGTGTTCGATGTCAGAATGGGAAAAGCTGCCGATTTATCAGAGGACAAATTGGACAAATTGTGATGGCACGGCGCCTAGGAACCAGTATCTCTCAAACGGCGCGGCTTGTGGCTGCTCATGTCATGAATACGTAAAAAAAGTGGTGCAAGGATGAGTAAACGACGAACCATCGTCCAGCTGTGTGTAGACCGCAGCTCATTGATTCCAGAGGCCGACGGAGTCTGTCGCTCATTGTTCATAGCGACCGCTTAGCCATAGTCCGACAAATCACCCGCAACTATAACAATGGTGAACAGGGCAGTGTTTTGTAAGGGGCTTCAAAGTCGTAGACTTCACTAATTGCACTCCATCGACGACTGCTCAAGAACTGGATAAAAGATCATCGACATTGGACCGAGGATGACTGGAAAAAAGTTGCCTGGTCCGACGAATCCAGATTCCTAGTGTATCATGTAGACGGCCGAGCGGTCATACGCCGATTATCATCTGAGGCTATGGCATCTGGATGCACTGTTGGGCGGAAACAGGCCGGCGGAGAAGGTGTGATGCTGAGAGCGATGTTAATGGGAAACTTTAGGGTCCCGTATCCCAGTATAAAAATCCCTGACAACTGTCAGGTATCTGAATATCGTTGCGAATCAAGTTTACCCAAAACGTCAACTGTGTTCCCTGCTGGTGATTGTCATTACCAACAGTACAATGCGCTGCCACACTGCCAGCATAGTCAAAGAGTGGTTCGAGGAACATGATGGTGAATTTCGTTGCATACAATGGCCTCCAAATTCACCGGACATGAACCCAATCGAACATTTGTGGTTCGAATTGGAGAAAGGGGTTCACGCAACGTCACCACAGCCCCGAAATGTACTGGAACTGAAGGATCTGCTGTTGTGATTATGGTACCAGATACCACAAGATATCGCCACATCAACAAATCTATGCCTCGCAGAATGGCCGCAGTTTTGGGGGCTAAATAAGGTCCTACATCGTATTGAACCTTCTTGTTTAACAAATAACTACAACAGTCTGCGAATCAAAATATCAATGAATTATTATTAAAAATATAACAACACTTAAATTGGTTCCCCTCGAGTTTCAATCAGAAAAGGAAACTTAATAAATAAAGCTCCGCTTTGCGTTAACTCGATTTCTCGGGATTCGAAGGCATTATTGTGAAACATCCTAACAAAGAAAAAAAATCAATAGAATCAAAGAATTCTATTGGTCTTTGTTTATTGCGATCTTTTACTAATCCTTTCGAAATCCTAGAAATTGTAATATATAAATATTTTATTATGAATTTTAATTTCTTACTGAAAAGCAATGGAGTCAATGGCTGGTTTATTATAAAAGCACTAGTTTCATCCAGACTCTGAAAAATGAATTGTAGAAATTCAATTATAAAAGTGCAAAAGAAATAAAGAAAAAGGAAGAACAGCCAAAAAATAAATTGTAGAAACGGTAATTGATGTTAACTTGCAATGATTCAAACTCAAACAGCTCCGAATTTGTCCGTTCCTAAGTCTACTCTAAATCACAAATCGCTGCCGGTCAGGATTTACTGTAGCGACTTCTTTTGTTCTTCTTTCAGTTACAAACATCGCTGTCGCCGACTTTGTCAGGGTTTTGTTTTTCTAAGGCTAACTCCCCCCCCCCTCTCCCTTTGTACTGCTTAGCCTATTTCAGAAAAGGGCGACTAGACTTAGATTCTAAGGCAAATCTTATTCTTGGTTTCATATTCTTGGCTATGTAGGACAATTCTTAATTCTTCAGTTTAGTTAAACAACAGAGGCATCTCTTAACCTTTCGTTTATCTTCCAGAATCAACATTAGAAAAAACGACGTCACCGAATGTACAAGTTGAAGATAACGCTCCAATTCAGGATTTCGAGAACGACTCAGATTTAAACAGGCCTTAACTCTTCAGAAATAGAAGTGCAAAGAACTACATCACTCCAACTATAAGCCATAGTCCATACATCATCCTCGAGAATGGATTTCGGAGCCTATGCGGGAAAAATGGTTGATGATTTCACCAGGAAACATCTTGTAGAAAATCCCTGTCTCCTGACATTTCTTTCGAGTTTCCTAAATCTGGAACTCGTAACTTGCTGTTCCAGTTATGATGGCTGTCTGCGTGTTGGCTTGTGTACTATGCACAAGACGATGGTGCCTACTACAAGTACTGCTGCCTGTTTAAGTCTGTTCAACCCCACCCGATGAGTTGAACGCCACATTTCCCTCAAGTCCTTATTGAACTTCTTGAGCCAGTCGTCAATATGCTTCCCTCAGTTCAGTTTGCTCACAATACTTGTAACTCTGCCAGTTATAACCTGCACATGTGAGAGATCGTTCTCTATTTTAAAATATTTGAAGAACTATCTCCGCAGTTGGACGAACGAGGAACGTCTGATTGGCTTTAGCTTTTATCCATGAAGATGTGGAGGTATCTGCTGATGGAGTCCTTGACATAATAGCTAGAAAATCACGACGTCTTGACATCAGGTTGCGTTAATATTAAGTAAGCTACATAAAAAAGTAAACGTTTGATATTTTCTGTAAATTTGTCTCCCCCGAAACTCTCTAATCTAATCTAAACAGGGCTAATCATTTTATTTACTAACTGATGAGAATTATTAAAATTTAAAATTTTTAGAACTTACCCGTCTTTTTTTCTTTTCTTTTTCCGTGACCACTTTGCTCCCTGCTCTTTTTTTTGCTATCGTTATTATCCTTCTTTTTTTCATTATTACTGTCACATAAACTATCGACGTGATCATCGTCCCATCTTCCGTCGTCTTCGCATTTTCTCACTTCTTTATTACCATCTCTGTCACAGAGGGGTTCATTTGTAGTAGCGCATGTATATAAAGCCTTGACTTGTCTTTCTAATGAATCCCACACAATCTCACGAATAACGTCTCCATCCACTGCTTCCCCTGGCAATCCAAAACAACCTGAAATACATAGAAGCAATTAATCGTTGTAGGATCAACAAAAAAGTTAAATTTTTATATTAAATGTGAGTAATGAGAAACAGCTTTTGGAAGAAACAGATCTGGTATCAAAGGTCAACTTTTGTATTTTAACTTAATAAAAATATTTAAAAGCAACTTTTTAAGTAGCATTTTTTCTCCTGCTTCTCAAACAGATCAACTAGATGAAAATCCATAATAGTCAGAAAATTATAACGAAAAATTTCCTTTGTCTACATCTAATCGATAATGGTGATAACACAATCTAAGAAAAAAGTGGATATTGCTCTGGAAGATAAGATACATTGGATTTCTTGGTTAACATATACCATGACTCGAGTTGAGAGCCTTGTGGATGACGTGGTAAATAACGTAAAGCTTAACGCTTAATAACATTATTATTTTACTGTATTAAAAAAGAGCTTTAGGGTTGATTTTTCGTTTTATTAGATGAAAAAGGATTATGTACATTATTCTTTATGATAGTCCATATATCGGAAGATAGTTTTGTGCATGGATCAGCGGCTTCGTCGAAACCCCTTATATTTTGTGGACGATATGATGCTTTTTCTGGGCGGGAGATATGACGCTTTGTCACTTAGGAAAATTTGGATACATTTATAAAACCCGCAAAGGTGTTTGACACAATTTAACATTACCTTCATACTAGGAAAATAAGAAAAAGCAAAATACGCAACACCATTACGAAAGCACAACTGAGTTTAATGCGAACCGTCAGTAGAAATTCTCATCGATTGCAAAGCATAAAGTAAAAAAAAGAAAAAGACAACTAATTCTGAAGACTTTAGACTGATAGGACAAGGAGAAAGGACAAGGAGACCAGTATCTACAGAGCAGATTTTTGGTCTCCCAGGAAGACTAAACTAATTCTGAAGACTAAAAAATATGTCAGTAGGGATACACGAAGTTGAAACAGTAAGAGGTAAGAAACAAAATATTATTGAAAAAGAAAAAGAAATATGCTTTCAAAAATCTTTGCATATCTTCTTTTGAATTTAAGATAATGTAAAACTTACGGTTTCCACTGACGGAAGTGTATCATATGATAAAAATGATAGTATGGAGTGTTTCGAACTGTAGTAGTAGAATCAGTCTGGAAAAAGTGTACTTACTGTCACAAATATCAAAGTCACAATTAAAAGTGAAAATTGTAAATTTTTAAGACAAACGAAGCATTTGTTGCAGACTTGAAAATATGTACTGATATTGAATGATAGTGTAAAATTGTATTTTAATCAAAGGAGTACAGCTTCGCCTTAAAAAATGTGATTTGAATTTTATTTTTCTACTACACATACCCATATCTCTCATATTACCCACTTAAGTGGAACATATTGCCAAAAACTGGCAATATAAATTTTTATATTTTAAAACATGAATTTGTAATATACTGTTTTTCATTTTTTTTATCAGTCAATATACGCTGTCACATATACAAATTTTTATAGATTAACTCTTTTCTTTCAATTTTGGTAAGAGATACACGCATTTTAAAATAATCTACACTGTCCGACCACTTTATTAGTTACACCTATCTAGTAGTGTGTTGGGCCTTCTTTAAACCTCAAAACATCGAATTCGTCGAGGCATGAATTTTCAGCAAGATGCTGAAAACGTTGTTGAGGTATTGTATACCATGCAGACATGAGTGTGTCCTGAACATTTGATGGAGGTGTAGGTTTGGAGCGAACAGCCCGTTCCAGTTCATCCCACAGATTTTCAATCGGGTTGAGATCAGGGAATTGAGCGGGACACTGCAGCAAGGAAGAGTCATCATCATGTTCCTCAAACCATCCCATAGTGATGCGGGCTTTGTGCACCGGCGCATTATCCTAGAAGTAGCCATCTGCATGAGGATAAACTGTTAACTTGCACGGTTGTACTTGGTCAACTACGATGTTTAGATACGCTCTAACATCCTGACGTGCCTCCAAAGCTATCAATGGACCCAACGTGTGCCAGGAAAGCATCCCCCTCCCCACCATGACACTGCCCTCACTGGCTTGAAGAGTTGTTGTGAAACACAGCATTTGTGCGAACAGCAGGATGCACCTAATAAAGTGGCCAGACAGTGTATATTTATTTGTTGCAATACAAAGGTATTGCTTTGTTATTTTTCAGCGAATTTTAAAACATTTGACAATATAGGTCAATTTTGTTAAAATCACTTATTATTAAGTTCTAAAATTAATAATTTTTCATTGATTTTTCATGATCATAAAAAAAAGTTCACAACTTATATCATTTTCTTTCTGACTCATAGAGAAATAAGATGATGGAATATAAGATGAAAAAATGCAGCAAATGATTTCAGTACACACTGAAACTTCATTAGTTAATCCTCAAAGAAGCAACTGACTACATTTAAATGGAGAAGTTTCTTGAACTGGGCCACCATCATTCACGCATTTTTACCAAACATTAAAATTGAAATATCCAACTAAAATATATTGAATCTTAGCAGCATCAATGCTGTTAATTTCATTGTTTTTAAAAGGCCGGAAAAAAGAATGCAAGTTCATTCCCATGTTTCTTTAGTTTAAGAATATAACATTTACATATAAACATTCCATTTTTATTATTTGCTTTATGTTCTGGTTCTAGATTTCCACCTTTTACTTTGAAGTAAAGGGAGGTAGAAAATAATGATAGCCTGTATGTAGGTGGCTGTGACTCGCGATAAATATCCTCTGACAAAAGAAATAAAATAATTTGTTAACATAAATTGTTAACATAACGGCAAAATTTAACGTGCGTAAGAATGTTAGTAAGAAATAATTAAGATAAAAACGCACAACAATTAAAGATCCGCTAAGGTATTTTTGGCATTTTTGTACCGGGAATCAAAAACAGACTGTTTCGACCTTCCCAGGTCTCATCAGTTTGATTCACCCAGTACTCATAACTTAGTGGGATCCAAAGAACCATATACAAAGGAGAAGCATGAACAAAATAATGGCCCTTGAATTAAAAAACATCAAAAATATAAATTAAGAATAAAAAGGGCAGCAAATTAATCCCTCAGCACATTAAATTTTGCTGTTATGTATATGTTTATTTAAAAATCCTTTATAAGCTATTCTTTGGATTCTTTGGATCCCACTGAGTTATGAGTACTGGGTGAATCAAACTGATGAGACCTGGGAAGGTCGAAACAGTCTGTATTTGATTTCCGGTACAAAAATAGCTCAGGGGATCTTTTAATTGTTGTGCGTTTTTATCTTTATTCTTTATTAACACAAATTGTACAAAAATCAAAGTAAGTATATGAACTCATTGAATAAAATGAAATACAGTCGAACCTCTATTTAACGAACCTCTATTTTGCGAATTTCTCTATTTTGCGAACTTTTCTTTGGAACCAAGAACATTTTGCTAATTTCTTCATAAATAATTTCATAAATATTTCTTCCAAATAGCGAAGTGAATTTTCTATTTAACGAACTTTTTCGTGGGTTTTTTTTTTCCCCTTGAAATATTTTTATTATTAATATTCCCTTAGAGGAAATGAAAAAAATGTGGATACAGCTGAGGGAAAAAGAAGAAGTTAACGATGATATGCTAATTGATGGTTATCTTTCACTTGATTTTGAAGTTGAGACTTCGGGAACACTAACTGAATTGATATTTTGGACAGTGTGAAAGATAAAACAATACAGCTATGAATTGCGAGGAAGATGAAGATGATGAAAATAGAAATGATCATGATGCAGAAGTCAGAAAAACCTTCGTATGATGAAATGCTAAAAGCATTTGAAACAATCCGACGCGGATTACAATTTGAAGAAAATACTGAAGGGGTTTTTGGTGCAATGCAAAGATGCGAGACGTACTATGAGCGAAAACACTTTTTCCAAAAAAAAAAAAAAAACTCAAATAAAATTAACAGACTGTATTAGTAAAATTTAAGTACGCATGTGGTAACGTATGGTTTATGTCGTTAAAATTATTACTTTTTTTAATAACATTTATTGTTTATGTATTTTAAATCTGTTTTATGTAGTTTAAAGTAATTTTAAAAGGTGAATCTCTATTTAACGAATTTTTCATATAACGAACTTTTTTTCGGGATTTAGCGACTTCGTTAAATAGAGGTCCGACTGTAATTAAAAATATAGGAAAAAAAGGACAAGCATGCACTTTAAAATTCAGAATTCTAAAACGTAGTAACTCTATGTTTTTTTTTTACAGATAAGGATTGGTGGTGTGGTACTTACATTGCTTCATTTCACAGATGAAAGGGGAAGGTTCACTGCAGGAAATAACAGCCAATTCGAAATTATGATCCTTACGAAAGGCAAAGCAAGAAGTTTCATTGTGTTCAGCTTCGATCTTCATTGGGGTTCCAGTAACTTCATGACTCAACAATAACTGATTTAGATTTTTGCGATGAAAATTCTCAACATTAACATCGTCGTTGTGTTTATATCTATGGCCTAAATAAAATAATCAAATGTTTTAAAAATAATTTCAAAGTAATGATACAATTAAAAGAAACTCTAAAACTCCAACTTGAAGTAACTTGTTAGATCAAGAAAAAAAAAAAGACTTTTGAAGTAGTTATCCTTCAAATTATTCAGGGTAGTTCTAGTGGCCTATAAGAATAAATTACTGTATATATATATCAATATTATCACAGTATCACCTTAATTTCCCTCATATTTACAACTTTCTTTTATTTTAAAACATTCTTCGATGCAGAAACCCGAGTTCTACTATTATTATATATACAATCGGACCTCTATTTAACGAACCTCTATTTTGCGAATTTCTCTATTTTGCGAACTTTTCTTTGGAACCAAGAACATTTTGCTAATTTCTTCGTAAAATAACCTCCAAATACGAAGTGCATTTTCTATTTAACGAACTTTTCGTGGTATCTATTTTTTTTTCTCCTTGAAATGTTTTTATTATTAATATTCCCTTAGGGGAAATGAAAGAAATGTGGATACAGCTGAGGGAAACAGAAGAAATTAACGATGATGTGCTGATTATCTTTCACTTGATTTTGAAGTTGAGACCTCGGAAACACTAACTGAATCAGATATTTTGGACAGTATGAAAAATAAAATACAGCTATGAATTGCGATGAAGTTGAAGATGATGAAATAGATCATGATTTAGTAATCAAAAAACCTTTGCTAAAATCATTTGAAACAATCCGATGCGGATTACAATTTGAAGAAAATACGCCTGAAAGGGTTTTTGGTGCATTGCAAAGATGCGAGACATCTATGAGCGAAAATACTTTTTCAAAAAAAAAGACTCAGACAAAATTAACAGACTTTATTTGTAAAATTTAAGTACGCATGGGGTATTATATGCTTTATGTCATTAAAATTATTACTTTTTTTAATAATATTTATTGTTTATGTATTTTAAATCTGTTTTGAGTAGTTTAAAGTAATTTTAAAAGGTGAATCTCTTATTTAACGAATTTTCCATATAACGAACTTTTTTTCGGGATTTAGCGACTTCGTTAAATAGAGGTCGACTGTAGTTCGAATTTTTCAATGAATTAGTTGACAAGGTTTTTTTGACGAAGAATATGAAAACGTTCCACAGATAAAAACATAAGTATGTATGTAAGTTTCTTGTAACATGTTTTTCATTATCTCCTTAAGACGACACACCACTATTATGTCTCTTTATTTGCAATGCACAGTATAAGCTGCACGAAGAGATAATAACTTTTACAGTGGAAATGGCTAGACCATGATTTGATATTTTAAAGTATCTGATGAGAATCCAAACCAAAGACTATTTATCGTGCCCTGGAACTACTTTAGATGACCAGAAAGCGGTTTAAGTTACCTCTTCGCAAACATTGAAGAAACTCAGATTGTTAGATAATGTGGATAAAGATTTGCAAATAATGATAAAAGAAAACCCTATAGAAGTTAGAGGAGTAAAAGTATCAGTAAAGACTACTGAAAGAAGCTTGTAAGTTCACTGATGTCAAATAAGAAAAAAAAAAGGATTTAAAAATAGTAGATTAAGATTTAGTTCAGTAAAGGAGACAAATAAGTTGTAAATAATAATATAGTATCAATGATAATTTATTAGGACAATTAGGGAAGAGGGGCTGTTTGGAGCTCTAACTCCTCCTTAGAATCTAGTTTCATAGATTATTTGAAAAAGTTATTGAATAAAATTAAAATGTAATTAATGCTACACTACGTAATTATTTCTTCACCAATACTTTCTTAAAAACATTTTATATGTTTAGTAAAAATATGGAAATAAAATACAATTTAAAGATTATTTTTTGATAGCAATCAGAATCTATGATTTACGAAGCTGTTGAACAATGTTTATGTTACTAAAACTTTGGAACATTTTTTAAAAGATAGTGTGTCTTAAAGAGTGAGTAGTACAAGTGTTAGAGCCCATTTGATAGAGGGTATTACAGTTCCTAAGAAACGTTTGGAGGAGAAGTAACTACTGAGAAGTAACCTCTAAAAAAAATACACTCTTACAGCATTTGCACTACAGTTTTTCAATTACTACACTTTTTTTCAGATTATTAGTATTTTGCAAAATAGTAATAATTAAATCACTGACAAATAATGTATGAAAAGTAATTGTTTATTTAGTTTTCTAATTTGGAAGAAAGATAAAGTATATTGTATTAAATTAACTTGCCAAAATTCAAATTAAACTATTATCCAATGAACAAGCAGAAGTTAAAAAGATAAAAATTAAAATTAATAAAATATCTTTACCACGTACGTATTCGGACTATCTTACACTCAAGTCCTTTATCAAGCAGTTCCCCCATATCTATAAAAAGCGTGCCTTCCCTCTGGAAGTTGTCAATGCTTGATAAAGGAATTGAGTGTACGATAGTCCGAATACGTACGTGGTAAAGATATTCTATTAATTTTAATTTTTATCTTTTTAACTTGTGTTTGTTCATTGGATAATAGTTTAAGAAAAATTAAGTAGTTATTTAAGTTAAGTGTTCTCTTAACCTAATACTTACCAATTAGAAAATGTGGCTGTTGAAATAAAGTTTGATTTTTTTGTATTGTATGCTTAAGATATCTTTGAAAGTAGATTTGTGTATCACTGTCAGATAGAGCTAACTGTCCATCGTTTTCCACACAGTGCTCCTTAGCATTCGGGTAGTTTTGCGGCTCATCGTAGACAAACATAAAGCATTTGCCCAGAGTCTCAACCCAGTTGGATGGAACAAAGTAAGGTGGAACTAATTAATAAAAATACTCTTATAAAACATCTGCATTTACCGGCAGTAAATTTCATGTAATTAAATTGTTCCATAAAATCAATAAAAAGATCTACTTTATTAGTTATTATTTTGGACTATAAAAATATAGCAAGAAATTAAATAATATTAAAATTTTACTTTATAATAAATATCTTGCTAGTAATAATTATTAAAAGCCAATTTTCCCCAATTAGATTTTTGTTTTGAAAAAAAAATCACAAAAACAGAATTAAAATTAATTAATTAAAGATGTAGAAATATTTCTTAAAAATAGCTCTAATCGTTACTTAGATCAATTAATTAACTAATTAATAGATTATTTATACATCCAATAACCCTATCTAAAATTACCTGACCTAGTAAATGCTTAAAAATAAATATTAATGGAACTATTGCAAGACTTCTTCTGTATTAAGGAACGATGAATAGTTCTGGAAAATCAAATTCTTTATTCAGTCTAAACGTTTCGTTCCTAAACAAATAATAGGCCTTTACTTTCACTTAGATAAATCAAAATCGAATCACATTCATACACTGTTAAATAAAAAATTTAATAAATTTTACTGCATTATTAGTTGAAACAGAAAAAGAAACAAGTTTTCAACCATTAGAAATATGGCCCTTGTAATAGGTTACACGTACTGAAATTTAATGAGATCTAGGCAGTAAGACTCTTAAATATGAGACAGATCCATTCATTGTTCTTTGAATTACTTAAGGCCTGAAAAGTTACTCATAATATGGCTTTTGAACATCAAAATAATATGAACATCACATCATATTATTAAGATGCGTGTAATAACAATAAAAAAAATGTAAAATCTAAAATTAGATCAGTATTTTATTAGATTAGTGTTTTATTATTAGAATTTCTGAACAAAACAGTATTTTGACCCTTATGTACTCTGGCCTATAAAATGGATATAAAAATACCAACATCTAATTAAGTTCTAGATAATAAGACTCGTAATATGAATTTTGATTTGGTAGATTGGGTAAGGATTTTTTGAGTTATCGTGCCTACATCATTCTAAATTGCCCTCACTCAGACACACATATTTGGAGGATAAACATTTCAGGTTCCAAAACTGCATTTCTGCAAGTATGGAGAAAGTCTTGTGGTAGTTGCATTATTATTTATATTTCATTACAAAGTGTGTTTGAATTTATAACTGATAAAATTCAACAAAAGATAAAATCTACAAATTAAGCTTCTAATAAAATCTCCACGAAAGCTTCGTGGAAAAGAGGTTATGCTCAAAATATTTTATAGTAAGCTTAGTTTCAAAGAGGAAATAAAAGAATAAGTGGTTTTAGACCATCAACCTAATCAAATGTCTGAGAAAATAATTAAGAGCTATTAGGAGAGATGGAACCAAGTTTGACTTAGCATGAGTTGCATTTGTGGCCGTCGCAATTGATGGTTAATAAGATAATTAATAAATATTATTTAATCAAGAATTAATAGTTCCTGAAAGTTTTGAAGATTTTTTTTTTAAATTAATATGATGAACTTCTGAGAGAAGAAAAGAGATTTATTTATTTTGGAAATGAGAAGTGATTTGCTGAATCTTTGTTTCATTAGTGTCCACTGATGGATGGAAACAGTAGGTTACCGTTCACTGGAAGAACGCATAACTTCTTAAACGGTGGCTAAAAAGTTGGTTGTACAAAATCGCAAAACCTTCATATATACCAGGGGTGGCCAAACTTGCTTAACTCAAGAGCCACACGCGATAGATTTCAGATGTTTGAGATCCGCAAGACATGAACAAATGTTACATACACCCGTTTTATTGCTTTATATGCATGTTTTGTTACAAAAAAATTATATAACTATTTAAGAAATACATGTACATAAAAATATTTATTCATATAGGTAGATTTTAAACTATTAATTTGTATTAATTTCAGTAATCATATACACCAAAGGTTTTAATTTTATATTTTTTTTCTTAGTTTATATTCGACAAACACTTATAAATGAAATTTTTTATTTACCTTTTATGTTATTTTTGATTCGAAAAGAGGCTCAGCCAACCTTTTTTTCGCGAGCCGCGGTTTGGCTACCCCTGATATATATATACACTTCAATCCTCTAAATCTCTAAGTGGAAGGTTTCATTTAAATACGATGATATGTTGAAAATCTCAGCTATTAAATTTTGAAGAATTCTACCAAAATATTATTAAAACTAGACGTAAAGCAATTATCTATGTCTTTTCAGTGGTATTGGTTAAAAAGACTTTTAAGAGCTACAGAGCTATTTTAAAAAAAGGTTGATGTGTAATGTATAAATCATCAGTTTTATCATCTCTTTAATGAAAAATGAAAAGACACCGACAAGGTTATAGAAATGGTTGTCACAAAAGTTTATGTTAATTTTGAAAACATTCTCTCTGGCATGAATTTATCAGACGATGATACTACTACTACTACTACTACTATTTATTATTATTATTATTATAAATTTGAATGAATTTTTCGTATAAGTTTCAACTTCGAACTTAATTAACTTTTTATTTATTCTGAAATATTAAACAAAATTATTAATTGAGATTATCTTGTGTTCAGTTCAGAAAAATCAACTAATAAACTGAAATTGGAAAAAGAAGCAAGAATGATACAAAACTTACCATTCTGTGTGTCAAGTTCTTCCATTACAGTGGCAAGTGGATCTGAAGAAAACAATCTACTAAATTATTTGTTAAAAACAAAGAAAAACCACTTAATCTACTATTTATAAAAATTTAGTAGAACCATCAATAGTAATGGAACATTGATAGAATTACATTTTTTCCATATTAACTTATTAAACGTTCAATAGTTCATGGTTATTTTATAATTTTGCTAAAATTCGATGAAACAGTTTGTATAAAAATGTAATCCACATTTGGAAGTTAATTATGCTATTCACAAAATATTCAATAATTGAATTAAAATTCACCTCTGCAATCTAATTTCTTAATGCCACACGAAAAGTTATAAGTTAATAAGAATATTTTTTAATTTTTTATCCAAACACATCTAATAAGAAATTTAGAACATTCTAAAAAGAAATCTACAAAGTTAACCTGATAATGAAAGAAAATAATAAATAGCATATATCCCTGATGCCCAACTTACGGCCCGCGGGCCATATCCGGCCCGTGAATGTGTTACATGTGGTCTGCTCTTTCATTCCTATATTCACATACATATTTATAATGATCACGACTTTTTTTTTTGATTGTAGATTTTTGGGATGGGGGGGGGGGCACCCATCGCATACATTGTGGCCCGCGAAATTCACAGCAAAATCAAGTTTGGCCTCCATATTATGAAAGGTTGGGCACCATGGGCATATATCATTTGGATGTAGTTGTGTTTGTTATTTGTTTTTATAATTCAGTTACTCGTGTTATTAAGGAATTGTTTTTTTTTTAACATTTTTTATAGAAGCTTTTGCTAATTCTGTTTCTTTACTTATGAACTTTCTATTTACATTTGGAAAATTGATTATCAATAATGATTCTGTAACATTTCTAATCTATATTTATGTATGAATAGTTTTGTTAATAAATTTATCATATCTAATTTAAACTAATTTAAAGTTGATTTAGAGGGATTCGACTTGTTTCATGCGAACGTAAGCACGAACAACCTATCGACAATAATCAATATTTCCACTTTTTAAAATCCAATGCCCCTAAAAGCATAAATACTCAAAAAGTCACTGTTGAGGAATAGTTTCCTCAGATTACTTCAGAAATAACTGGATATTGTTTTTCTGTCATCCGTAATCTTCCATCAAAAGCTAAAAATGTTCATTGAAATAATGCATTAGTTAAAAAATAAATAAAGAATATATTAATTAGGAATTATAAAAGAAGCAATTGTAGTTGGCAAAGTTCTAAAATAATAATCACAATTAGCATAAATGTTTAAAGAATATTAATGAAATGTTTGCTAATAAATTAAGTACAACTTTCCAACAATTAAAGTAATGTAACGTTTTATATCTTTACATATAATAGAATAATTCTGCATAATTTTATATATATGCAAACATAGATATTTACATGATTCGTGATATATTCGTATTATCCCGATGTTATATTCTGCATATTCGAACTATACAAGTTTGAACTTAGTTCGGTTATCAAAGGAAAGATCTATTTTTAATTCACTCTATATTAATTCTGCTATAGCTATAAAATGAGAAATGTGTGTACTATTGCCTTATATAT
>JAFIDM010009631.1:178375863-178395219 GCA_023159025.1 Thereuonema tuberculata
ATCAGCTATCTTTACAATCTTTATCTTTCATTTGTAAAAAGTTTAAAACGCCTACTTACCTACAAATGCTTCACTGGGGAAATACACTGATTCATCCTGAGCATCTTTCTCAGATTCGTAAATAACTGAATTCATTCCGTTCCTTAAACACAGGTGTTGGGTTTCGATGTGACTTACATTCATATCGAAATAAAGCTGAATTTTCTTCGCCTGAGAGTCAACATAACAACTTTCAAAGCAGGAATCTAAATTATCTATATTCAAAGAAATTGAATAGAATCATCATCATTCAAAGGTGTTATCACTGAAATATATTCAAGAACAATTTTTAATTTACCCTCAAAGTTTCCTAAAATTTAATGATTAATAAAAGGTAAAAAAGATTGAGCTTTCTGAAGTTTTCGTCTCAAAAAATAAATTTATATAAATAAGTAAAACTGATAAATGAAAATGAACATTAAAAACAAAGTATATGTCTCAAAAATCTACATTCAAAATTTTAAGTTGAATTGTAAATATCTAACTTAATTTTTTACATTTTCATCTTTAGATCACATTTTTTTGACTACTCAAATATGATGACATGTTTTTGTGCTTTTACTTGATAATATTACAAGCTCTCTTTTTTCTATTCATTTTCAATTCATATTATTTTATTATCATTGATGGAAAGTCGTGAAAACTTGATCACAATTCGAGATCATTCCATCACTTTTTTCGAGTTAAAATAGGAAAACCACATAGGCAGCTAAAGATGCTGGAGAGTGTACAGCTATTAGAATCGCCTGTATTACTTACTACAAGGTCAGATTACAGAGGATATGCTGTTGACAAGTCATCAATGATTCATTAATACGTCACGTAACGGCTGGCTTTGAAGGCAGGGCCCCCAAAAAGGGAGGTCAGTTGTGCCCTTACCTCGGGCCCCTTTGACAGCCGGACTCTCATGTCTTAACAGAAAAGAAATTAAAAGAATTACTCTATTTTTTATATTTAGTCTACATCATCTTATATAATTGGCTAAGTTCGTCTGTCTGTCTGTCCGTCTGTCTGTCTCTAACTCGATATAATTAAGCTATTAAGATAGATCCAACGGTTCTAAATGGTACCATGAAATCAAAATTATTCAAATTGGATGAAAATATTAGTTCATTGTGTCATTCCATGTTGTTTCCATGAAATTTTATTCTTGGGAACTGACCTAACAACTGAAATTCTAACAAAACATACGTTCAAAACCAAATAATTTTGATACCACTGCACCCATTTTAATTAAATTTGACATACTAACTCAGTTGTTTACGCTGATTTCGAAACTCAAAACCATTTTTGCCGTCGAAGCTTCGTTCACATGTTAGCGCAGTATTTAGATTATAAAGGTGAGTTTTAAATGCCTTTCGGCGTTATGGGTGATAAATAATAATTATTCCATTCTTAATTTTAGTAAAATTTATTTACAAGGACAAACTTTAGATATGGTTGGTATTTATTTATCAGAGCCTGTTTTTGGTCATGGACAGTTACCCGATATGTTGCTATTTCTCGAGCACGTCGTGCTTGTAACATCAAAATCAAAATTCTTGACCGAATAGATCAAGGACATCTGATAGAAAAATCTGATGCTGTTTTTTACAAAAAATGTAGTTTATAAGGAGATATTTACTTTATAGTTGATAGTTGATAATAATAAAATTTTTCAGATTTTTTTTTGATGCTTGTCGTCCGACAGGCTTTGCTGCTAGTTTTACATAAACTATTTCTCTACTTTAACTGTCTGCATAGAGCTATTCTGCGCTACAATGTTTGCTTAGGGCGAATTTATTCTAAACTTTTTTCTAAACTCTTGGGTAGACGGGGAAAAAAATAGACGTTGGTGTTAAATTAATTTACTCTAAAAATAATGCTGTGTGTTTAAAAGGGAGAAATATGAAACCGTGTGGTATTTTCGCGATATTTTTGGCTGAGAATCTATGATTTTGATCGTAACGTGGGAGGGGGGGGGGTCAGTTACTGAATTCGATATCTGGGTCCTGAATTTGATGTGAGGGGGGAGGGGCTGTTTGTATGTTTCAGTTTATACTAGACATTGCTGAAAATGGCTCAAGCAATTATCTTATCCAAAACATGCTCATGATAATGTTTAATCCCCATAGGGCCCACATCACACGGGAAACTCCCGTCATAATTTTAGAATGATAGACTGCCCAGCCAAATCTCCAGACACACACTCCATTGTGAATATGCGACGTGATTAGGAGACGCTTTTCTACCAATTGTCACAATCCAAAACAACTGCAGAACTGTTCATCAACGGTGTTAATCACCGTTATATTTTTATCAAATCATATCAAACACTGTAAAGCGAGCAATTCTTGTAAATTTTATCTTGAAAACGGGACTAAGGATTTTGATAAAAGGGAGTGAATCTATCGTTTTCGGGTGCGAGAAAGCGATTTAGCTAGATCTCGATTTCGGGAAAACTCATTTAGGGGATAAATGATTGACCTCAGTACCAGGTTATTGTCTACAGTGTTCTTACTTTATTTTCGTTTTATTTTATTCTTAATAAATTCGTGTTATGTGTGTTTTTACGAATAATTAAATAATAATTTTATTTTTACAGGTAATAAAATAATAATCTGACTTAATAATAATTTTTAAAACTTTATCCTTTCAATGTCGCATGCTTTCAAGCCCGAAAGGTGATTGTCTACAGTGTTCTTACTTTCTTTTCGTTTTATTTTATCGAGCAAAGCTTGGTCTTCCAGATAATAAAATTGCAATTGTCTGTTCCAGAATTTTGTCCACTTTTACAAATTCCAAAATTCAATTTGAATCCGACAATTTGAATTTCCGATCAGTGTATTTGTTAGCCGTATTTAGAACGCTGTGCAATTTTTGCTCTCTTTTCTTTTCTTTTTTTTTTTCTTAAACTGACACCAGTGGTTCCATCTTATCTTGGAGGTTAAAAGAAAAAGAAAATAAATAAAAGTAAATATATTTATTAATAACCTTCATTTTTTTTTAAAGAAAATTAGTTTTTCATTCTTATTGAAACGTATAATAATTTCGTATTTCAGAAAATTTTTAATCTTACAAATATCGTAAAATATTAATTATTGATTATATAGTTATTAGTTAATAGTACAGTCCCTTCAATATTACAGCTATATTATTCAGAAATAATTCAAAATCGGCAGCTTAATAGAATTAATTAATTAATTAATTAATTAATTATTATTAAGCTTTCTTTAAAATTATTTATTAAAAAGAAAAAGAATGGCTTTAGCGTTTATTTAAATCCTTACAATTTATTTCGCATAATGATGCAAAATTTGTGATTCCTGAAAAATCAAAATATTGGTAGCCACGGTAAAGTTTGATGTAGTTATTTTGTCTGCTGTTATCTGGTTTCCCAGTAGCCCATCCACTATCGTGTTGAAAGTTACTGTGGTCTTCAAGTTTCCAAATGGCTTCATTAAGTTTATCTGTTCCATCTTAAAAAAGAAAATAAAACATATGCATCTTTTTATTTTTGAAATGGTAAAAAGAAAATGAAAGAAACTTAAATATTAATTATAAATTAAATTTAGAAAGGTTTCATAATCGCGAGGACGAAGGAATATCTCCAAGGCAAATATTTTTTTTTTTGCTACATTATTAAATTTCTTTTTTCTTTTTATCTTAAAACATCAAATCGAAGGTCTTTGTTTCAATGAATATACAGAGTTCACCAAAACAAAATTATACACACTTTCATTGATGTTGAAGTATGCATACATATTTTTGGCGGACTCTGTATTTTAAAAGAACCATTTGTTTCTTGAGAAATTTAAAATATACAGCAATACTTTTGAAATTTTGCTCTTGCTAGCCGAATTATGTATTTTAAGAGTTTTAGCTTATGTTTATTTTATAAAATAAAATTTTATTTAAAATTTATTTGATAAAAAAATAAAAAGTACATTAATGTACTGTATTTGCAAATGTTAAATAAGTTAATGAGTTTTTTTTAAACGAAAACAGTTGAAGTCCTTTGATGCTGTGGATAGAACTAAAATATAACAATTTCAGCCTAGAAATCTGGAATTTATAAAAATAATTTTAAAGTAATTTTTATTATCAGCTTTTGTCTAAAACTAAGCATTCCATAGGTTTTCAAATAGGTTTAGTCATTTTGATTTTCATGATCTTCGTGCAGGATATTATGATATTGCAAATATTCAATAAGGAAACAACAGCAGTAGTCCTTCAAATTCTACAGAGAACAATTGGAAAGATCCTTTCTAATTTAAAAACTAAAAAATAAAAAAAGTAACTAAGAATCTTAAAATTACAGTAAAGCATCTTTTACATTTATTATTTTAAACTTCTATGGTTCTATTATATTAAATGGAATATAGAATAATTAAGAATTATAATGTTTAACTTATTTCATATAATTGTACTGACTTGAATGAACATAATCAACTCTTACTTTACCTATGTATATTTCAGTGTTTTCCCATTTCCCTGGCAATTGATTCGTGACTTCATCCAAACTACTTTGATTTGGAAACGATGCTAATCTTCCACCAATACCGTGACATATTTCTCGTGCCAAAAGACTACTAAATTTGTCCTCCATTAAGATGTAAGTTGTGTTATTCGCTTGAACACATGTTATTTTACAAACTTTTGAATCTGAAACGTATTATAAATATCAGTTTAATTTCTGAATTTTTATTTTATTTCTTGCAAAAAGGTTTTTATTTAAAAAGAAGGTAAAAACGTTTCATATTGTGCACGAAACCATTACCCCTACATGTTTAATTTTCGGCCACTTCCTGTGAGAGAGGAAGTGGCCGCAGATCGGAACTCGTATTTTTTTTCCCAACTCTGCAAGAGTTCCAATAAGATATGACTCATGTCTGTTCAACTTATAGTTTGGGCTCTAGAGGTGGCGATATATTTCATTTACGACCACTTCCACTTCCTCTGAGTCAGGAAATGAAAGAAGATCTGACCCTTCTTAAGAGCTCCGATTCCCTTTACACTTTGTATATGGAGTTGCTAATAAAATGTATTTAAGACAATGAGGAATTATTGGGCTCCACTGTATTGCCGATAGAAATTTCGTCTCATAATTTTTCCAGTCTTATTTCCCCGGGGGAAGTTCAGAATTGCGTTTTGAATTAACACTTTTTAATTGTCCATTCGGAAAATGAAGGATTCCTTTCTTTTCTGGACCCAATGTTAGTGTGTGTCTTCATTAGCATCGTCCATTCTCCATATAGGAGGATGGCAGCTTGTGAAAGAGGAATAATCCTTAAAAATAAAATATCTCCAATTCACATCAATTCACTAAAAGACTCTACAAACATTAATCTCCAAACGGCGGCAATATTTCATAAGACTCAACGTCTTATTTTCTCAAGCCTAACACCATGGAAGAGGGATCCACTACCCTCCTTCCCAAATCAAACTTAAAATAAAATCAAAAGCACAAACAAGACTTCTAAATTACAACAAACAAAATGTGGATTCTATTAACAATTGAAAACGTGAATCATATTGATAATAATGATCACACTTCCGCTCTTTTGTTTACTTAGATTACATTAAAAGTCCAAATATTTTCTTAAATTTTCATTAAAAGTCCAAATATTTTCTTAAATTTTCATTAAAAGTTCAATTTTCTTAAAATAAAAATCCAATCCTGACTTATTTCTTCAATATTCTTCAGTATTTCTTTAATCCTTCAGTATTTCCAATGTCTTAAATCTTCAATATTTTCTTGTAATGAAAATCCAATCATCGACTTTCAATTTCTTAATTCTTTTAGTGAAAGACAATTCTTCATTCTTTTTCGTCAAATAATAAAGTCCAATCTTCAAATTTTTTCTTCTTAAAATAAAAACACCAAACGTTGGCATCAATTTTAGACATTATCTAATTTAAAATCCTTGAAAATATAAGAAAATATTGAAGAATTAAGATCTTCATATTATACATATTATTATTTAGAAATTCAAGCTCATTCAGTAAAATAATGTCATGATATACAGTCAATAGAAGCTCTGAAACAAAAAAGAAAATTTGATGAATCTCATGCTATTATTTCTTAACTATTAATGTTGAAAGTTAGACTGGGCTTTTTTCTTGTAATCATTCACTGTCTTTGCCGATAGTCAGAACACTGAATCATTAACGAAGAATTTTAACAATCCCTGGGACATTTAAGTATCCACCATTTTGTTTGATGGAAATGTTGGCAGACAATTATATGAATTCAAAATAACTTACTTGAATTGAAGGCTCTTACAGTGGAGTAAGATAATGTTGAAGCAATGATCACCAAAAGGGAACGGACCAACTAAACCAGAGAAATTTAAAGAAGAAAATAATTAATAAGTCCGTGAAATAATTGTAGAGTCAAAAGAGTATTTCAAATGTAGTTAATACAACTCTTCAATTGACTTGTTTCGTACGATAATAATTAAATAAAATAATAAATAGCTTTTGTTTTTCTTAAAATTAAAATATGTAACTTATTCAAAATACTGCCTTCGATAAAAATGTTTATTTAAGTACTACTGAAATTCGATTCTATTTTTGTACTTTTCAAAAAGGAAAAACACATTCAATTTAATCGCTTTAGTTCCACTTTTTAAATGATTATATTTGAGATATTTTTATATTAAATTTGTGAATTTCATTAGTAATATGGAAACGATAAATAACCAAAATTTCATTATACTATAGGAATCTTGAAGATATATGGTAATAATACAGCTGACAACTCAATAGCACGGCAATTTAAAACATTATCATAATCACGACTTCAAGTGATTGACGGACTGTGATGATAATTATGCAGAAAATTAATACATAGGTTGGGAAAAAAAACCCACATGGTTATATTTATCCTTATTGGTCAGTAGTGCTTTAATTCAAATAGGTTTCTGTTATTAGAGAAACTAATAAATACTATTATTCATAATTTACAAACAGAGTATACAAAATGGCCTTAGATAAGGTATTGTAAGTTACTCTATTTTGTAAACATTTCTAAATACAGCAAATAAACGTATTTTCTATTTGAGCAACGACACTTGAATGTTTTTTACCTGCAACTTTCCCAAGTTTTAACATCTAAAGAAAGATATTTTGTATTGTACCTAAGCAAAGATAACAAGCCTTAATTCATTTTATTTTTTGGGCAGTTCTGGAGCAATTTAGAGGTAATTTGTTGCATAAACTATATTTCGTTTGTTCACTGAACTGCTGCATTTCATTAGAAAATTGAAAGCAACAGTTATCACATTAAACATCACAACAGGCAATTCCCGTTTGTCAAAATTCATGTAATAGTTTTTTTAAATCTACCTGAATCAAAGACTGGATAGATATCAACAGAAAATTAATGCTGCTGTACTTTATCACAACTGAAAGAGAATAGATAAAAACAAAATGCTCAGAAGCTCTTTTATTATCAAATCTAGAACTCTTTGACACTCACAGAATCAGTTCAAAACCACATTTTTCAGACCACGGCCAATCAGTTGCTTGTCCTACAGTGGGACCGGTTACTTCACAGGATCTTACTGTCATTTATGATACCAAGGATACCTGAATAATAATGTGAAAGAGCAAAATTTTCTCGCTAATTCCCCTTCCTAAGTAGCTCTGAATAAAGACTATTCAGAATGATAAACTTTGTTGTTATAACTTTATTTGTCATTTTACTTTAAAGCATTTGTTGATGTTATTCGAAATGAATTATAGAATTAGTCAGAAATAAAAATAAAAAATGATTAATTCTGTGTATTATTAATCGAGACACTTTTTGTTTGTTTATTTCCAATTTGTCGATTATCTTGATAAGTTTTCTGGACATTTATTATTAATTACTCACATTTACACTATATTGTTAGGAAAAAAACCGCAAATCCAAACTTATTCACGACGAAGAATGGATAATTTTGTGAATTTCTTACAGTTTCTTTGCTACTTTTTTTATTTGCCATTCAATTGGTTTATTCAAAGCAGGAATCTTCATTCTTAGTTTTAAATACATAATATAAATTTCTATCTACACAATATTAATGAATTTTTTAAGATAATGAAGGCTTAGATTGCTTACAGCCATATTCATATCTCAAAAGAAATAAGAAATTAGTTCATATTTAGCAATGTCTTAATTATGAAATTACATCCTTGAGGAATTTACACTTACCTTCAATTCACCCATTCTTTCTCTGCTTCTACTTCTCTTCAAGAGCAAGAGATTAACTTCTACTTTGGTATTTAAAGACCTTCTCATAAACAAGGAGTACTGATCAACATCCATTAAGTTTCCATTTCCTGTTTTGCTTTTTTTTAAGTGTCGAACCCACTTACCTTGACCATTAAAAGTAAAAACAAAGCCGTAGGCATCTTTTCATTAATCGATACTTTCTTTCAATCCTTTCAATCCTAGGAAAAAAGTACGTTTCTCTTAATTCAGTTTCTTTTAATCTGCAACACTTCAGGTTTTTGTCTACTTCATCTACTAAGTAAAGTATCTATAAAATATCTACTAAGTTTCGATATTTGAGATTGCTATTTCATTTTCAACACTAAAAAGCTTAAAATTTCAAGGTTAACTGGCTACTTTCATCAGTTAATCAATTATTTATACTATTCATTAGTTATTATAAAAAAACAAGCTGTTGAGCCAAATATAATTATCTACTCTGCTTTTTTGTAGCTTCTGCAAATGAATGACATACCACAGGTTATAAGCATTTGTTCACAAATTTTTTTTGATAAAATGTGAAGATCTACATAGTAAATTTACTCAAATGTTTTATGATAATTCCTTCTTCGTTTTCCTCTCTGATATTAAGCCGCTGGATTGTTATAATCTAATTAGTTCATTCAAAATGGGAATTAGCAGTACGATATGGGAGTAGGAATGGTGTGAGAAACGTCTTATCCATTAGGCCCCGGGGACTACATTCAACTTATTGTTAAGTATCCCTTATCACTCTCTCTCTGTGTGACGCAATGAAAGAAGAGCCAGAGAAATAAAAAGCTCAGAGTATGCCGATATTATTTGCACACAAGAAAAAAGAATTTTTCCTGGACAACTGCTGACTCTATCGACTTGAAATTTGGATATGCTTTAGTTTAGAGTGTCTACTGTGCAATGATTATTTTTGTTATTTCTGCCTATCCGGATATATGCGGAAAGAGTCGACTGTGTCCGCAAACTGTTATTGTACGGTCGAATAAAAATATAGATCGTGTAGTAGACACTCTAAACTAAAGCATATCCAAATTTCAAATCGATCGGGTTAGTAGTTGTCGAGCAAATAAAATTCCCAAATTTTTAGAAACAAACAGTCAACTCTCTCTGCATTTTTCCGGATAGGCAGAAATAAATGCCCCATTCCTACGGTGTTTCGGGCTCTGAATACGATGATGAAGTCCGTTTGCCGATCCGACCTTCCGTCCGGGAGTTGTTAGAGGGGAACAGACACGGACAGACGGACTTACAGGACAAACACAATAGCTCCCAAATGAGTCGCTTAAAATTACTTTTTATATGTTAGAAAAAATACATCTTTCATTTATCTGTAAATGTACCAAAAAAAAAAGAAGTATTTAAAAAACAGAGCTATTTGCATTTGATAGCCCATTGTTCCCACTCTATTTCGTTGTTTTATTTCCTGTTTTAGAAGTTGTCAACGGTATATAGGAAAGCAAATTTATCAGAAAGATCAACTCGAGAAAAATAAATTTCTCAGATACTCTATGGAAATTACAATCCATAAAACGAAATGGGAGGTGGCTAATCTTAAAGTTAAGTTTAAAATAATTCGAAGTATATGAAAGAATTCATTGCGTGAGTCATTTCATTAATGGACAATTTCCTGAATATATTTTTCTCCTTTTAATTCTAAGAACGAAAATAAGACTAATTGCTAAACTGAATCTAAAGCTCTTAGATTTTATCTCGAACCATAGATTTCCACTTTCACAGTTTCTTTTCTTATCTTTCTTTTCTTTTTTTTTTTTTTTTTTGAAGTAGTTTTTTTGTTTTTACTATTGTTCCTTCCACCCACCTTTTAGTTTTCATACTGTATGAATTTGCAGTTCTTGTATTTATTTATGAGATCTTTCGTTCTATCTGCGATCAATTTTAGTTTCTGTAAACAACTAAAGATTGTAGTTGAATATTTCACAGATTTCGATTTTCATTTCTTTACCGTAGCCTTCCTTTTTCTCAAAAATCTTTCATCAATTCTGTAAATTTATAAAGTGAGAAAAATTTCATCATTTCCTTGATTTTTATTAATAAAATGCTGATAATATCACGTTTGTAGTAAAATTTCGGCAATGCTATGAGAAAACACTGATGCTTTCTCCACTTTGTGGGATCCTTATTCTCAGTTTTTGTTTTGCTCATTCGTAAATAAATGATCTTGTACATTAGTTTAATTATTATTTAAAATATTATTACTTAAAAGCATATAGAATTTCATTATTTAAATTTGTAAATTTTTATAAACTGCCGATGTGTACTTTAACTAAAAGATTATAATCAGAATGCAGTATAACATAAATTTCCTTTAAATTCTAATTCCCTTTTTTTTTTGAAAATGCTGTTATTAATTTAATGGTAATTAAGTAATGAATTTAAACCAACGTAAATGCTATTAAGAAATTATATTTAGATTTTTATTGTCATGGGATGAAAAAAATCGCTACAAAATTTGATAGAAATTTGATTATTGAGGAACGTTTTGTATAAATAAATTCAGGTATGCTTTTTGCCTTTTTTTAAAGTGATATAAGATTTTAAATAAAACAAAAACCAAATTGTTTAACTAACAGCTTTTGCACTGTGCGGCGCTTTGCAAGCTGGACCCAATAGAATGTTAGGATTGTAAAACCTGAACAAATTGTAAAAAATGTAAACTGATATTCTATTACTAAAAATTCTCAAACACTAATCTTACATTATCCTTTTATAATTAACAGAAATGCATTCATTGCTATTATTTCATCCTTCGCCAACCATATTTGGCAACTCCTGTTTCAGTCTTCCACTCAAAAGACAAATAATAATTTAAGTCTATGATATTCATTCAACAATTAATGGCATATTATAAACTGTATCCAACAATTATCAATTTAAACAGTAACAATTGTTGTTAGTTTTCTACGAAAGATTTCATTTGTTATGAAAAACTTTACGAAATAAATCTCGCGTAAAATCAGAAACTGATATTTTACCTTGTTATTGATATTAACAAAAGCACATGAAAACGACACTAACAACAATCGATATGAATAACAAACTCAAATTTGTAGTTATACACGGGTTTTGAAATGATCGATTCTTGTTTTGTTTTTTACAATGCACTATTTAGCGTGACACACTTGATCAAACCCATTATAGCTTTATATTAAACTTCATTGTTTAAAAGATATAACGTTAGCCCTGACTTGGTAAGATCTGACGACTAAGAACTTTCGATTTTCTATATTTGGAAATTAAATAATGATGAGATGTGTTTGTGCGATTATGGTAAGAATTCAATCCAGTTTTTAATTCCTTGACCTCACTTTTAACTTTGAATCCCATTCTGATGGCAGTAGATCGAAAGAAAGTGAAAAATGAAAACTGTGTTCATGTTCTAGTAAATTTAAATTCGGATCAAGAATTTTATCACAGAAATTTAAATTATTATTTTTTTTTCCCTTTTAGTACAATCTAAAGTTGTTTTTCTTTCCGTTTTTAATTTGTAAATAAATAATAAATTAATTTACAGGCTCTGCATCACTTATGTTCATCACTCACTAAAAACGTGTTTCATTCGAAAACAAAACTTTGAACTATAAGATATTAATATGTAATTATCAATCAAAGCATACTCATACTAATTATTGTACGAGAAGAAGGACGTGGCGTTTGCCGGTTCGTAGGAGACAATGAAATAACAATTTTTTGTGGTTAAAAGACAAAAGCTACTGACTTACTCATCACCGCCGACCTACCCGTTCTCCTGGAGGCAGCAACTCGCCCTCAGCCGGCAATTTTCAATCTCCCGTTTAATCCCTTAGGGGTTGAATTTGGAAAAATCCTTTCTTGGTGGGCGCCTAAGTCATAAGTGAAACCCATCCCTAAAATTTCATCAGTTTAGGCTGTGCGGTGATGAGTCAGTCAATCAGTGAGTTTGCCTTTTATATATTTTAATATATTAAAAGATAGATTAAAGAATTTGGGACACTTAAAGTTCAGTTTCAATTTAGTAATAATTGATTTGAACAGCACATTTCACAAAATAAGTTACACTATGTTTAAGGCTGTACATGGGATTCAATATGTTATACATTTTCATTTCAATTTTCAGAATGATTTTCTTTTGATGATTTTCAGCTTAATGAAATATTTCTCATCTGACGAAGGTTTTCATTATTGCCAAATACTCCCTTTGTTTTTCAAATTTTTGATTTCAATTACACCTATCTTTTCCTTCTATCTTTATCGTCGATCAAGTTATTCTGTATCAGGTTTCAGCACACTGAAGAAATTACGTGCATATCCGTTAACCAATCAAACATCTACACTGCATGTATTAATGAAAGCAGTTTAGTCGTAATATTTCGCACATGTCAGTTGCTTTTTAGGATTTTTCCGAAAACTGTGCCAGCAGAATTGAAATTTATATTCAAAAACAAACATTCACAAACAAACATCCATTCCCAATCATCCAGAAAAAGCTCACCTCGTTGTCTTACAGTTACAGTATTCTAATAAGCATCATGTAAAAAAAAATATTTAAAATAAAATAAAATTATGTCCCTTGTTAGAGGAATGTGTTTACAATTTAAAAACTACCGATCATCCGCTTTATGCAAAAGTTATTACTACTGCTAGGACATAATCAATATGAGAAGGAACTATTCATTTCTGAATTCAGTGATGTCCGATTCAGTGATAACTGACGAGGTAGGAGGAAACCTATTGTTTTTAATGTTCACTGTGTCAAAATTGAGGATTATTATTTATTCATAACAAAGCAATATTTAGTACGTTCCATTAGCTTATTATAGATAACTCCGTTTTACAGAAAAACTTATTTTTAAAATAAAATAAAATAAAAAGTTTCCAAAAGTGATTAAATTTGCACACAAATAGCACTAAGATTTTTGACGTACATTATCAGAGCCGCAGCTAGGGTTTTCGCCCTCTTCTCATTCTATTATATTACGACCAATCTCTTCATTGTGTCAGAGTTCAGTCCAATCAAGAAATAATGAAAACATCCCGCACATCGATTTTTTTTTCAAAATTTGATTTTTTTTGTTTGGTTATTTACAGGTTATGGGATGGGCCATCGTATTATATAGTATATTTCATTATGCTTATTTTTGTGTAGAATTGCAAGATTCTAGGGAATGCAGGAAGATAGGGTGTAAGTATAAAATGTGTGTACTATATTTGTCTTTTGAATTGGCACCAGTATTTTTTTAATCTATATACAACGATCTTAAAAAAAAGAAAGGATAAATTGATGTGGGAATTAATGTTTGTAGTTTTAAAATGTCCATTGTGAGTGTTTAATGGAATCTCAAACATATACTGCCTTTAGGCATCGAAATCAATACATTGTGTCTATATGCCAAGGTATCAGTTTTTCTTAAAAAATGTACATTGAAAACTATAGGGTTTTTGGCTCGTTTGCTTTACTAGAATGTGAAAAATAGTTTTTGAGCTCATGTAACTATTTGCTGCGTTTCTTTCGAATGATAGTAATTAGAAAAAAAAACTGTATATGAATATGGAATTGAGAACTATTTCGAATTGATAATTTTGGTTTCTAAAAATGAAAAACTGTAGAAATGAAAATGAAACTGTTTAAGTAGAAAACATTCCACTACTTGATTAAACAATCATTTTCTGTAATTATGGGAAATTAAAATAGAAAAAGAAAGACATAAGAAAAGATTGCGTCTTATGGCTTATCTCTTTAAAAGGTGTTAACTCTAAAAGATATATTTTTTTTTCTAGAGTACTTAGGAATTACATTTATTTTGAATTTATTATAACATAAAAAATTGAAAACATCAGTCAATGGTATTCACTAATTTCAGCTATTTCCTTCTTTTGTATTCAATTTATACAAAAGACATACATTAAAAAATACATTAAATACATACATTCCGCATTAAATATCCAAAAATTAGAAAAGTGTTGAGGAAGGGTTTGAGGAAGTTTTCTGAAGGAAAAATTTTAGAAGATTTCTAACAGTTTGATTTCTTTTTTTTTATTTCAGTTCGTTACTACTTCACTTCTTTATTTTTTTCTGCTTATATCCTGACTATTTTCTGGATGCTTCTTGGTTTGTGCACAAAAAAGAAGATTATTCTTCTGTGTGGACTTATTTTTCATATCATAGTTTTTTCTGCTATTTTGGCTTATTATAGTGCTATTGGGGTAAGAATTTGTACATTTTATAATTGAAAAGTTAATTTTGAAATATCATTTTATACATTGAATGTGATTAAATAATGTGAATCCAAGAACTCCGATTGAAATCTGAAACTGAGTTATAGAATGTACAAGAAACATGTAAGTTCAAATAAGGTAAAACGAACTAACTATAGCTTTTCTGAATGATAGGATATGAATACTTCTGTCTGATTTCAAATCTATTTGCAGTTATTGTGTCTCCTACTATTTACCTTAGTTTTTTATAGATCGAAATATCCTGCTAAATATAAAATGTTTTTATATACTAATTAGTGTTCACGATGTCATTACTGTTTGTCTTTGTTGCTGTATACATTTTAAAACTTCTACCACAGGTTGTTTTTTTTCCTCTTACATTTTCGTTTTTATTCAAACAAAGTTAATTTTTTTATTGAAAAAAGAGATAAAATGTTAGACTTGAGCACCTGTATGTAATCTCTACTATGGTCATTCCCAGTGAGAGTGCCAATGGACGTTTAATTTTATATATGAAATAAATATATTTTATTTCATAAGACGCTCGCCTGGGAGTTAAAGGCGGGCGAGCGTCTGGATAACGATCTGATCTGAAGCTAGTCCTGTTGGTCAGGAGACGTCGCGTCATAAGCCTGACGTCATAAGACGTCATACTTCCCGTGACCCCAAGGGCAACGTAGGCAATTGGGATTCTTTATAAAAAGAACTTAATGTCTTCATTTTTCTAGATTGTACAATGAAGGATGTTCCAGATAGCTGTGATTAGGATCCATTTGTAATAGTCGTTGGATAATTTTTGGTAATCGTAACTCCAGCTCTGACTGCTGAAGATCCTTCAGTTTATTGTTTATGGAAAATAAAGTATTGTAAATAAGCAAAGCAATGGCGTTATTCTATAACAGGAGTGGACAAACCTGCTTGAAATAGGAGTCACATAACATTACAAGAAATTTCAGATGTTTCGTAGCTGCAAGACTGGAATAAATATTTCAGACACGTTTTTATTGTTATATGCACATTTCGCTACAAAACAAATTGTGTAAATATTAAGAAATGCATGTACGTAATACTGTTTATTCATATATGTAGTTTTAAACTGTTAATTTGTATTAGTTTCAATAATCACAATGCAGTAATTATCTATGGAAACATCTAAGAAAAATTGCTGATCCGAAATTTCTTTAATCTCTTACTCAAATCTAGCATCAAAATTAGGATTTAAATTCTTAAATATATTTTTTCACCATGAAAATTAAACTTACATTTTAATCCAGTGAACTATCAGTTACATCCAATAAATAATTAAGTAGCTTGAAAAGTTTTTAAAAGTTTGGAAGTCGAGGAGGCCAATAGAAAAAAATGCTCTACCCCTACAGAGAATTGAAACCAGAAAATTCCAGCCAATAAAGAAACACCTCCGAGTCAAATTATTTCATTATTATTATAATTCTGATTATGATTACTTTCGTGTATTTAATTATCCAACAATAAGCAAAAATAATTGTTTAAAAATTGTATTAGCCTCTTTATGAAGAACTGAAATCAAGTAAAAATTCCTTGTATTAATTATGCTTTTGATTTACATGTATTTTAGGCTTTCTTTTTGGTCCGACTGGTTGCAGGTCCCCATTTCAAAGACAAATGGAACGTAGCCATTAAATTGGACATTGATGGCATAGATACCGGAGTAGCAGGGGTCGTATTTATAGCAGGATGTGTTTTCTATCTGTCACTATACTGCCATTATCAAGAAACAAATGGAACATTCTTTCCACAACAAACTCAGCGACCAAAACAACTTACTCGAACAGAATAAAAAGCTGAAAGATCCGCTAAATTGTGTCATGACTGTTAGGACAACAACTTTAAACTATTTCACTTAATAAATGAAACAAAATAAAGGTTATATTATCTTCAGTTAACTAGTTCAAAAATCATAGAAATATATGTAGACTACTGTTTAATAAAATATAATGTCATCAGTCATGATTTATCTTAAATAATATTTATGCTTAATTAATCTTAGTTTCTATCAATAATCGCTATTTATTTTTAAATACTATATTAATGAAGTTCTAGGCTCCTATTAACCAAATTTTGTGGTTAATTATGCTTTTTAAATAGCATGCACACAACAGTAATTTATCATATTAGATTAATCATAATCAAATATTTTACCTACATATTCATATACTAAAAATATGATATGTCACTTATGAGTGGTTACTGTATGTAGTGATCATTCTTCGAAGACATGGTGGATTTTGAAGCTTCTTTTTGCAGAACAATCCAAAATAGTAATATTTGTGTCAAAAATGAGGACAACTTACTGGTGTAGACCTGGCGACCAAATACTTTTATAGTACTCGGTATTTATAGAGATTCGCTCTAGGTATAATAATCGTAAAAAAAATTTTTAATGAAATTTTACATTAAGAAATACCAATCCACATGTTCTCATTTCTGTGACAGGTAAAACTTGATTATATAAAAAAGTATACATGCATCAATATGTTTAAGGAAATGATACAAGAAGTGGAAAAAAAATTGTTATTAGATTATAAAACAGGAAACAGGAAGTTACAGTAATTTTCAATTCTGGAAATTCAAGATAAAGAACTTCAAAAAATAATTACAACTGCTTTTAAAGATAAATTTACCATTTATTATTTTTAATCTCTGATATAGTTTTCCAGATCTGTTTGTGCACTTCCGTAACGCATTTTCTCTTTGTTTGAAAAATAATTTTAATTTTAATGTCCTTTGAAAATAATTCCTACAATGAAACGTTCGCGATGGGAATTGAACCCGCAACCTTCTGATCCGAGGTCAGACGTAATATTCATTTGGCCACGGAGACTAAATTCAAATTAATGTTGCTTATTATTATATTAATCTCTTATCACTTCCTGTGTGTGGCGCAATGAGAGAAGAGCCAGAGAAAAAAAAAGAACTCTTTAATTTTAGCCCACTAGATTACAATTTAAATTTCAATGTTCATTTTTTTAGCCTACTATAAGCACAAGCCAGACGAGCATTAGATTCAGAAGCTCACCCTCAGCGACGAACTGAAGAGTCGTTAGAGACATTTCTCGTCATGAATGAAGAAATTACATATGACGGCAAATACTCTTATCTCAACTAAAAGCCGTCATATTGTTATACCGTCATTGTTGACGGGGCGTATATGCTAGTTTTATAATATTTCGGAATTTAACAATGTGTTTAGTGATAAGATTCAATTGATTTAGAACAATGTTGCTTTCGACTGATTCACCAAAGGCAGTGTTGGAATAACCCTTCGTAACTAGGTGGCATATTTAAAAAAAACGTTAAAGTTGTACCTCTACAGGCCATGCAGTCCCTTGGTTGCGTGGGTAATTTAGGCTCCCAACGATTCTGAACCAACAGAACTATGCATTTATAGTGGGTTTCGGAATGTCAACCCGACGCCCTCCCGCCTTTAAATCCCGAGTAAGAAAACCGATACCCATTTGGGAACATTATTTAGGTAATGTAATTAGTCAAATATAGAGTAAAATGTACTTTTCTATTGAAGAAGATACTTTTTACAGAAATTATAGAAGCTTTAGTTACGCGAAACATTCCGTATAAATAATAATGATGGCTTGAGTGCACCAAATGTTTTTTCTTTTTTTTTTCTGCGGCAATTTTTATTTAATAATTAACAAGAACAAATACAGAATAGTGCTTTAGTTAAAGCAATTAGAAATCACTTGAATTTGTTTGCTTGTTGTACTTATTATTACTCAGCATTTGCTTTGATTGAGGATAAAACTTTTATTCAGTCTGGTTGTGATTAAAGCTTTGTGTTTATCCTCTTCAGAGGTTGGATAGTACAGGAGGTATGACTCCTAAAACTATCAGCCGAAAGGGACGAAGTTGAAATCGGAAAACCAGTTCAACATCAAAGCCTCCATTAACCTCCCAGGTAAGAAACGCAAAACTAATTTGATGAAGGCTGAGTGAACTGTAGGACACGTCTGGAGGAGAAATAATCATGGAAAATCCCCGAGATTGAACTCGACTCCACCAGTACATTACACAAACGCTTTATCTTTTGAGCCGCCAGGACCAGTCTCGTAATTCATCAGAAAAATACATGTATAACACATTATATCTCTTTGTTATATCTTTATATCATTTTTTTTTAAATTATCACAATATTTTTATTTGTTTACATAAAATGCAAATACAATTCCATTCATTTCTATTATTAATTTGTAATTCTGTTTAACTACCTAAATTCATTTTGTGTAAAATATTTTTATATACATTATGAAGGGACGGTAATCATACAAATTGTTAATAGTCCAGTCAACGAATGATTATAGAGCGCATGGAGGGGGGCAGAATTTTTGACTTCATGGATGGGTTTGGAGTTCGTGGGAGGTAAACATCCCAAAAGTACCCGACCCTCAGCGGTGAGCCGAAGGGGTGGGGGCGTCCGGCAGGCCCTAAATTTGGCGGTTTTTTGGTTTTTCCCATAAAACTCGCAAACTATAGGTTCTGGAGAAAAAAGTATTCTGACCTGTTTGAAAGCTGACAAAATTTCTTACATTTTTTACTCCTACAAAAATTTTCTATCTTTAACATTTCTCGAAATATCAGCTTCTGAAAATAACCTATTTCAGGAAAACGATGTTTCTGATCACCTGGTTCGTCATACTCTGCTCTTTAACACCTCAAATCTGTTTACATGCTACAAACTACAACCAAATCAAGTGAAGAGGATACATTTGCTGCATAATTATTCATTCTAGATGCACAGTAATAGCTGAAATTATGGATTTGAAGATGTTGTGTTGTAATGTGATTGGTGTAATGCTGGAAATCAATAATTACCTTTT